>OW028705.1:2978200-3555600 GCA_932294345.1 Pandemis cinnamomeana
ACACTGAGAAAAACGGGCTACGTATTACGTAGGTTTCAACAGTGCCGTACGTAGCTAGGATTCCACTATTACGCTTTGTGCCCGCTACATGCCGCGTAATGTAGTTGTCATACGTAGTCGGCCTCATTACCCGCTTCATGTAGCGGGCCCATTACTTACGAGTGGCTTTCCCAGCTACTTACGTACGTAGTTCGCATCCGCCTACGTACAGGTAATGAGTATGCAAATTAAATCTGTTTTACATTATTATACAGGAGTGGGTACATGTACACCAAGTTGCAGCATACGTCTGTAATGCGGCCGCACTGGTACTGGACAGTAACGGGCACAGTAAAGCATGTTGCAGCATACGTCTGTAATGTGGCGGCACCGTTACTGGACAGTAACGGGCACAGTAAAGCATGTTGCAGCATACGTCTGTAATGTGGCGGCACCGTTACTGGACAGTAACGGGCACAGTAAAGCATGTTGCAGCATACGTCTGTAATGCGGCAGCACTGTTACTGGACAGTAACGGGCACAGTAAAGCATGTTGCAGCATACGTCTCTAATGCGGCAGCACTGTTACTGGACAGTAACGGGCACAGTAAAGCATGTTGCAGCATACGTCTGTAATGTGGCGGCAACGTTACTGGACAGTAACGGGCACAGTAAAGCATGTTGCAGCATACGTCTGTAATGCGGCAGCACTGTTACTGGACAGTAACGGGCACAGTAAAGCATGTTGCAGCATACGTCTGTAATGCGGCAGCACTGTTACTGGACAGGTGCGGGCACAGTAAAGCATGTTGCAGCATACGTCTGTAATGTGGCGGCACCGTTACTGGACAGTAACGGGCACAGTAAAGCATGTTGCAGCATACGTCTGTAATGTGGCGGCACCGTTACTGGACAGTAACGGGCACAGTAAAGCATGTTGCAGCATACGTCTGTAATGTGGCGGCACCGTTACTGGACAGTAACGGGCACAGTAAAGCATGTTGCAGCATACGTCTGTAATGTGGCGGCACCGTTACTGGACAGTAACGGGCACAGTAAAGCATGTTGCAGCATACGTCTGTAATGCGGCAGCACTGTTACTGGACAGTAACGGGCACAGTAAAGCATGTTGCAGCATACGTCTGTAATGCGGCAGCACTGTTACTGGACAGTAACGGGCACAGTAAAGCATGTTGCAGCATACGTCTGTAATGTGGCGGCACCGTTACTGGACAGTAACGGGCACAGTAAAGCATGTTGCAGCATACGTCTGTAATGCGGCAGCACTGTTACTGGACAGGTGCGGGCACAGTAAAGCATGTTGCAGCATACGTCTGTAATGTGGCGGCACCGTTACTGGACAGTAACGGGCACAGTAAAGCATGTTGCAGCATACGTCTGTAATGTGGCGGCACCGTTACTGGACAGTAACGGGCACAGTAAAGCATGTTGCAGCATACGTCTGTAATGTGGCGGCACCGTTACTGGACAGTAACGGGCACAGTAAAGCATGTTGCAGCATACGTCTGTAATGTGGCGGCACCGTTACTGGACAGTAACGGGCACAGTAAAGCATGTTGCAGCATACGTCTGTAATGCGGCAGCACCGTTACTGGACAGTAACGGGCACAGTAAAGCATGTTGCAGCATACGTCTGTAATGCGGCAGCACCGTTACTGGACAGTAACGGGCACAGTAAAGCATGTTGCAGCATACGTCTGTAATGTGGCGGCACCGTTACTGGACAGTAACGGGCACAGTAAAGCATGTTGCAGCATACGTCTGTAATGCGGCAGCACTGTTACTGGACAGGTGCGGGCACAGTAAAGCATGTTGCAGCATACGTCTGTAATGTGGCGGCACCGTTACTGGACAGTAACGGGCACAGTAAAGCATGTTGCAGCATACGTCTGTAATGCGGCAGCACTGTTACTGGACAGGTGCGGGCACAGTAAAGCATGTTGCAGCATACGTCTGTAATGTGGCGGCACCGTTACTGGACAGTAACGGGCACAGTAAAGCATGTTGCAGCATACGTCTGTAATGTGGCGGCACCGTTACTGGACAGTAACGGGCACAGTAAAGCATGTTGCAGCATACGTTTGTACTGGGGTAGAACAGGTACTATACAGGTGCGGGCACAGTAAAGCATGTTGCAGCATACGTTTGTACTGGGGCAGAACAGGTACTATACAGGTGCGGGCACAGTAAAGCATGTCGCAGCATACGTTTGTACTGGGGCAGAACAGGTACTATACAGGTGCGCGCACAGTAAAGCATGTTGCAGCATACGTTTATACTGCTGTAGCACTAGTACGATACAGGTGCGCGAACAGTAAAGCATGTCCCAGCATACTTTTGTACTGCTGTAGCACGGGTACTTTACAGGTGCGACCACATTAAAGCATGGTGCCATCTTATTATAACCGCACCGATCCATACAGTTAAGGAAATTGATTTGCCTATCATCATAGAACCCTGACACTATAGATAGGGTCGTATAAAACGCCACATCACTGAACTTTGAGTGATGTGGCCTGTAATGACAGGCAAATGTCGCAATAGCGACAGGGTTTTGTGGTTGTACAACCTAGGCTGTACCTAAGTTGTACAGCCTAGGCGAATCATTTTCCTTGATTGTATTTTTTGGCGCGATTATAATATGGCGAACCACGATTTAACTGGAGCAAGAGTGTGGTACATGTGCAACAGCAATACAAACTATTACTGACAGACCATGCTTCCACTGTAGACCCTATGTACCTATGTTACAGCAGTAGATACGTATAAAGTAATTATACACTATGCTTAACTGTCCACGCCGGTATAGCACCTGTAGCAACAAAAGTACAAACAATGAAACAACAAACTTAACTGTACTTGCCTGAGTATAGTACCTGTGTTGCGCAACAGCAGTACAGAACATTACTATGACTATGCTTCACTGCACCCGCACTTGTACTTTCCTGCTCCAGTACAGCACCTATATGAACAGATAGTTATCATAATTAATTATGTAGAAAAACATATTTAAATAATAAAACAAAGTTAAGAATAAAAAAGTATTTATTTCCAGGTACTATCAAATGAATCAAGAATTTTAATTCTTAAAATATTTACAATCCACAGCATAAATCCAGTAGCATAAGTACTTATCCAGTATATTTACAACTACAATGGACGTCAACTGAAATTGACACCATAAATATTCATCCACGATTATAAAGAACAACAATTATCGTAATAGCAAATGTCTCGAAACAATAGCCAAAGAGATAGGGGAAATATTTCCAATTTATATAAATAAGTTAACTGGAAGTTAACTGGAGTTAAGTTGACTGGAAGAGATCCCTTAAAGGGATAAGTCCGCCTTTGTGCATGTATCGCAGTGTTTGTCAATTGTATTTTGTCTTGTTTATTTTGCACAATAAAGAGTTTACATACATACATACATAAGTGCTTATACTTAAACAAAGATATAAAATTTTACTGTAACTAACCCGATATAGATGTTTATCTGAAATAAAGTATTTTTGATTTGGGTTGATTTCAATTACGGTTACAAATACGGTTACGGTTAAATTAAGGTTAAAAATATTTACCTTGCTACTCCGCTACTCACGTCAACGCGTCAGTGTTTATGTGGTGTAATGGATAATTAAGTTTCTGAGATTTATGTGTTTTATGTGGCAGTAGTCGAGGGAAGGATTGCATAAAAAAACATATATATTTCGCACAGGCTTAGTTATCTTGCACGTGAGTAGCGGAGTAGCAAGGTAAATATTTTTGTTCATTGAAATGGACCTCCGCAAAGTAACGCCCGATTCAATAAAATATTTGGTTTGGTCTGATTTGATTTGATCTGATGCTGTCTAGAGAAAAAGTGTAGCCCTACGAGTGACAAACCTCTTGGGATCGGACAGCAGCCGTAGCTGGAGTCCACTACATTGACATTGACTCGACACATACAGGGGTTGTTTTAGTAATTAATGGCTACAGGTGTGTAGAATGCGGGGTCCAATGAGAGGTTCGACTTTAAGGGCCTGTTTAACCACTCATTGTTAAAATTGATGTGACAGATAAATGTGCTTTGTTTTGTCTGAATAAACAGAGACGGCTTCATATTTATCTGTCACATAAAATGTAACAATGAGTGGTGAAACTGGCCCTTAAACTGTTAAATATCCTAAATATTAGTCTTGCTCCCTAGCCAGAAGGCAAACAAATAATCAACATTAGACCTTGCATGCAAATACAAAACAAATAACAGATAAACTATTTGTATTTATAATAGCATTGACAAAGAAGCTCTGTTCCTTCTTGGCGAAACTGAACTCAAAGAACTCATACCAAAAGTTGGGCCCAGTCTTAAGTTAAAAAAGTATGTGAAATTTGCTGTGCAGGACTATATTTCCGGTGCGTGTTCTAATAATTAACTTTTATTATTTAATTGGTCATATGTTTTCTAGAGAAAAAAATGCAGCCCTACGAGAGAAACCTCTTGGGATCGGACAGCAGCCGTAGCTGGGGTCCACTACATTTAATACAAAAATGAAATAATCTCTTTGTCCAGTGATCATTATACTTAATACTTATTATAATTAAGAGGGCGCTGCACAATCCTCCAGCACTTTTTTTATTACATTACAATATTTACAATCCACAGCATAAATCCTGTAGCATAAGTACTTATCCGGTATATCTACAACTACAATGAACGTCAACTGAAATTGGACACCATACAAATATTCATCCATGATTATAAATAGCAACAATTATTGTAATAGCTTACACATATCAACCTCTTGGAGAAGGTTCAACGAAGGGCACCAAAGCTGGTTGGTTGTTTGGAAGATAAGTCCTACGAAGAACGTCTTTCAGAGTTGGATCTACCAACATTGGTGGAGCGTAGAAGGCGAGGTGATCTTATCGAGACATATAAGATTTTACATGACCACTACAACGTCCCAGACATAAGAAACATGTTAAATATTAGTAAAAATACACGTTTGAGAGAGCATTCTTTAAAACTGATCAAGCAACCAAGCGCAAGCAACCCCAGAAAACATTTCCTATCTAACCGTGTTGTGAACTCGTGGAACACACTCCCCTAACTTGTGATAAGTGCACCTTCAGTGAACAGTTTTAAAAATAGACTAGACATTCATAAAAAGTCAGAGAACACAAGTGCAGTGATAGATATACACGTATCAGCTCAAAGAGCTGCTAGTGTATTATTTTAAATAATAATAATAGTATCTCGAAACAATAGCCGCAGAGATAGTGGAAATATTTATATCAATGGTAACTAAACCTAACTGCAGTACCCGTGTTTCAGGGCCCGACTTGAAACTGATAACTGGTACCGTCAAATCATCCAAATTTACCGTTCCTGGGCAAAGATTTGACGAAATGGTAAACCTGGAGGAGTGGACGGTATGCTAGAAGGTAAATGTTTTGCGAACCACTCTTCTTTGAGTGGTTGCAAATGTGCCACCTTTAGGCAGTAAGGGCCACTAAAAACCATAACAGGCACCCTTACCCCACGGTCGAGGGAATTGGAGACGGCTACGTCCCAAGGTAAAAAAAAGAAGTGGCGGACCCGCATTTGGCATTCTTCAAAAATTAAATTTGTTTGTTAGTTCGTTTGTTTCACCTGCGGGCGTCTGTATCCGCGCAGTGCTACCCAAATCAGTACCCACTTGTAGGATAAAAAACCACAAAGAATAATTTGAAAAAAATATTTTCTCAAGTCTTATTGCATCTGTAACGACAGACGGAGCATGAAGGAGCACAATTCAAGTTCATCCTCGAGCTTTTACACTAGTCCAGCAAAACTGTAACACCAAAGGTTGACGAGGGTCCCCGGCCGAAGAACCACAAGCCCTGTTGTGTACCTTGGCATCAATCGAATCCGCGTGGCCGTCGCTGGAAGCGATTGCGTCGAGGCCTACGGTAACAACAGTGAAATGACGACAATACCAAGACAATGGGTAACTAAACCTATCTGCAGTACCCGTGTTTCAGGGCCCGACTTGAAACTGATAACTGGTACCGTCAAATCATCCAAATTTACCGTTCCTGGGCAAAGATTTGACGAAATGGTAAACCTGGAGGAGTGGACGGTATGCTAGAAGGTAAATGTTTTTTGCGAACCACTCTTCTTTGAGTGGTTGCAAATGTGCCACCTTTAGGCAGTAAGGGCCACTAAAAACCATAACAGGCACCCTTACCCCACGGTCGAGGGAATTGGAGACGGCTACGTCCCAAGGTAAAAAAAAGAAGTGGCGGACCCGCATTTGGCATTCTTCAAAAATAAAATTTGTTCGTATGTTCGTTTGTTTCACCTGCGGGCGTTCGTATCCGCGCAGTGCTACTATCTACTATATACTATACTATCGTCCTCGATATCGCCAACTGTCAGTGATGCTGTCGGTGAGGAAGTGATAGTTGTGGAAGATGACCGGGAAATTGAGCAACTGGCGAACCGGCGACGACCGGCGAGTTCTCCCTTTTCCCGTAGTTTACGTCTACGATTGATGTATGATTCATACAACTTGCCACTTGCGTTCTTCTTTGCTATAATATCTACAGCAGATACATAGGCGGAATAAAAGACCAGCACACTTTCCTTTGGAAATATTTCCACTATCTCCGTGGCTATTCTTGAAAATTCTTCGCTACGGATTTGTTTTGCTGGATTATTCTCCAGCATGTGGTAAATAATCAACTGTGCAATTCTGCGTCGAGATCCCTATTTTAGCAGCCCCTTATCAACTTCTCCTTCCTTTAAACTTAAAGGACTTAAAGGATTTGATGCTTACAACCTGTGTTTTATTTTCAGATAACAGAATTAACAAATAAGCTCTCTTCCTTCTCGCAGAACCTGAACTCAAAGAACTCATACAGTTTGACAACAAAAATAATGCTCCACGATGTACCTGCGCAGTATACCAATTTTAGTAGCGCGGGAAACTCTGGCGCTGTTATTGGTCGATCGATTTCGTACCAACAATGGCAAAATCGTGTAAGCGGGATAGAGCTAAGAATGCAAAGCAAGCAATACTCTGCCAGTTGCGCTTGCAAATAAAGTTCAATATAGATTATTTACACGTTCGGCTACCATCGGAAACTGGTCTGCGCTTCTCTGCGCAAACGAATACTGCCGATGCGCATTATATTTGTTGTCAAACTGTACCAAAAGTTGGGCCCCGTCTTAAGTTAAAAAAATATTTGAAATCTGCCGTGCAGCCGCCGGAGAAGAAGGATTTACATGATGCCACTGTTAGATCTGATAGAGACGGCGATAAAAGACATTATTGGACTTATAAATGGTTTTTGTTACTTTTGAAATGTTTTTTTTTTCTTTGTGTTGAAAAACTATTTAGTTTCACGAATAATATTTATGTGTCTTATCCCCATATTAATAAACAACGGAGTAAACCCGGAGTAACTAAACCATGTTTTCAGTACCCAAAATAAAAGTAAATCAGTACCCAGTTGTAGGATAAAAAACCACAAAGAATAATTTGAAAAAAATATTTTCTCAAGTCTTATTGCATCTGTAACGACGGACGGAGCATGAAGGAGCACAATTCAAGTACATCCTCGAGCTTTTACACTAGTCCAGCAAAACTGTAACACCAAAGGTTGACGAGGGTCCCCGGCCGAAGAACCACAAGCCCTGTTGTGTACCTTGGCATCAATCGAATCCGCGTGGCCGTCGCTGGAAGCGATTGCGTCGAGGCCTACGGTAACAACAGTGAAACCGACAGCATCATTGACAGTTGGCGATGTCGAGGACGATGGTAAGCAAACTAAGCTGCAATAGACAATATTACATTTAGAATAGAGTCGATATTTATTGTAAAGGTGTTGTGCTGTCTAGAGAAAAAGTGTAGCCCTACGAGTGACAAACCTCTTGGGATCGGACAGCAGCCGTAGCTGGGGTCCACTACATTGACATTGACTCGACAAATACAGGGTTTGTAGTAAATAATGATTAAAGCTGGGCGCAGACGCACGGAATCCTGATTCGGTTTCCTGATTAGGAATTCAGATTCGGAAACCTGAATGCAAACCTACAACGCAGAGCAAACTGCAGTTATGCAGCCAGATTGCATTTCAAATGCGGGCTGTCTATGTGAATCTACTCGTTTTTGTGTAAGAGGGCTCTCAAAAATGGGCTTCTCTAGGAGTTTTTCGTTTTAGTATCAGCGTCTTCAGCATGACAGTTTAGTAACTCTTAAATATTAAAATTAGTAGGTAACTGTGTGACCTAACTAACTATATCAATCTTATTTGCAGACGACAACACTTCAAGTGAAGAAAATTTAATTTGGTTAAGAAACAATGTTGACCCCTGGAGAACCGTGGAAGACAAATGGAGAGAAACTGTAGACTGCCGCTATAAATTGCTTCAGTCTGGAAAAATAACCATAGCTGATTACTTTAAGGAGTTTCCCGCATTACAACAACCAGAGGGATATACATTGGTAAATATTTAGCACCTACTACTTACAGTGCGTTTTTCTTATCACGCGGTCTTGGCACACTGATTTCTAAAATGAAACCCAGCTGTGTGGAATATAACGGCTATTTCAATTATTGATGGTTCAGTCACCGTTTGTCGTTTTGAGCAGTGTTTATCTAATATTTAGCACTGATTATTTTTATTTTTTACAGCTTATGAATGATTTTCGCCATCAATATCCCGGAAAAGAAAATTCCTTATTATCCATGATTATTCTAAAAAGGGAAGAAATCGTCGAGTATGCACAGAAAAAAGTGCTAAAAATACGCAATAAAGAGCTGCTAGTGTATTATTTTAAATAATAATAGTATCTCGAAACAATAGCCGCAGAGATAGTGGAAACATTTATATCAATGGTAACTAAACCTAACTGCAGTACCCGTGTTTCAGGGCCCGACTTGAAACTGATAACTGGTACCGTCAAATCATCCAAATTTACCGTTCCTGGGCAAAGATTTGACGAAATGGTAAACCTGGAGGAGTGGACGGTATGCTAGAAGGTAAATGTTTTTTGCGAACCACTCTTCTTTGAGTGGTTGCAAATGTGCCACCTTTAGGCAGTAAGGGCCACTAAAAACCATAACAGGCACCCTTACCCCACGGTCGAGGGAATTGGAGACGGCTACGTCCCAAGGTAAAAAAAAGAAGTGGCGGACCCGCATTTGGCAGTCTTCAAAAATTAAATTTGTTTGTTAGTTCGTTTGTTTCACCTGCGGGCGTCTGTATCCGCGCAGTGCTACCCAAATCAGTACCCACTTGTAGGATAAAAAACCACAAAGAATAATTTGAAAAAAATATTTTCTCAAGTCTTATTGCATCTGTAACGACAGACGGAGCATGAAGGAGCACAATTCAAGTTCATCCTCGAGCTTTTACACTAGTCCAGCAAAACTGTAACACCAAAGGTTGACGAGGGTCCCCGGCCGAAGAACCACAAGCCCTGTTGTGTACCTTGGCATCAATCGAATCCGCGTGGCCGTCGCTGGAAGCGATTGCGTCGAGGCCTACGGTAACAACAGTGAAATGACGACAATACCAAGCAATGGCAACTCAAAGCTAAAACATTTTATTTAGTATGTATTTATTATTTAGATCACCTGCTTTGAAAATTAAGACTAGAAGTTTAGGCAGTTGTGTAAGGTGTGTCAGCCCAGTTAAGAAAACCGGCCTAGTGTCAATCTGAATCGCGCACTGACCTAAAAAAAAACGAATTGTACCATCAGCATCACTCGTGAACGATATAACAACGTGACATAAGGTTCACGAGTGGTCAGTTAACAGTGATGCTGCTGTTAGTACTTACCTACCTTGAATTATTTTTATACTGTTTGTGTTCACTTTTAGGAAAGCCTAGATGGACGAGCTATTTTAAAGGAAGGAGAAGTTGATAAGGGGCTGCTAAAAGAGGGATCTCGACGCAGAATTGCACAGTTGATTATTCACCACATGCTGGAGAATAATCCAGCAAAACAAATCCGTAGCGAAGAATTTTCAAGAATAGCCACGGAGATAGTGGAAATATTTCCAAAGGAAAGTGTGCTGGTCTTTTATTCCGCCTATGTATCTGCTGTAGATATTATAGCAAAGAAGAACGCAAGTGGCAAGTTGTATGAATCATACATCAATCGTAGACGTAAACTACGGGAAAAGGGAGAACTCGCCGGTCGTCGCCGGTTCGCCAGTTGCTCAATTTCCCGGTCATCTTCCACAACTATCACTTCCTCACCGACAGCATCACTGACAGTTGGCGATATCGAGGACGATAGTATAGTATATAGTAGATAGTAGCACTGCGCGGATACGAATAGCCACGGAGATAGTGGAAATATTTCCAAAGGAAAGTGTGCCTATGCCTACGCCTATATCTATTCCGACTATATCTATGCCTATATGTATCTGCTGTAGATATTATAGCAAAGAAAAACTCAAGTGGCAAGTTGTATAAATCAACTGTTTGTGTTCACTTTTAGGAAAGCCTAGATGGACGAGCTATTTTAAAGGAAGGAGAAGTTGATAAGGTGCTGCTAAAAGAGGGATCTCGACGGAGAATTGCACAGTTGATTATTCCCCACATGCTAGTGAATAATCCAGCAAAACGAATCCGTAGCGAAGAATTTGCTAGAATAGCCACGGAGATAGTGGAAATATTTCCAAAGGAAAGTGTGCTGGTCTTTTATTCCGCCTATATCTATCCCTATGCCTACGCCTATATCTATTCCGACTATATCTATGCCTATATGTATCTGCTGTAGATATTATAGCAAAGAAAAACTCAAGTGGCAAGTTGTATAAATAAATCGTAGACGTAAACTACGGGAAAAGGGAAAACACGCCGGTCGTCGCCGGTCCGCAAGTTACTCTATTTCCCGGTCATCTTCCACAATTATCACTTCCTTACCGACAGCATCACACTTGCTTAGCAAGAAGTGTCGTTAAGTTAATTAAGTCTTAAGTTAAAAAAATATTTGAAATCTGCCGTGCAGCCGCCGGAGAAGAAGGATTTACATGATGCCACTGTTAGATCTGATGATGAAAGGGTGAGTTGCATTACATTGCATATCAATTATCTGCAGTTAGGTATGGAAGTAACAAAGCTGAAAGTGATCATCATTTGTAATTAATAGTCATGTTAATTAGAGCTTCATCTCTGTTGTTTACCTACACATCCCACTGCTGGGCACAGGCCTCCTCTCAGAATAAGAGGGCTTGGTGGGCCCACGGGGGCCCAGTGTGGATTGGGAATTTATTTCCTAAAAAAAGGAATTAGTACGGAATTGGCAGATTGTTGGTTGTTGTATTGTATTGTCCTTATAATATTTTTTTTTCCAGATTTTACATTGTGATAGCGATTGTGATACTGCTGCTAGTGACAATAATTTTGGAGTTGCCGCTGGTAAGGGCACTGCAGATGAATGCCCAAGGAATAACGTGAGTTGGATATTATATGTATATCTGGTTTAAATTAAATTTAAAGGTTTTACATATTGACAGTGTACGTTTTTTTTCCTAAAATAGTTTTTTCTGAGTGGTGATTTGTACCATTCTCATATTTTGCCATTTTATTTTTTCCTGTCTTAAGTTAAAAAAATATTTGAAATCTGCCGTGCAGCCGCCGGAGATAGCTAAAATAGTTTTTTCTGAGTGGTGATTTGTACCATTCTCATATTTTGCCATTTTATTTTTTCCTGTCTTAAGTTAAAAAAATATTTGAAATCTGCCGTGCAGCCGCCGGAGAAGAAGGATTTACATGATGCCACTGTTAGATCTGATAAAGACGGCGATAAAAGACATTATTGGACTTATAAATGGTTTTTGTTACTTTTGAAATGTTTTTTTTTTCTTTATGTGTTGAAAAACTATTTCGTTTCACGAATAATATTTATGTGTCTTATCCCCATATTAATAAACAACGGAGTAAACCCGGAGTAACTAAACCATGTTTTCAGTACCCAAAATAAAAGTAAATCAGTACCCAGTTGTAGGATAAAAAACCACAAAGAATAATTTGAAAAAAATATTTTCTCAAGTCTTATTGCATCTGTAACGACGGACGGAGCATGAAGGAGCACAATTCAAGTACATCCTCGAGCTTTTACACTAGTCCAGCAAAACTGTAACACCAAAGGTTGACGAGGGTCCCCGGCCGAAGAACCACAAGCCCTGTTGTGTACCTTGGCATCAATCGAATCCGCGTGGCCGTCGCTGGAAGCGATTGCGTCGAGGCCTACGGTAACAACAGTGAAATGACTACAATACCAAGACAATGGGTAACTAAACCTATCTGCAGTACCCGTGTTTCAGGGCCCGACTTGAAACTGATAACTGGTACCGTCAAATCATCCAAATTTACCGTTCCTGGGCAAAGATTTGACGAAATGGTAAACCTGGAGGAGTGGACGGTATGCTAGAAGGTAAATGTTTTTTGCGAACCACTCTTCTTTGAGTGGTTGCAAATGTGCCACCTTTAGGCAGTAAGGGCCACTAAAAACCATAACAGGCACCCTTACCCCACGGTCGAGGGAATTGGAGACGGCTACGTCCCAAGGTAAAAAAAAGAAGTGGCGGACCCGCATTTGGCATTCTTCAAAAATTAAATTTGTTTGTATGTTCGTTTGTTTCACCTGCGGGCGTCTGTATCCGCGCAGTGCTACCCAAATCAGTACCCAGTTGTAGGATAAAAATGCACCTGCAAACCTGCAAACCTGAATGCAAACCTACAACGCAGAGCCGAAATGTGAAAATCCAGACTACCACAAAAGAGATCAATTCAATAGCGATCAATCGGATCAATTCGTCGTCGTCTCGATGTCCAAGTCCAGACGTGCTTTCACAATAACTTCACTTTAAGTACTTGCACAAAATAAAACCTAATACGAAAAATCGAACGTGTGTGCTAAGCTTAAGGAATGCCGAATCTGAATTCCTGATCAGGAAACCGAATCAGGATTCCGTGCGTCTGCGGCCAGCCTAAAGGATCCAACAAAACAAATCCGTAGCGAAGAATTTGAAAGAATAATAAGAATATAGATATGATAGCTAAGAAAAACATTTAACGCATTGAAAAATATTAACGTAAGTGACAAAATACATTTGTTCATTTAAAAAAGAAAAATAATGTTAGTCTATAGTCCAACGAACAGTAACATAAAGTTTATTATCTGACATAACAGTCAGTGTGGCCGGTACAGGTGAAATGAAAGTATTATAGCTAAGAAACGAATACTCGTTTGTTTCGCGTACTTGATACGCAAAGTAATGCTGATTAAAATCAATGCATTTCAGTAAGAGACAATAAAATATAACGGTATCTTCGTCAATAAGATAAATATTCCGTACTTTAGCAAAAAGTGGTAGACATGTAGTTTCCGAAATATCTACAACCAGAATGGACGTGAACTCAAATTGGACACCGTAAATATTTACCCACGATAATGAATAACAACAATTATAATCACTTATATCTCGAGACCGGTAATTGAGTCTAAAATTGGCAATATCAGCTTTTGACATTATTTTCTTCTTACCAAAAGTGACTGTCGTTAGCGGGTTATTTTTAAGAAAAACGTCATTTAAAATCAACTGATGTTTTATAGCTATGGTTTTACAAATATTTATTCTGTTATGCGATGCTCTGGCTATAAATTTGGATACACGATGTTTAGCTTCAAACCTCATTGTCCAAATTTGTGTTAGAGGGCCAAACTTCTTTAACATTTCCGGATAATGCGTAAGAAAATGAAACTTTGGTTTCAGATCTGTTTCTGCTAAGCGGCAATAGAGCTCATTTAATTCACCTATTAAAAATTTTACTTGTTCAATAGTACTTTCATGTATTCTATGACTCAAAAGTTTATCCAATAATTGTCTTAATTTTAGATATAAAAGCCAAACGTCATTTTCGTCTGGCACATAGTGTCCGGCAATCAGTCCAAAATATCGAACAAAAGTAAGCATTTCAGAAGCCGAGCATTTCAATTTTATAGATCTACCTTCTTTTGCCACCGCATTGCACGGTTTTGAAGTCGAATCTGGTCCGTAATTAAAATAACGTATTCTTGAATTCAAATTTTCTAAAGAAATTAACTTCACTGTGTAAACTATATGAGTGAGGATAAAAGACATCACGTAGCGACAAGAGCCCTCAAGAAAATCATGTAAAACGTCTACGGCGACATTTTGAAACAAATCAAAGTCGTCGAGAGCAAGCCACGAACATTTTTCTTTAATACCGGTTACATATGTGTCATTTAACAGTAAATCATTCGCGTAACTGGAATTGTTTCTTAACAATGTTGTTTCTTCAAAAAGCATTGATTTAATTTGTCCTTTATCAGCGTTGCAAATTCTGCATGGTCGATTCGCAGAAAAACTTTCAACAAAACCTAATATGCCATTTAGCCCTAAATTATCGCCTGTAACAGCCGCTACATAAAACTTTATCACACCTTTGTAGACTCCTGTGTCAATCTTAATACCATTAATCTTTAAGTCGTTAAGTAAATCAAATACTTTTTGAAAAATCATATTGTTCCCAAAGCTTGTTCTGTCCGATGAGTGAAAAAGGGCCAGTAAAAAAATGTTTTGCAATCGAGAAGCGTAGTGAGGTGGAAGACACGGTATTGACATATACACAGCTCCAAGTTTGTGAATTCCAGCGTGACTACCCAAGGGATTACCAATTTCAAAGTCGTCAAAGTATATTATAACTGGTAAAATCTTAATACCAATATCAGTCTCCAATGAATTATTTTCCAACATCGTGTTCCATACAGAACCCTGAACAATATTTTCAATACCAAAAGAGTGATCTTCTAAAGTGTGCATGTTATCTAGAGTATCCTTTAAGACATTCTTTACATAAAAAAAAAGTTCTAAATTCTTTTTTACCGGCATCACCTGTTCTGTACAATTAATTGGTACCAGACGTAATAACCCTGAAGCAGTTTTTTTTGTTTCCAATCGCCGACCTACAACTACTTCATAAGGCTCTGAGTAAGTACCTAAATGTTTGAAATGTTTGAAACGTTTGTGTTCTGTATTTAAATTTTGAAAAGCATTAAATTGTGCACTAAGTATTTTTTTAACAGCATTTATAACATTCACATTAGTTTGCTCTGATGGTACCGTTTCATTGAACTGACGCAGTAAAATGCACTCTGATTTAGTAAAAAAAACTTGAAGACTTTCTACCATTATTTGCACAGTGTTACGCGGTATCAAGTGGTTAGCATACAGAGAGGATATAAAATTCGAGGCATGTTGAATAAGAGAATTTTCGTCATACTGAAGCATTGGCAAGTTTTGTGTTACATTTCCTGTTACTACCGATTCCGTGTTTGTTATTGGCAAATCTGATACGAGTATATTGGATTCAAGTGCGTTGGCAGCACATTGTTGCAACAGATCCGATACATTGGATTCAACTGTGTTGACATCACTCTGTTGAAGAAACCCTGACGATGACAGATGATCCCTACTTAGATGTTTTTTAAAAGATTGTAAACAAAAATAATAACGATAGCAATTTTGTTCACCACATCGAAAGTCTGAAATGTTTTTGGTTGATTTGCAACTTAATTGTATATGTTTTACTAGCATCGTCGGACTTGCAAAGTCATTTTTCTTACAATAATAGCAAGTAAACATTTTGGAGGACATAAAAAATAATGTTAGGATTAAACAGTTTCTTGATTACTCAAAATTATGTTGCGACAAAACACCTAAATCAGTCAAAAGTGTATTCACGGCTTGCGTATGTCTGTCATATTTCGTTTTTATATTGTAAAATCCCAGTTGCAAAAACAACCATACATCAGCTGCTTCTTCGGAGTAGCATGCACCAGTTGCTTGATAAATTTTAAAAGCACAGTCTACTGCCGTTACCAGTTTATTGAATTTATAGACTGTGTCGTTTACCACAATATAAACTGCGTTTGTTTCGACTATATTCTTTCCAACATTAATAATAAACGGCTGCAATGTACGACCTAGCCTTTGAAATTTTTCTCTTTTGGTTACAATAGTTTCGGTAACGTTAGCTTCTGACGCGACTACCTGTATAAATCCATCACAAATTTCCGCACGAGATGGTTTCCAGGGCTGCTGCTTGCCTTTTAGTCGCCGAGCTGGAGAAATATTTACCACATATGCTAGCAGCATTAGCGCGATATTTGTAGTCGTCTCTGGGTCATCCTCTAAAATAAAAATAAAATAAAATGAGCATAATCACAGATAAACAAAATTACTTTATATATAACTGAAACTTTAATGTGGTACTTATTAGAGAAAATTTTCTTGCTAAAATTTCATTTTTGACGTTTTTTTTTTATGACTATACTTCTAAATATATATAACTCAATCTTTATCTGTCACTATGTATGACATATGGTTTTGCCAGACACGGACAAAACATGGTTTAGTTACACCGGGTTTACTCCGTTGTTTATTCATATGGGGATAAGACACATAAATATTATTCGTGAAACTAAATAGTTTTTTAACAGATAAAGAAAAAAAAACATTTCAAAAGTAACAAAAACTCACCTTTTATAAGTCCAATAATGTCTTTTATCGCCGTCTTTAACTCTTTATTGCGTATTTTGAGCACTTTTTTCTGTGCATACTCGACGATTTCTTCCCTTTTTAGAATAATCATGGAAAATAAGGAATTTTCTTTTCCGGGATATTGATGGCGAAAATCATTCATAAGCTGTAAAAAATAAAAATAATCAGTGCTAAATATTAGATAAACACTGCTCAAAACGACAAACGGTGACTGAACCATCAATAATTGAAATAGCCGTTATATTCCACACAGCTGGGTTTCATTTTAGAAATCAGTGTGCCAAGACCGCGTGATAAGAAAAACGCACTGTAAGTAGTAGGTGCTAAATATTTACCAATGTATATCCCTCTGGTTGTTGTAATGCGGGAAACTCCTTAAAGTAATCAGCTATGGTTATTTTTCCAGACTGAAGCAATTTATAGCGGCAGTCTACAGTTTCTCTCCATTTGTCTTCCACGGTTCTCCAGGGGTCAACATTGTTTCTTAACCAAATTAAATTTTCTTCACTTGAGGTGTTGTCGTCTGCAAATAAGATTGATATAGTTAGTTAAACTGTCATGCTGAAGACGCTGATACTAAAACGAAAAACTCCTAGAGAAGCCCATTTTTGAGAGCCCTCTTACACAAAAACGAGTAGATTCACATAGACAGCCCGCATTTGAAATGCTGCAAAACTGCAGTTTGTAAGCAGGTTTTGTGCTATTGATATGTATGTATGTATGTATGTACAACTCTTTATTGTAAATAAAACACAAGAAAAAACATAACACATGATATAACTGCATTTGCTAACGACGTGCAGTTCTAACAGCAGCAGCAGATTGCAGCTCGAATGCACAGTCTGTCTTGACTGTGCTTGCTTAGTTTGCTTACCATCGTCCTCGATATCGCCAACTGTCAGTGATGCTGTCGGTGAGGAAGTGATAGTTGTGGAAGATGACCGGGAAATTGAGCAACTGGCGGACCGGCGACGACCGGCGAGTTCTCCCTTTTCCCGTAGTTTACGTCTACGATTGATGTATGATTCATACAACTTGCCACTTGCGTTCTTCTTTGCTATAATATCTACAGCAGATACATAGGCGGAATAAAAGACCAGCACACTTTCCTTTGGAAATATTTCCACTATCTCCGTGGCTATTCTTGAAAATTCTTCGCTACGGATTTGTTTTGCTGGATTATTCTCCAGCATGTGGTGAATAATCAACTGTGCAATTCTGCGTCGAGATCCCTCTTTTAGCAGCCCCTTATCAACTTCTCCTTCCTTTAAAATAGCTCGTCCATCTAGGCTTTCCTAAAAGTGAACACAAACAGTATAAAAATAATTCAAGGTAAGTAATCTTGACATGCATGGGCGTACGCAGGGTGGGGCAGGGGGGGGCAGCTGCCCCCCCCTGGATAATGTTGACGTCCCTACTAATTAAAGAATTTATATAAAATATATCTATTTTAATTTAATTTTTTTTAAGCACCTAGCTTATAAAATTCTGATTAGCCCCCCCCTGGCCCAGAACCTGGGTACGCCCATGTTGACATGTCTTTTTATTTAAATATACTCTTTAAAAATCTATTAAAATTAATTATGAAAGGAAATTGTTATTTCATAATTAGGTAAATTGTTAAGTGTAAAGATTTATATTTTTGAAGTGAGAATTATATTTCAATAAAAAGACATGTCAACATTGTTTACATTTTTCTCGAGTACCTAAACAAATGGAGTATAAGCGTAACAAAGTGTTTTATTAAACTACTGCACATAGCTAAAATTTGTCTTTTTTTTTTCAAAATGAGCCCCCTTCCAAACTTGTCGATGCGGTATCGGTCGGTACGCTGGATGTCTCCGTCCATCCAGATGCACTGCAATAAGTACTCCCTACAAAGCGCGATGCGGTACCATACCGCGTAAAAGCCCCTGTAGAGCTTGTACCACACTTCTCTATGCGCTATTCGTTATGCGACTAATAAAAAGGGATGCATGGAATTACTGTTCCTGAATTGAGCTACGGATCTAAATTCCTTTTAATTTCGTTTAATTTTCAGGGTGCGGATCAGAATATATAAAGTTTAAAATGTATAATGGGTTAAAATACATAATGGCTCAAAATATATAACGCAATTTTCTGTAAAACTATTAGCTAAATGAACTTTTTTGATATCGTAATCTATAGATTGGTTTAGGTTAGGTTTGTTTTATAACAATCCTGTTAATTTGTAACTTTCTGAGAAAATCGCATTATATATTATAAACCATTTTGTATTTGAACCCATTATACATTTTAAACTATGTATTTTAATACGTACCCTAATTTTCAATTAATATCAAATTTCATTACTGCGAGCGTACCAATACCAAATCAACAAGTCAAAAAGCTACCCGTTTCCTTTTCAGTAGGTATGCAACGATCCCTAAGGCCTAGACGGACGTTCCGAGACCAAATAGGAGACGTTTTGGAAAAAGGTCAGGTCAGGAGTACCCGAAACCGACGAACATGTATGAAGAGATTGACGACTGTGGATGAAGCGAAAGAAATATGTCAGGATCGTAGCAAGTGGAATAAAGTAGTCTCTGCCTACCCCTGTGTGAAAGAGGCGTGACGGTATGTATGTATGTATAAATTAAATGATCGTAATGCATTCGTTATCGTATTCGCTATTACGCTATTACGCTAACTCATTCGTATGTATCGGTATCTAATAGCCAAATCGTTGCATCCCTACTTTTCAACCCTGGATCAACCTGGATATAAAATAATTATGTAAAGCAACTACTTACAAAATCAGCTGGCTTGGCTCATCCAAATATGAAGTAACTAATCTAGAAATACCGTTCTAACTACATATTCAAACTACCAAAAAACCTAAAAAAATTACACTTAGTATTTTGAATACCTGCAACAAAAAAAACAACTATGTTAGTTTGCATTATTTTCATTATTCGCATACCTATGTTAAAAAAAACATTAATTCCAAAATAACAAACGCGTGAGTATTGTGGAACACTCGGTTGGAAAGAAGTTCGTTTTGTAGTATGTATATTATTGATAAACATATTATATTACTGATCAACAAATACAAATATACTAAGCACATTACTGCAGAGGCTGTTTTGTAGTATATTATTGATCAACAAATAAAAAAATATATATAATACTAAGTACATTACTGCAGAGGCCGTGAAGTAAAGGTTTGCCGGACAAGTTCGGGATAAAACGAGAGTCCGGCAATCCCTGTTCCGGCCAAGGATTGTACAGTGCTTTTCTCAATCAATGTGAGGAAATATCATGTCAACCATCATCAAGTCATCTTGGATACAAAAAATAATGTCAAATTCGCACTCCCCGTTTTAGTTTTAATTATTTAAACGCTTTTGGTGTTTCAATGTACTGCGCATGAAATATGAATGAAATGCTAGTAATATATATTTTTGAAATGTACAAGTAACGCCCTTTCCAATGACACCAAACACGGTATATTTATTTAATTTTTTTTAATTAACAGAGTACTTTATGCCCGCTAGAGGGCGATACATTAGATTAAGTGGCACGTCATATATTATAACCTATCAAGCCACCAGCGGACGATCAAGAAGCTTCTAACGATACCTCAGTGTCCAGTTCTGATAAGTAGCTTAGGAGCTATGAGGGATCAGAAATGAACATACATACATGTATGTATGTATGTACGTAAACTCTTTATTGCACTTAAAAAAAAAACTCTTTTGCGGGTGGTAGGGCCTTGTGCAAGGTCCGTCCGGATCGCTACCACCATCTTACTCGCTAATCCTGCCGCTAAGTAGCAGTGCTTGCACTGCTGTGTTCCGGTGTGGAGAATAAGACAGCCGGGGAAATTACGGGCACAAGAGGCATTGCATCTTAGTCCTCTAGGTTGGCAACGCATCTGCAATCCCTGCGGGGTTGCGGGTGTCTATGGGCCGTGGTGATCACTTACCATCAGGTGACCCACTTGCTCGTTTGCCTTCCTATACATATAAAAAAAAAAAGTAAACAGAAAATTTAATTAAATTAATTAATTTATGTATTTCTTTAGTTACACATAAGTCGGGTTCTATTGCATTGTTTACGTAAAGGTTTATGAATTATGTAGTATATTTTGCACATCTTGTTTATTTTGCACAATGAGTTTACATACATACATACATACATACATATTTTATCTGTGTATCGTTTCGTGAGTCATAGACGGTTCTGGCTGAAAATCAGTGCTGCAGGTGTCTAACACCTCAGCGTAATGCTGAGCCAGCGACCGTTTCACTTTTGCGAAGACACACAACGCTGATGATCTATTTTTCATGTCTATGTTTTTTTTTTGTTATACCTTGTTTATTTTCTATAAAACTGTGTATATTATCTTATATTTGTGTGTCTTGCAAAAAGGAATAAATGCCTTCTTTCTTTCTTTTTAAAATAGTACAAAGGCGAACTTCTCCCTAAGAAGGGATCTCTTCCAGCTAACTTGGTAAAGAAAGGAACAGTTTACAAAAAGGAAAGACATACATAGCCTGTCAAAATCATAACCCTCCTTTAGCTATGCCGTAGTCGGGTAAAAATGCTATCAATCTTATTAGTTAGTGTCTGTATAAATATGTAAGTATTGCAAAATTTCCTCCGTGCACTCTGCACAGAAGTCACGGGCTCATGGGTAACAGCTATAAATAATATCATAATTAAATGTGAAAGTTTACATGTTTATTCCTCAATCATGCAAAAAGACCTAAGCGAATTTGGATGAAATTTGACATACAGAAGACACACAATTATCATTTCAAAAAATTCAGAATTCCCGAAGCATCAATATAACTGACTTCCAAGCGGACAAAGTCACATGCAAAAGCTTTAATACATAAATAATACTTAACTCATTAGTGGTAATAAACTATCAGGAAAAAATTAAATGGCAAAATATGAAAATGGTACAAATCACCACTCAGAAAAAACTATTTTAGGAAAATACCATACACTGTCAATATGTAAAACCTTTAAATTTAATTTAAACCAGATATATAATATCCAACTCACATTATTCCTTGGGCATTCATCTGCAGTGCCCTTACCAGCGGCCACTCCAAAATTATTGTCATCAGTAGTATCGCTATCACAATGTAAGTTCTGGAAAAAAAAAATATAAGGACAATACAATACAACAACCAACAATCAGCCAATTCCGTACTAATTCCTTTTTGCAGGAAATAAAATTCTCAATCCACACTGGGTCCCCGTGGGCCCACCAAGCCCTCTTATTCTGAGAGGAGGCCTGTGCCCAGTGTGTGGACGTGTAGGTATACAACAGAGATGAAGCTCTAATTAACATGACTATTAACTACAAATGATGATCACTTTCAGCTTTGTTAGTTCCATACCTAACTGCAGATAATTGATATGCAATGTAATGCAACTCACCCTTTCATCATCAGATCTCACAGTGGCATCATGTAAATCCTTCTTCTCCGGCCGCTGCACGGCAGATTTCAAATATTTTTTTAACTTAAGACGGGGCCCAACTTTCGGTATGAGTTCTTTGAGTTCAGGTTCTGCGAGAAGGAAGAGAGCTTCTTTGTCAATTCCGTTATCTGAAAATAAAATACAGGTTGTAAGCATCAAATCCTTTAAGTTCATTGAACTTTTTGAAAAAATAAAACCACCTGACATTCACAATAGGCGCACGATGACTGATTTTCAAAACATTGTCAATTTCCTGAAGTACTGAACGTATGTTCAGTATGACTGAGTTTTTATCATGAGATGAGCTGTTGTTAGCCTCCCGAATTTCAGTACTTTAGTTGTGGGGAATGATTTCACACAGCTACCTACATGAAATACTCTATAGATATGGATATGGCGACTGCTTTATGTTGTGGTTTTATATTATTTATTTTACAGAATAATCTGTATGAAATTCGTTGACTATTGATGTAGCTAGTAGCTAGTAACTAGTAGGTACTTACTTACCATCGAACACTTGAATAAGGGACTCTAAGCCCAAGCTTCGGAGAATAGCAGATGTATCTTCATCCATTTCACACACTTAATTAACTTAACGACACTTATTGGTAAGCAAGTGAGATCAACTTTTTGATGATTCTGCCAATGTCGAGGTTGGATAAGACACGGCAAGTAGGTGGGCGTCTTGTTCAATAATCTGCCAGTTTTCGGTGCGATAACTACCTGTTAATCTGCAATGAGGATACACACGGTTTCAACAACGAATCGACACACAATATGATATAAATAAGACGAAAATAGCTTACAGACAGCAAGTGAGACGCGTACGCGTTGCTTCTGGTTGCTTCCCTTCGACCAGCCCAGCGACTTCGTGTTGCCAGAGTCAGTTTTGTAAATTCCCCGCATCATATTAGGAAATCACCCTTTTTACGAAGTTTGTTTATAGGAAGATAATAATAAAAATGTATTAATATTGAAAAAAACTTTATTTTTATTATTTTTAATTGACTTGGTTTATTTAGCCTTAACTCATCAAAGGATAGGTAAGGATAATAATTTCGTGCCAACATTGTGTGCCGGTAATAATCCTTACTAATCCTTACTAATATTATGAATGCGAAAGTAACTCTGTCTGTCTGTCTGTCTGTTACCTTTTCATGCTTATACCGCTGAACCGATTTAGTTGAAATTTGGTATACAGATAATTTGAGTCCCGGGAAAGGACATAGGATAGTTTTTATCCCGGAAAATTGCATAGTTCCCGCGGGATAGCACAGCCCAAACCACTGGAATTTTTCAAATTTAAGGCGGAACAAAGTTCGCCGGGTCAGCTAGTTCCTTATAAATCAAAATTGCTCATTATGATAGCAACACTAAGTTTTATAATGTAGCCGCCTCATTATAATGAGTCTGTCCGATTAGCTAGTTTTAAATTTGGCGCCGCATAACAGACCAATCAGAAGAGAGTGTTGCGCGTCCTTTTTTATTATTATTCCAGAGTAGCAATTTCCCGGGATTAGCTCGACTTGTGTCATGTCGCTAGTAGTATATATAATTATGTATATTCTTTGGTAAGTGTGTATACATACTATGTAATGGAATCTTTTAACGTAATTTTCACCTATTTCTAGAAGTCCGATTAACTTGAAATTTTGCACGCATACGTAAATCTGATGACATTGCAAAGTGATTATGACATGGACCTGATCTGATGATGGAGACGGGAGGTGGCCAAGGGAACTCTGTAACTAAACGACGCAACCCTATCGAAATTGGGCTCGTTAGATTCGTCTTGGAAAGGACTTTAGTCTTAGATGATGTCCAGGGCCTGATGATTAAGACGAAAGGTGGCCAAGGGAACTCTGTAACTAAACGACGCAACCCTATCGAAATTGGGCTCGTTAGATTCGTCTTAGAAAGGACTTTAGTCTTAGATGATGTCCAGGGCCTGATGATGAAGACGAAAGGTGGCCAAGGGAACTCTGTAACTAAACGACGCAACCCCATCGAAATTGGGCTCGTTAGATTTGTCTCGACAAAAGGTGGTCATGGGAACTCTGCAATAAAACATGAACTACATAACGTCGTTCTAAGCGTGATATTTGTTAGTCTTCTTTACCTAAAGCAAATTATAGTTTAAAAAACCTAAGAATACACGCTTTAAAAACCACCGAACTAAAAATTAGAAAATATGTTTTAATTACCTACCTATAGAATTTGTGTAACAGTCAAGTGCTAGAAACTCCAATAATCAATTATGACTAACTAATTAGATTGGTTAAGATTACAATAAAAAATAAGTTATTAACAAAACAATAATTCAATTAGGTAAGTAGGTACCTATAGTAAAAAAGCGTGGCACTTGACTGTTACACAAACTCGAAATACCTATTCCTATTTATTATAGTTAAGATAAGGTCCATGTGTCGAAGACTTTACATAGGTATTTAAAATTAACTTCGATCGAACATCGAACCAAACTAGGTAAACAATAACCTGGGTTGGTAAGTACTGCCGCTTCATAAAAAAATATTGCCTAATTTATTAATTTAGAAATACTGATAATGGCCTGCTTATCAAAATTTCTTAAAAAAAAGCCTTTTTTAAAAACTCGACATGTAGACGGTCTTGCCTCGCTGTTTGAGATTGAGGCAAGTCCGTTTGATAGTGATTTGATACGCAAGCAAGACGCACAAGGTAACAACTTCATCACTTAGAACGGTTTAAGACATTGAAATATGTGCTTTCAACAAATTGAAATAAGGCTTCAATCCGTATTTATCGTCATTTTCTCATTTATGAGGCAAGGTCGGCATATATCTGGGAGATGAGATTCCAAACGTTTTTTAAAGCCACGATTATTTTTAAAAATAAAATTCTCGTGTAAAACACGGTCTATATGTATTAAAACAGTCAACAATTAAGTTGTTTGAAGAATCATATGTAATTTATTATAAATAACGAATCCATATAAAAACTCATTACGTAAGTATAGCACGTAATTTCAAAAATATAATGCGTAAAACTAGAACTAGGCTAGAAGTTAAAAATTCGAATAAAATCAATGCTGTGAATCAATGAATTATAGCGTGTAGCAGACGGTCTTGCCTCGTAGACGGTCTTCGACACATTGACCATACTTAAAGATTATTTTCACCACACTAGATTTTTATAAAACAAAGTTTTTATTTTAATTCGTTTCTTTTCTTTTTTTATTATCCGTATTGTTACTATATTAATAAAACTAGGCAATTTTAATTTTAATGAGCCATAATAGAAACAAAATTATTTGAAAACAAAAACTTTGTAACTTGATTGTAGGTAAGTACCTACCTACATTCATTTGCAATGTGGCCTCATAATTTCCTCGCAATCGAAGTGAAAAGCAGAATGTACCTACAACTCATCGACCAACTAGATAGGTACGCACATGAAGTGTAGGCGAGCACTAAATCAAATACCTAAAATAAAAAAAGTTTTATTTCGGACTTCAAATGAAGGTTAACTGGAAGAGATCCCTATACGGGATAAGTTCGCCTTTGTACATCTATTTATCTAATTACCTGTAAAATTAATGTGGTTCATGTACAATAAAAAATACAAATCCAGTGTTACTTTACAAGCACTTAAGTAAGTCTTGCATTTTCCCTCCAAATAAAAAAAAAAGGGTTAGTACCTAGTATGTTTATAATAAATAACAATAAGCGACTAAGGTCACATACCTACCTACCTAACTATTTGTTGAAATTCCCACGGGATAGGTACTTAGAGATAAGGACAAAACTGGATTCATATAGGTATTACCTACCTATTATGTATGAAGAGATTGATGAATGTCGATGAAGTGAAAGAGGTGTATGTATGTCAAGAGTATGTCAGGATCGTAGCAAGTGGAACAAAGTAGTTTCTGCCTACCCCTGTGGCAAAGAGGCGTGGCGTATGTATGTAATGTAAGTATGTATTATTATGTCCTTGGGGTGAGAGGAGCATTAAGCAGGAGGGGATTTCCCGAAATTTTGACAAGAACGGGAAAAAACAGGATTTTTGACCTTATCAAAACCTATAGCCTTACCTACCTAGGCATGGGGTAGGTAAGTAGGTACTTGCCGTTGACATCAGAAATAAGTGTCAATGTTCGTACAATCATTGAATTTGGCAAAAAGGTCTCGAACATAAGGTAGGTAGGTAGGTAGGTACTTAAAGGAAGAATCCAAAAACGGTACCTATGCGAAATTATGCGCGTCACAAAATAGGTACCTACATAGGTAAGTACTTACTGTATACAATACAATAGGTACATGTAGGTACCTATATATTACTATTTTTGCCTTTCATTATTAGGTACTTACCTGGCAACAAAAGAAGTTGTAAATTTCTGCGTAAAATTTTATGATATACCTACCTAGTTGCCTAGTATAATTATAACATCCTTAGAGTATACATTACATGGCCTAATACCCTTCCCGATCGGAACTACTTACCTAGGTATTACTATTTTTGCCTTTCATAATTACCTAGCAACAAAAGACGTTGTAAATTTCTGTGTAAAAGTCTTAAATTGTAAATAGTAGGTATAAAGAGACGCTAAATTCACTTCTGCGCATTCAAGGTCATGCTCAAGATGTTTGCCGGCAACTATAGGTACATATTGTAACATCATTAGTTTTTAAATAACACCTTTCCCGATCCGTCACTGTGGTCTGTGGCGCGGATCAAGCGACGATCGGCCCAAGCGTCGGCTTGTGACACAAAATTATTCCTAGTAAATGTAAAAATGCAATTTTTCATCAATGGTTCTTTATGACGCTATATCGTAAGACTATCGTCCAAACGACTTTACAACTATTTTTTTTTCGTAAATTTTGACAGGTTTTTGAGATAAGTTGTGTGTAAAAATCAACAAAAGCGGGTTCATACTAATTTCATAGGTGCTTCCCCAGATGGGATTAGCGACAGTTTTGTTGTTGAGGTGAAATGCCCAACTACAGAAAAAACAATGTAAAATTATATCAAAAATAATGTTATCAGCATAAAATGTCTGGCCCAAATACAGACACAGATGTTTGCTGCAAAGAAGTCAAAAGGATTGTTTTGTGACCCAAAGTTTGAAAGCACAATAAAAATTTACAAACATTGGGTCAATTTTCTCAATCAAAAGTTTGTAAATAAATTAATAAAAGATGCTGACATTTTTTGGGAACTATGTATATATTGTAAATTTTATGAATCTTGTACTGAATAAACTTTATGTGTAATAACATTGAGTTGGTTAAATTTCAGGATTTCTCTCGTGGTCGTTTCAGGTTGAAATACGATTTCAGTTCCATGTTTGCAGTTAGACTCCAAGTAGCGAGGGGCGTCCGGCCGGGGTTAAAGGAGGAAATACGCCTTTGCCGCCGTTGTACATCGAATGACTGTGACTTGATTGCGCAATCCTGCGACTTGAATGAAACAGGGCACGTATGCGAGACAAGATGGCCTCCGCGCTATTTAAGTTTTAAAGAGAAATTTCAGTTTAATCAAGCGTTTAAAGGTTGGTTTTGCAGTCTTTTGGGTCGGTATTTTGATTCTCTTTATGTAATAATACTGGTGTTCTAATCTTTTCGTTGGTTTATTCCAGAAGACAATGTAACCGGGCCGTGCCACGCAGCCGCTGGCTATGGATTTTATTAGTGATTTTTCACGTCTATTTATCACCGACGTAGCGTAAGTATGCCTATTGCCTTGTAATGACCTGCCGCTGATGACTGGGTAGTGTTTTGCAGTATTTAAACGTTGTTTATTGTACATTTCAGCTGATGAATTAGCGGCCGGTTGACAGTTAAAGCCTTACGGCAAGGCGGTCTTGCCTACATATCTCTGGATGGAGGCTCTGCTTTAATTCCGAGCTGCGGAGCCCTGTCTCAAGTCCCGGGCGGCCGTCTCGTATCTAAATCGGTCTAAATGATCGCGCTATCATTGTAAGTAAACTGATTATGACTGGGTATTGTAACTAACTATGAGATTGTATGGAAATTCATGGCAGTACGTTTACAGCTGATGGTGAGCTTGATGCTCTAATCCGGCGAGCGCCGTGTGAGGGCAGCTGCCCGCCGAACGCCGTGTACTAAATTCTTCATATGAAATCCCACTGTGTGGTATGTACTATTCTTATTAATTATTTAAATAATGTACTAGCAGCTCTAAGCTGAGGTGTGTATATCAGTCACTGCAAAGCGTGGCTTTAAGTCTTGGTGACTCCGGATCTGCCTACTCCATAAGGGATAATGGTGTGACGTGCGTATGCCTGTATGTAATCACCGCGTTGCGTTCTCTAAAGTTTCAAGGGAATGTCTAGGGAGTATGTGTGTGTATGTATATTGTTATTTATTCTATAAAAAGGACTGTTATGTCTATTGTAATGAACAAGGTGATTGATTGGTCCGGTTTTGTTCCAGGGTCGCTAGGCGAGGCTAGGCTTCGTCCGTTCATCGCTAGGCGTGGCTAGGCTTCGGCCCGTGCATCGCTAGGCGAGGCATCATATTGTTTCAAAACGTCACAGTGAGTGGAGGCTGCTCAGGACCTGTGTCTGCGGTTTCGCCGGGTGCCTGTGGCCCCTTCGCTCCACCACCTTTGGCGGACAGTGAAGGAAGGCGGCTCGACGTCTTCCGCTTAGCTTTATTTGTCTTTGTCTCTTCTGTGTAGGCATGACTGACTTCATCACAAGTGTAAATGATGAAGTCAGTCATGCCTAAGTGCAAGTGTAAGTACACTGCTTACACTTTTCACCTACTCTCAGCTGACGGCCACTCTAGCATCTAAAAATCCTATAAATTAAGTTGTTGTTGGCATTGCCCAATAAACCTAACCGTTAGTGTTGTAGTTTATAAATAATAACTAGTCAATGTCAATTCAAATTTATATATAGAATAATTAGCTGTGTGTCAAAATCATATTTACTTCAATACAAACATGCAACGAAGACACTTATTATTTTATTTCAATACGTTACAGCACGAAAAGTCTCTTAAAAGCATTTAATAAGCTTATGCTTTAGTGTGGTATAGTTGTGTGTGAAGTCAAAATTTAAATTCACCTCTCAAAAGTGAATTTTTAACGAATTTTCAATAAAAGTGCGGAAATGTCAGATCACACAAAAGGATCTAGTCTGCGTTCCCTTGCTGGGATTTTATTAAGCGGTAAGCAAGATTACGCTATTTGGAAATTCAAAATGAGGATGTACCTCATACATGAAGAAAGCTCTTAGATATGTTGAAAAGGCAAAACCTCTCGAACATTGTCGTCCACTATTTGTGAAACATAAAATATTGACTGTAATTTCACTTTACATATATTTGGTGTGCATTTTTGTATATAAAAATAAATCCAGTTTTAGATTAAATAGCAACAACAGACCACGTAGATTGTGTAAATTTAATTATGACATCCAATTGCCAGGATCTAACAATTATGTGAATTTCAAAAGGAGTCTGGAATATAATGGTATTAAAATTTATAATAATTTAAATGAGGACATAAAACAATGTAATAGTATTAATGAATTTTCTAGAAAATTAAAGGCCTACTTGATTAATAGACCATTTTATACTTTGACCGAATATTTTGATAAATTATATGAATAGGATTATTATGCAGAAATATTTATGGGTCGGATTATTTAAAATTGTATTAATAGTTAATAATTTAATTAAATAAGTTCGTGTGAAATTTTTCAAATTACAAATTAGTTTTAGATTTTGCATGCCAAATTGTGGCAAAGCATACATGACATGGATCAAATTCCTGTAACATAATAGGTATACTTACTTATTATAATATCTGTAACACCTGTATGTTCTTGCGAAATAAATAATTTCATTTCATTTCATTTCATGAAGATTTGTGGAGTACTATTGTGGACTGATGCTTAATACCTTCATTACCTAAGTATTCAACAAACTGTTTGTTGATGTACTCGGTCCCGCAATCGGATCGTAAGGCTTTTATTTGAAGTCCAGTTTCCCTCTCGACCATAGACTTGAACAGTTAGTCTCTTAGCTTACATTAGTAACATGCATAGCAAGTGTCATAGGCAATAAAGTGTAGCATAGCAACAAGTTTGTTTTCTTTCACTCGCAACTATTCCTGTTTGCAGGCAAGGAACCTAAGGCGCCCTTTTTACTAAATTTAAGGACCTTGCCTCTCACGCTGTAGGCCCCTTTGGCCTTGAGGTCTCATGCTCGCTCTGACCGAATTTGCCTAGTTACACATTTTGAGTAATTTTTTTTAGTATATTGAATATAATCATTTTATATATTTGTGGGGGTGCATCCGCCATTCTGACTCTTACTCTTATGCCTGATGGTGTCAAATAATCAGCTTTAAATAATGGGATGATGAATGCCAAAAAATCAGGGGTGTTATCGCTGGACACTGCTGCATACGGCGCAGGGCTGTGGGACATAGAAATAATACTAAAAACAAGACCTACTTACCTGTAACACCATCTGCCGGCATTTATTGTAACTATGCTTGTTTTTTAAATAAAGCTAAGTAATGATGAGGAAAGGGGGTATGCGTGTACCTAAGTGATTTTGACAGTTGTCATTGTACCGTCGTAACAAAAACACACGCCCCTTTCGTTCATATTGCTTAAGGTTAGCAGCTTACGTGTGTACTGCGTCAGCAGTGGTACTGTACATAAGCCGCCACAGTACATCATGTGGCGGCAGACGTGTGTACTGCGGCAGCAGTGGTACTGTACAGAAGCCGCCACAGTACATCATGTGGCGGCAGACGTGTGTACTGCGGCAGCAGTGGTACTGTACAGAAGCCGCCACAGTACATCATGTGGCGGCAGACGTGTGTACTGCGGCAGCAGTGGTACTCTACAGAAGCCGCCACAGTACATCATGTGGCGGCAGACGTTTGAACTGCGGTGGGACTGGTACTGCATATAGGACCCGCCACAGTACATCATGTAGCAGCTTACGTGTGTACTGCGGTAGCAGTGGTACTCTACAGAAGCCGCCACAGTACATCATGTGGCGGCAGACGTGTGTACTGCGGTGGGACTGGTACTGCATATAGGACCCGCCACAGTACATCATGTAGCAGCTTACGTGTGTACTGCGGCAGCAGTGGTACTGTACAGAAGCCGCCACAGTACATCATGTGGCGGCAGACGTGTGTACTGCGGCAGCAGTGGTACTGTACAGAAGCCGCCACAGTACATCATGTGGCGGCAGACGTGTGTACTGCGGCAGCAGTGGTACTGTACGGAAGCCGCCACAGTACATCATGTGGCGGCAGACGTGTGTACTGCGGCAGCAGTGGTACTGTACAGAAGCCGCCACAGTACATCATGTGGCGGCAGACGTTTGAACTGCGGTGGGACTGGTACTGCATATAGGACCCGCCACAGTACATCATGTAGCAGTTTACGTGTGTACTGCGGTAGCAGTGGTACTCTACAGAAGCCGCCACAGTACATCATGTGGCGGCAGACGTGTGTACTGCGGTGGGACTGGTCCTGCATATAGGACCCGCCACAGTACATCATGTAGCAGCTTACGTGTGTACTGCGGCAGCAGTGGTACTGTACATAAGCCGCCACAGTACATCATGTGGCGGCAGACGTGTGTACTGCGGCAGCAGTGGTACTGTACAGAAGCCGCCACAGTACATCATGTGGCGGCAGACGTGTGTACTGCGGCAGCAGTGGTACTGTACAGAAGCCGCCACAGTACATCATGTGGCGGCAGACGTGTGTACTGCGGCAGCAGTGGTACTGTACAGAAGCCGCCACAGTACATCATGTGGCGGCAGACGTGTGTACTGCGGTGGGACTGGTACTGCATATAGGACCCGCCACAGTACATCATGTAGCAGCTTATGTGTGTACTGCGGCAGCAGTGGTACTGTACATAAGCCGCCACAGTACATCATGTGGCGGCAGACGTGTGTACTGCGGCAGCAGTGGTACTGTACAGAAGCCGCCACAGTACATCATGTGGCGGCAGACGTGTGTACTGCGGCAGCAGTGGTACTGTACAGAAGCCGCCACAGTACATCATGTGGCGGCAGACGTGTGTACTGCGGCAGCAGTGGTACTGTACAGAAGCCGCCACAGTACATCATGTGGCGGCAGACGTTTGAACTGCGGTGGGACTGGTACTGCATATAGGACCCGCCACAGTACATCATGTAGCAGCTTACGTGTGTACTGCGGTAGCAGTGGTACTCTACAGAAGCCGCCACAGTACATCATGTGGCGGCAGACGTGTGTACTGCGGTGGGACTGGTACTGCATATAGGACCCGCCACAGTACATCATGTAGCAGCTTACGTGTGTACTGCGGCAGCAGTGGTACTGTACAGAAGCCGCCACAGTACATCATGTGGCGGCAGACGTGTGTACTGCGGCAGCAGTGGTACTGTACAGAAGCCGCCACAGTACATCATGTGGCGGCAGACGTGTGTACTGCGGCAGCAGTGGTACTGTACAGAAGCCGCCACAGTACATCATGTGGCGGCAGACGTGTGTACTGCGGCAGCAGTGGTACTGTACAGAAGCCGCCACAGTACATCATGTGGCGGCAGACGTTTGAACTGCGGTGGGACTGGTACTGCATATAGGACCCGCCACAGTACATCATGTAGCAGCTTACGTGTGTACTGCGGTAGCAGTGGTACTCTACAGAAGCCGCCACAGTACATCATGTGGCGGCAGACGTGTGTACTGCGGTGGGACTGGTACTGCATATAGGACCCGCCACAGTACATCATGTAGCAGCTTACGTGTGTACTGCGGCAGCAGTGGTACTGTACATAAGCCGCCACAGTACATCATGTGGCGGCAGACGTGTGTACTGCGGCAGCAGTGGTACTGTACAGAAGCCGCCACAGTACATCATGTGGCGGCAGACGTGTGTACTGCGGCAGCAGTGGTACTGTACAGAAGCCGCCACAGTACATCATGTGGCGGCAGACGTGTGTACTGCGGCAGCAGTGGTACTGTACAGAAGCCGCCACAGTACATCATGTGGCGGCAGACGTGTGTACTGCGGCAGCAGTGGTACTGTACAGAAGCCGCCACAGTACATCATGTGGCGGCAGACGTTTGAACTGCGGTGGGACTGGTACTGCATATAGGACCCGCCACAGTACATCATGTAGCAGCTTACGTGTGTACTGCGGTAGCAGTGGTACTCTACAGAAGCCGCCACAGTACATCATGTGGCGGCAGACGTGTGTACTGCGGTGGGACTGGTACTGCATATAGGACCCGCCACAGTACATCATGTAGCAGCTTACGTGTGTACTGCGGCAGCAGTGTTACTGTACATAAGCCGCCACAGTACATCATGTGGCGGCAGACGTGTGTACTGCGGCAGCAGTGGTACTGTACAGAAGCCGCCACAGTACATCATGTGGCGGCATATAGGACCCGCCACAGTACATCATGTAGCAGCTTACGTGTGTACTGCGGTAGCAGTGGTACTGTACAGAAGCCGCCACAGTACATCATGTGGCAGCAGACGTGTGTACTGCGGCAGCACCGGTACTATACTGATGCCGCCACAGTTCATCATGTGGCGGTATATAGGACCCGCCACAGTACATCATGTAGCAGCTTACGTGTGTACTGCGGTAGCAGTGGTACTGTACAGAAGCCGCCACAGTACATCATGTGGCAGCAGACGTGTGTACTGCGGCAGCACCGGTACTATACTGATGCCGCCACAGTTCATCATGTGACGGCAAATAGGACCCGCCACAGTACATCATGTAGCAGCTTACGTGTGTACTGCGGTAGCAGTGCTACTGTACAGAAGCCGCCACAGTACATCATGTGGCAGCAGACGTGTGTACTGCGGTGGCATTGGTACTGTCTGACTGAAAAAAAAAAAATTTACTTATAATGTTTCTGCATATCTAAATTACGTGACTGGAGAGCGGACTACTTAAATTCAGTTTAGTGTACGCTTGCTACTTAATATACGTAGACAGCATCTTATGTAAGTAAACGGAGTACTTATAATGTTCCGGAATATCTTAGCCAGCTACTTTTTATACTTGCCCCGTGTACTTAAGACAGTATGTGGAGTACGTATAATGTATCGCCATTTATATATGATACAATTACATTATGTAAGTAGCCAGGAACATTATAACACGTGATCAGATGCATTATAATGTTTCGGCATCTATGCTCAGTGCAAGACTGCCGTGCAACGTATGTAAGTAGCCTGCACCCTTACGTAATGTGTCGGCATATTTAAACTAACGCTGCAGTAGACTTGTGTACTTAGGCGGACTACGTAAATAATGTGCCGGAATCTTGACAGATCCGTTAATACGTATGCTGGCTCTTTATGCGGACTACGTATAACGTAAGTAGTCGGACTCTTTAATTTCATGATGCGGCATACTTACCTACGTAGGAAACAACATTATCAGTAGCTCGTGACGCTTACATTATCGAACATGCTGCAACCTACTTACGCGTCATGGGTCCGACTCCTTAATACGTAGGTCGCAACCTTATTACGATAGCGGTATACGTAAGAAGTAGTTCGCTGCCGGCTCATTACAAATTTCGTACCCGTAAGTAGCCCGTTTTTTTCAGTGTATACATAGCCCAAGGTAACAGGTACCTCCACCTTCCTCCAAGTGAGATAGATGTCAATCTCTGGTCAGTTCGTAGTAAAAAAAAACGTACAGACCACATTTAGCAAGGTTGCGGGCGTATAGATGGATGAATCAAAATAGTGAGTTGCTAGTCTCATCGCCTATGACATGATTCCTATTATTTTCGTCCATTCCCTAGATGGGCTTGGGGCGCGGGTAGTGAAGCAACTGGTACATTCTATGTTTTTTCTTTGCTCCCAGACCAGCGTGGAAGACTGATTTTAGATACTATCAAATGAATCAAAAATTACTTGTCAAGAATAGTATATTCCGCAATAAACATTAACGTCGCGATTTTAGTCAGCTCAGCTACGTCCTTTGATTTGTTTATCGCTATCCCGCGGGAACTATGCAATTTTCCGGGATAAAAAGGAGCCTAGGTTTTAATCTCTCTTCGAGTCGTTTCAGCGTGAAGGAACTAACATCACATCCTCACAAACTTTATTGTTCATAATCGTTCAGTGTAAACTCCACTCTTCTAAAACATTCCATTATCAATGTCAAAACAAAACCAGAGATACAAAGAACAATTCCGTATTTCATAAAGCATTGACAGACATTCTAACAACTAATAACAGAGAATACTGAAGCAAAACGTTTCAAAACCCTCACAGCAACGGTCAAACTGAAAACCTTAGGAATATAATAACACCAACAAACAAATAACATCGTAATATCAAGACTGGCATTGTAAAGCCGTCCGTCCACCGTTCTTCAGAGCGGCGCTCGACTGCACCCGTGACAGTCATTTAAGACAGTGACGTGACACCCTTACTCCCCCTTCCACCCACCACCCCCAGATGGATTGATATTACGGTGCAGTAGCAGACGTAAGACGGTTGCATACGGGAATTTAAAAAAATATGTTCCGCTTTATTTCTCTTTGTTGAATGCGCCTTTGTTGCCACTCAGAATTTAGGGCCAAGTCTTAATTATCATTGTCACTGATGGTTTGGGTGTAGGTTAAAATGAACGCTAGAATTTTGACGGGTAAACGGGACAACTAAAAGCTTTCGAAAGTAGTGTCCGCTGTGTACAATAATGAAGCAAATGCCATTTTTAAACTAATTTAAAGTCACCACAGTAAAGTAACCTTTCGACAAAAGCGACGGTTACTATTTAAAAAAGAAGCTCTACACTCGACGATAGAGGTACCACCAACTTTTTACCCAACGACCAAACTTTGCAACGAGCAAGTATATATTATTCATTTAATATTATATTCCGTTCTGCAACCCTTCAAGTTGAAAACTACGTCGTTGGACGCAAACGAGACGGGCGTGATGGCGATCCAGAGACAGTGACGTGACGACCCCCCCCACCCGACCCCACTGGGGGGAACTGACCCCGGTGGGGCGGATAATAAGGGGGCAATGGGATGGAAGTCTTCTTTCGTGGAAATGTGTTGCGTTTTTGAAAGCGTGCATTTTGTCAACATGAAGTAAATTAAATTGAGATAGACATGATAAGACAATCGCATCATTTCAATCTTTTGGCGCACTCTTAGTTTTTTTTATAACGCTAACTCGTATAAGCACTCCAAAGACTTGCCATATTAAAGAACTCACTCGTCTAGTCCAAAACCAATTTCCAACCATTCCTGAAAACTTTTCATAATCCAATAAATTACTTTAACTTTAATCTGTATTTACTTAAAAAAACCTTACGTCATCACGATCGTGGCAAAACATCAAACCCGATTACATAAATAACTACCAAAACACAAAAGGCAAAGAAAATCAACATTTCAAAATGTCACCGCGACGCCCTGTCCGCGCGACGCCGTGTCATTTGCACAAAATTAAATACCCCTCAAAGACGAGACGTCAACTTTACCGGACCCCACCCGACCCCCACTGGGGTAGGGGGGGTGCCAGATGGATAGATATTACACGAATGCAGGTGAACTGAAGCCGATCTTCGAACAATGTCCATTTGTAAGCTGTCTTATGCTGCAATTTAGATCGCTTATGTGCTTATTTAAATATGCAAGCGAAATATTCTAGCTAGCTCTTTCTAGTGTTCATTTAGTTACTAATTTGTCATTTATTTTAAATATTCAATTTGAAGTCATTACATTTTAATCGTTAGTATTACTTATTTATAGTTTAGTTTTTGATAAAATCAATGATAATACGTCAAAAAGTTTCGAGAATAAGTAGGAGAGTAGTGGGCGAGGGCCTTCGTTTTTTACGTCTTGGCGCGCAGCACTACCGCGCTCTGAATCACAAAAAGATCGTTCATACATATTTACGTCAGTCTATCACGACTATTTGATGTGATTTTGAAAAATCTGCTGCGTCAATTGTATTTTTTAAAACTAAATAGTGAAGCGAAATCACGTAAAAATTAAAATGAGTCATATTTTTTCCATGAACGTAAAAGGAGAGCTGCAAATAAATCGCAAAGAGATCCAAAGCGAATGTATGCTAATGAAATATCGAATCACGTATAGAAGTAATGAAGGATGAATGACGCCTATTAATAAATGGTCCTAACGAGACTTAAAAAAAACTCGCATCCCTCTTACACCCCATAAAAACACGACAAAGACACATGTCCTCTCTTATTATCTTCAATTAAGAGGCTCAGATAATGTACCGTGACATACGTTCGACGTATCCAATCTAACAAGACCCTTCATAGAACTCCCCAATCCTCACCACCTCAAACATTTGTAGGAGGTAAAGCCGGTTCATTTTACACTGGACGGGCCGTTATGACAAAGTTAGGTGTTCAACTGGGATAATTAAATGTGGACTCTATCGCTTGGTGGTAAAGACTGTGATGATTGCTTAAGTAGTGATGCACGTCAGAATCTCGTGAGTGATGTACGAAGGACGGTGATAGATTGGCGGCCGTTACATGTGATTAGTGGAAATGCGACTGAGATTGCGCGGGACCGGGTTATTCCAGAATGGCTGGTTTTTTTCATTTTTATTTTGTCATCAACGGTTCTTTTGTAATTTGGTGGAAAGCGTTCGCATCACGAGTATGGCTATTCAAAAAAGGCTAATAATAAATAGAAGACGTAGTTTGTTATATTTTTTATCGTCTTGAACATAATTTTCTACACAATGGATGTATAAATTGAATTATCTTTTATTGTAATGGCATTTTGTTGCATGTTTATATATTTTTTTACCATAAATACTATTTTGTACATGTTTTATGTTTAACACATGATGCATGCAGTATTTTTAAGCATTTGAATATATAAATAAATCACTACATAGTATAAAACAAAGTCGCTTTCTCTGTCCCTATGTCCCGATGTATGCTTATATCTTCAAAACTACACAACGGATTTTGATGCGGGTTTTTTTAATAGATAGAGTGATTCAAGAGAAAGGTTTATAAGTATAATACATGTATAATATACCGTGCGAAGCCGGGGCGGGTCGCTAGTAACAAATAAATATTACTAATACAAATAAACAATTTACACAAATTTACCTAGTCCCAAAGTAAGATGTTATGGGTAACTACTAGACAACGATATGCATATTTATATAGAGGATTACATACTTAAATAGATATAAACATCCATGATTCAGGAACAAATATTCGTGCTCATCACACAAATATGTGCCCTTACCAGGATTCGAACCTAGGATGCTTGCTTTGCAGGCAGGGTCACTACCAACTAGGCCAAAGCATACGGCGACTGACTTACTCTTGGCATGCAAACAAATTGATCGTAGCCAACATCCCCTCATTTATAAGCGCGTGTAAGTCTGAGTTACCGTAACATTAGTGTCTTTATCTATCACTTTGACGTTTACTTTTACCAGATACAGACCAAACTTACATAGGGTAGACTGGGTACGGTTGTGCCAGGGTACGGTAGTGACAGTCGTCATAACAGCAAAACTATACGGAATATGGGAAAGGGTGCAAAGGGAGAAAGAAGCGGCATGGGTGCCTAAATGCGTGTCCCCAGATTGCGTTAGCCAGCGCGCGACGCTAACGTAATCAGGAGCCTACATTGCTTTTTAACAGTCAAAAGTATTTTTTTTTGTTTATTCTTTTTTAATATTTCCTATTATTTGTATACAGATAGATTATATCATATATTTTTTTGTTATAAGTTGAATATTAGTAGTTAATTACGAGTAATTCGTTTTTACGTAGATTACTTGGCCTAGTCATGGCGATTGTTTGTTTTCGAAAGTATGCGTTGGGTACGGTTGTGACAAATGTTGTGGGTACGGTTGTGACATATATTTTTTATGTCCGAACTATCCGATTTTTTCTAAGTATATCTATAAGCTCCCATTGAGGTGGTTTCTTCATTTCCTACCCCCTTCGCTCCTATCAACCTATATTTCTACGTAATCTTGGAATTCTTCACGTAATTTTCTCCGAGATATAGCTTACATATATTGTAGTCATACTTTCCCGCTTTACAGTGTTTAAATTTAAAAGATTTTTTAAAATTTAAATGCTGTAAAGCGGGAAAGTATGAATACAATATAATGTAAGCTATACCTCGGAGAAAATTACGTGAATCATTTAAATAAATGGGTCTGTCACTACTGACCCCGGCCACTGTCACAACTGTCCTTGGGATGTGGTCGGTTGTGACACTTTCTCTTTTTTTTTTAAATTTGATGCTATAATTAATACAGCGTATTTAAGGACAAAAGTTTGGTATTTTTACGTAGGCAAAAGTAAAAATTAAGATTTAAATTACTTTTCTAGCAGCTAACTAGTAAATTAACAAAATTATTGGCGATCAAACCAAAATTGTCACAACCGTACCCAGTCTACCCTACTTACATAGACTTAAATTTAACAAGCTGGTAACTGCATAAATGGGGGATATTTTCTTCACCAAGTTCACGTCTTCAGCAACCAACTATTTGCACAAACTTGATACATCTTAAGCAACAACCTCGTCACTCGCAACACCATCTTTAATTAGACTTTTCGCCAAAAGGCCCACCGTTTTCACATTGCCAGTGACATCGCTGAGCTCCTACAATCACTGCGAATAATGTCCCTAGATGGATACGATTGTCGTCTGACTGACAGATGTTTATCGAGGTGGAAACAATGAAGAATTAGCAGTTTATTGATAACATCAAAGCCAGACAGTTCGATGTTTAAAATCAGTTTTTTTTCAATTTTAGCTGCCAGTACTCAACTACTTTTTTAATTCAATAGTTTTCCTGCCAGCACTTTTATTTCGGATCTTCGGTTTTAAGTTTAAATCAAAAGACAATTTAAGATGCTTAACACAGTAAATGTTTTTGCTCAAAGCTGTATAACGACAAACATTCATTCACAAACATTCGTTCGTAATAATTTACGCAGCCATTCATTAATCAGATTACGTTCGCTCGTCCGTCTCCGACGTCGTATTTCAGGGGTGACACTTATTCGTCACCGTGACGGCTGTCACTTTCTTGCTCATCCGATGTCACGCTGCTTCAGGGCCGTCACCCGGAGTTACGTTGACGAAAATTGTGACGGCTTTCCTGATTTGTGACGACTTACTGGTACTGTACGACTTACTGGTACTTCCATATTGGTCTGGGAGTAAAGAAAAAACATGGAATGTACCAGTTGCCTCATCCCGCGCAGATGGTAAAAGCCCATCGAGGGAATGGGCGAGTCTTAGTAGTCACTATCAAATGAATCAAGTTTTTTTTTTTTTGATTTTTATGTTTTACTTTTTCGGTTTTACCGTTAGAAATTAAATAGAAATTAGGTAGAAAAATTCGGAGACTACCCACCTGCTATGGGTGGTGTAGGGGTATAGCACGCTTCACGGAATGACGAGGATCCGGGGTCGATTCCCGGCCATTGCTTTACTTTTCGGATTTTTCTATGTGTTCTAATTTTCACTGACATTTAGAAATTTTTTTAGGGTTATGTTATAGGCGATGCGGCTAGCAACCATCACTATTTAGATTCCCCTTTCCACCTATACGCCCACAATCATGCTAAACGTGACCTTTTAGGTCTTGTTACCTGAGGCTCTGTCTACCCCGTAAGGGATAAAGACGTGATTTACAGCGACCGTTTCACTTTTGCGAAGACACACAACGCTGATGATCTATTTTTCATGTCTATGTTTTTTTTGTTATACCTTGTTTATTTTCTATAAAAGTGTGTATATTATCTTATATTTGTGTGTCTTGCAAAAAGAAATAAATATCTTCTTTCTTTCTTTGATTTATGTATGTATGTATGTATGTATGTACTAAGTGGCAGCCCTGAATATGACCTGGAGCGACGCGAAATGTTTTATTTGTCACAATACTTCAGCGTCACTTATTATTTTCGTTCAATAAAGATACGTAAACTTGCAAAAATGGCGACGGACAAATGATATTAATTAAATCAATTTATATGACATTTTAAGTCGACAATGATGCACCGCCGAGAGAAATTGAGACTTCATACATTTAAGTACTTAATCCTTGAAAAAACTGGCCAAGTACGAGAATTTTAAGTGATAAATATCAAGATGACCGGTTTTTTTTCGGTAGGTTTTCTAAAAACGAAACCTAGCTAGATCGATTCATCGCCCCCAAAACCCTCTGCATACCAATTTCATGTTAACTTTTACGGTGTTGTGTCGTACAGACACATCATTCAAACAGATGACGCTTGGCGACAAAAATTCACATAGTAACGGAGTCACGTGATAGCTAAGGCTTACCCACCTGCTATGGGTGGTGTAGAGGTATAGCACGCGTCACGGAATGATTGTTTGATCCCCGGCAATAGCTTTACTTTTCGGATTTTTCTGTATTCCAATTTTCAGTGTCGTTACATTTTTTTGATCAAATAAACTTTGGCTTGCCATAAAAATGTATAACAAAAAAATTCTCGGCTTAATTCCATTAACATATCCTCATTTACAAGTGACTGGGCTAATAAGTTAAACACGGTATTTTCAGCTTGTGCGCGAGCCTTTACAATTGAGCTGACGAGAGCAGGCGTCGGCTGCGACTGAGTGCGGCAGCGGGTACATAAGCGGAAGCGATTTCAACTACAAGTACTTACAACCAGCAAACAACCCCTATTTCAATTAGTCAATGACCGTGGCAGGCGACAAGCTACTTAGGACCTGCTAAGTTCCAGTTCAAATAACAGTTCTCTATGATGACGTCTCTGTCTGTTTCGCAGTATTAAATAGAGACGGTGATAGCTACTGGTAATGGACTGTATAAAAGTAAACGGAGGATGATTATTTAAAAGCAAAAGTATATAATACAAGGCTGACTATCCCAAGATTTTTGCTCATTCCCTCGATGGACTTGTACCATCTCCGCTGGAAAGGAAGCAACTGTTACAGTCTACTTTATTTCTTTAATTCGAGACCAGCATGAAAGATTTTTGTAAATCTTTTGTCAATCTTAAGTATACCGCAATACCATTTCCTTCTAGAATCAGCAAGCAAATTGTAAACGCGACCGCTTAACACCCCACCAGCCGCCTTAATTCAGCAACACTACCAATTTCCCGAGCGAAATAAGCGAATTAAAATCGCTCAAAGCAACCCAGCGCAAAGAAGCTGCACACAGGCGGCTCTTTTTTCTTTATTTGCCTGACTGACGGCCTTTGAGGAGGTATAAAGAACAGTCCGATACGTGGCTTGCTGTTAAACGCTCGGCGCTTAGGCATTAGAGGTTATATTACATACATACATACAAATTTCTAAAGGACACTGAAACTAGAACACAGTACATTACTGTCTAGGCCAGGAAGTAGGCAATTGCTGGCTGAGTATTGGTTTGAACGGACGAGCTGGCTAGTATTTTCAAATTTTAATAGAAAGAGAAGAAACAAAGTGTTTCTTGAGGGCATTACCTGGACAGCTGCCTCCGAAGGCATGTCTATTGTATCTTAAATTATGTAAGTTCCTAAGTTCAATAAAATCACGGTTTAAAGCCATCTACCATCTTATTATTTGAGAGAGAGAGAGAGAGAGAGAGAGAGAGAAACATTTATTTACACACATTCGATACACGTAGAATTATAACAATATACTTAGGAATATCATGTATATATATATATACCATTCATGATTTCAGGTACTCTTGACCTGACTTGTCAAAAGGTCCCCAATTTAGTCCTAGAACGTCCTTTTTGTTGCTGGCAACACAAGGTTAGCTCTGTTGTGTTGGCAAAGCGTGCCTCCCCACTACTCTACTCATTTTTCCAGACAGTAACTGTCTAGTTTTCTTTAAACATAAATCACGCCTTTATCCCTTACGGGGCAGACAGCCTACGGTAACAAGATCTAAGGCAAGTATAGCATGTTTGCTTTACAGTATGTTCTTATCAATTTTTAGAAGTACCCATCACTTTAATTAAGCACGACTTGACCAGAACAAAATGGTACAGTCGCGCGCAAAACTTCGGTTCATTAGCCGGAGCTAATTGTACAGTCGCATCGGCAAGCCCTAACTTCGTTCGTGACGTCGCGAGACGCCATTCCACTCACGTACCGAGGGGTTCTAATTAAAAATCGAGCGATTTTTGCCGGCGACTGTACTGTGACAGAGTAGAGGACAGATGGTGCAGTTGGACTGTAGCAAATACTTTAATTGTTTTCTTCAAACTTTGCTTTTGGTTACAATTAACTTAAGCATAAAGCCCATCGAGGGAATGGGCGAAATTCTTAGGAATCATGTCATAGACGATGCGGCTAGCAACCCATCACTATTTTGATCCTTTTTCCACCTATACGCCTACAATCATGCTAAACGTGGCCTTTGGGTCTTGTTACCTCAGGCTCTGTTTACCCCGTAAGGGAAATATATACGTGACTTATGTGTGTGTGTAAAAATAGTACATTACATTCTGAGGGCGTTTCAGTATGCTTAGTGTAGGTTTTCGGTCCCAAAACACGTCTCGAACGCGTTTGCGTTAGAATGTCAAATACTATGAGAACAGTTTGCTGTTTCAATCTGCAAGTGGCGCTGCCAATTTTTCCATAGTAATTGAGACGTTTACGTGAACGCGGTCGAGACATTTTTATATGAGAAAACTTACACTAGAGGCTCGGATTGCAAGAAATTGTCGCGCGAGCCGAACGCGAAGGCGATAAACACGCGACCAGAGGTTTTATTTATCACAATTTTGCGTCTTCCCCTGACCAAGAGGAAATTTCCGCTCGTGCAGCGGGCGGTAAATTGCTACTTACGGGGCGACGATGTAAAACCCAGCTAGGATCGTCTCCGCAGGAGGGAACTCTTCAACGGTTGGTCCGATTGACTTGAAATTTGGGACGCATGAGTAGGACGGATGAATGCAAGTACAGTCAGAAAAAACTACAATCAGCAAAGAAAAAGTTTACCTTACAAAAATTCGCATAGTAACAAGGTCACGTGACAGCTAGTAACAGATAGAAAAATTCGAAGGCTTACCCACCTGCGATGGGTGGTGTAGAGGCACGCGTCACGGAATGACTAGGATCCGGATTCGATTCCCAACCATAGCTTTACTTTTCGGAATTTTCTATGTTCTAATTTTCAGTGTCGTTTAGAAATTTAGAAACTTAAGTTTGATGTTTTTCGTAACTTGTTTTCAGTGATGTGTCTGCATGCATCTGTGCCCCATCGATAGAGTTCGGTCTTTTCCACCTAATCAGGATATTTCCAACGTTCAGACAAATCAATTTAGTTCTTATTAGTTATAACTGGATCTGGAAATATGAGGCCGAAAGAATTTAATGCAATTCGTTAAAGAATTTTCAGCGAATGAGAATTAAGTGTGGAATGCGGATATTTTAATTATAGTATGCGCGAGTGCATAAAACGTGATATTATATACGAGTCGTTTTAACACTAATTTGGTACTATAGAGGTTAAGGATTAAAAAAGAACATATAAATCAAACTTTTATTCTTAAGTGCTTCTATTGGCTGTTTATGGCCATCACAAATGCTAGTCTTAGACGAACTTTACAGCCCTAGAGCATAAAAAGTCATTTTATGCAGCCTGTATACATAAGCCTGGAAATGGAATCTAAATGGTGATGGGTTGCTAGCCGCATCGCCTATAACATGATTCCTATGATTTTTCCCCATAGGCTTTTACCATCGCGGGAGGAGAAGTTTTTCTTTGCTCCCAGACCATGGAAGATAAAGCAGCAGTATAAAATAAGCAGGTTAGCTGGAAGAAATCCCTTCTTAGGGATAAGTTCGCCTTTGTACTTTTTTCTCTGTATTTTATGTATGTATTGTGCAAAACTCTATTGTGCAAAATAAACAAGACAAAATACAATTGACAAACACTGAGATACATGCACAAAGGCGGACTTATCCCTTTAAGGGATCTCTTCCAGTCAACCTTTGAGTGGATGAAAGGAGTATTTTCTGTATTTTTAAAATTTTTATGTGCAATAAAGAGTTTACATACATACATACAAAATAAAATCGTTTTTCCACTCACTCCCTTATCCCTACTAGCCATCTTCTAATATATTTACAGCAGAAAACTACAAAACCTACCTAAGGTCAACGCCCTACCAGGTAAATAATACTTGTACTTCTTTACGACCCCCCCTCCTCCCACCGCCAGCTCATGCTTACAAACTGTCGCATTATAGATATCCTTGGCACAACAAAGCTAACCCATCTGCACTGAAACAAGTAAAAAGCAACCTTAAAACTTAGCAGCAAGACTTAACCTGAATGCAGGCGTAAGTATGCGCATTGCCTCCACGGAACACATTGCGTGTGATTCAAAGAGTTTTAGACTTTATTTTCTGTGTTAAAAGGCTTTGAGGAAGTGTTTTTGTGGTGTAATGTCGATTCTAAGCTAATGAGTATGACAGAATGAACAGAGTGGTTTCTTTTGGGATTGCCTACTTTAACATATATTATGTTAGTTGCCCCCTGGGATAAGTTTCGTGGAAAAGGTCCCGGCATAGTAAAAAGACTAACCAAAGACACTTGGTCATTGTCACGGACACAATTAAAAAAAAAATAAGATTAGATTAGGTATAATATTAGTTCAAAATAAAAGTACATCATGAATTGTCGAATGTCAAGTTACGAGAGCATAAATTGAAATCGTCAAAGAGAACACAAAAAAATAATTAGATGTCATAAAATGTTGAAATTGTGTAAAATAAAGATGCTACTACAAATAACTAAATTTTCATAGTTCCTACACTGTGTGAAGATGAACTGGAGGAGGACGAGCTAAGGGATGTGGAACTAAATGATGTCCTTATGCTCGGCAGGAGAATAAGAAGATTCGAGGAGAGTTGCTGTGTGGGAGCGCTGCTGGGACAGTAACCTGCTCCAGCCAAGGGGAACCGGGCTGAATGATCGCCACAAGGATCCACAGCCCACCTGATCCAACTAGGCGTCCCCACAACATCATCAGCCTGAAGTGAAGACGTTCACTGTTGACCAAAATCCTAGTACAGGATTGCCAATATATGAATACATACAGACAGACGGCGTAGAACGACTTTGGTTCATACTATGTTGACATACATACATAATGTACGTCTTATTCCCTAACAGGGTTGACAGAGCCCAAGATGAAAAGGGCAATAAAAATAATGATGGGTTGCCACATCGCCTATAAGATGATTTCTAAGATTTTCGCCCAATCCCTCGATGGGCTTTTACCATGCGCGGGAAGAGATGCAACTGGTGCATTCTATTTTTTCTTTGCTCCCAGACCAGTAGACTTACCTAACTCACTCGCAATCGCCATGAATGTGACAGCTAGCTGATTCCGATGCCAATTGTCAGCCCATACATGAACTGTCAGAATGAACACGATGGCGATTGCGAGCGAGTTAGACAATAAGCCTTCAGCTGGGAAGTATGTTTGTACTTGGCGATAGCATAGAGCCAAGGCCTTGTACCTGGTTCCAGTTTAGATTGTCTGTCTATCTAATCTCAGTAGTTTCGGATACCCACCAGTACTCTGCTGCAGTAGTAATACTTCCAAATGCAATTCACTCCCATTCGGCACACATTAAGTCGTTTCCAAGTCAATTTACGTGACACGTAATATTTCCTATTTCCTTTAATAAACCTCACCGGCAATGCAAGCCATTTCTAAATATAGCCAATAGTCTCTGTAACACGGCTATGCACTACAATGGGAGAGTCATTCTGCAGCTGAGTGGATGCGGACGCCCAATCGGGTTGAGTGAAAACTGCCATAACGCCGGCGAATGGCCCTGCCTGAGCCATAGAGTAGTGTACAATACAGATAAAACTGCTTCTAGAATTACGATTATAGTTGGCATGAATTGTTTGGATTGTTCTGGAATAGGTAAGGAGTTCGACGCGGTAGTTATTGTACAAGCATTTTTTTTTACATAGTCAATAAAAATAATGCGTCTTTCCAGAAACACGTGTTTAGTTTTCATTTGTTTAGTTATTCATACAAAAACTCATTTGTACGTATTGTATAGTTTAAAATGGATTAATCGATCATTTTACGATCGAGGACGTCATATTTTAAAATTTTTGAAAAACAAAACCGTTTTTTTTTTAATTTTCTTTACAAACATTTTAACTACCTGGGTAGACACTGAAAAGGCAACAAGACCTAAAGGCTTCGTTTTGCATGATTATGGGCGTATCGTATACCTATACTTTTCCACCTGGAAAGGGGATTATTTTTTAATTCCTATAGTAAATTCCCAACTAGTCGCGTAATGCACTATACTTTACTAGACTCTAACAGGACCAATCGGTGTAAGTGAGATACGTAATAAAAGAAGCGGTAACTACTAACGGCCGGGTCCGTCCAGGTGCGACATGCATGGACGCACGATTTACTAGTTCTATTTAGCCTCGTATTTTTGAAAAATCGAAAAATATTTTTCGATTTTTATTTTTATAGCTTTGGTACTGAAGCAAGAATAAAAAAGCAACGCTGGGGAAGCAAGTGACTTGAAAGGATGAGTAGACGTGAGAGTTTTCATCGCACGGCAAGACGTTAGCGAGCCAATGGAGTCGACATTTAGCAATAAAACTCAACTCGTACTCATACTTATTCATGAAGATATGGTAACAGGTTCGATTCCCAAGCCCAGCTTTACTTTTCTGGTTTTTCTGTTTTTTTTTTAATTAGCATTGCCAAGAGGAACGCGCCGGAAAAAAGTTGTCAGAAAATCATTTTTTTTCTAAATAAATACATTTTACAATTAATTGCTACTTTAGTATTAGTATTAGTAAATACATTTAAGAAAGGAGTTTATTATTATTTTTGGGATGTATAAGGTCCTCGAGTTAAGTACCTTAAATTATATTTAAGTCTTAAAAATATGTTAGTCTTGCATTTATAGTATTAGTGGGTATTGCAGAAGTTCAACTTCCATTATAAATTATGTCTTTATTCGGTTTGTTGCTAAACTTACAACCCATTGTTTCTAACGTCATTTGTTTCAGACCGCCATATTGGTTATGCGTGGGCGCACCTTCTCGTTAATTAGTTAAAATTTAAAGGTTCACGACGAATTCAATATTTCTTTGATTTACTACAAGTAAGTTTAGATATTTAATCACGTATTAAGGAATTGGTAATATCACCAGTATGGCATGCCCAGTTTTCTTACTGTCTCATATTTCGATGTATCTTGTAGTAATTTTATATTGTTTAAAAAAGTTTCCCTCTCCACCTTAATATACGCTCACAATCATGCTAAACGTGGCCTTTAGGTCTTAGTCTTTAAGTATAAATAAATCAAAACCTCATAAACCGATTTAAATAACTTGAAATCTTTGAAACCATTTTATAGTATCTAATTTGTTGTTCCAGAAACCAACTTATTTTTAGCAAATTTCATCAATTTAGCGGAAAAGACCAACAAACATAAAAACAGACAGACACACTATAAAACTTAACTGTAAAAAGTAGCTATGCAGTCGTATTCCCGTCCTCAAGATTTCTCCCATTTATGCGGCACTTTCAGATGTTCATACATCCCACACACACATCCCATCATGATTACAACCAACCACACAGCCAATTAAAGAAAACCTCTAGTTTAACTCCCTACTAATGGCGCAATCGCTCCCATAGAAATCGCATGTTTGCCTTCCATACAAATCCAATACAAGTTGTATCCTGCATCTACAGCCATTAACAGCCAGCTATTAAGATATCAATCAATACCAAGCTTTATGTCGCGAAACGCGGGTAGTCGTTAAATTAGCATGGTAATGTCAGAGATGGCAGCACTGGCGCGAGCGAGGAGAGGAAGCGGGGGAAAGAAAAAATAGAAAGAAACAAGACATTTATTCCTTTCTGCAAGACATACAAATATAAAAAAAACTAGCCCGCAACTTCATCTGCATAGAATTCGTTTATCGCTATCCCGCAGGAATTACGCAATTTTCCGGGATAAAAAGTAGCCTATGTGTTATTCCAGACTATAATCTATCTGTGTTCCAAATTTTATCCAGATCTGTCCAGCCGTTCTGGCGTGAAAGAGTAACAAACATCCAAACATACTCACAAACTTTCACATTTATACATAATACACCATTTTATAGAAAAGAAACAAAAAAAGACACAGACTGAAAACTAAATCATCGGCGTTGTGTGCGTCTTCGCAAAAGTGAAAGGGTCGCTAGCTCAGCTAATACACTGTGTTAGACACCTACAGCACTGATTTTCAGTCAGAACTGTCTGTGACTCACGAAACGATACACAGATAAAATATACATATTACATAATCCATAAACTTTTTCTTTTTTCAATAGGGGTGCGAGTCGGGTTACCTCCGCGTGTGATCAAGAGCTGCGGTTCGTTTTTGGATCCGTCAGGGGGGGAGAGCAGTGCTTGGTCTGGTGCGCCCTGGGCATCAGCTAATGGTTTCCTGGCAGTTTCTGAGAGATATCATTGACCGTTGGCTAAGAGCACGACAGGGGGGAGTTCACACACACATAAATCAAGACTTTTTCCCTTACGGGGTAGACAGAGCCTAAAGTAACAAGACCTAAATGCTACGTTTAGCATGATTGAGGGCGCAAGTCCAGTCGGAAAGGGGAATCAAAATAGTGATGGGTTGATATTAGGATAATAATGATTATAACAAAATATAAAGTACATTCTGTAAATTTAAAGAAAAAAATATTTTCCTTTAGCTTCTAACATTTTTCACCGCTATCCGCTAGTAACTTCCACCGCACCACCCAATAATCATTACACACGTAACGATTGACTCTATTTAAAACGCCATAGAGCACAAATTGCTTCGTAAACAAGTTTACGACGGCGTTCTTGGGTACGCTGTATGGTTAGCAGAAACGATAATTGTTAGGACTTTCCGCTTTTATTATTGCTAATGTTTGAGTTTTGCTGTTGACGCCACATTATGCTGTAAATGGGATGTTTGGAATGAGAATAGACCTCCGTGCGACATTTGGAATGAAATGGACCTCCGTCACTGCGAATTACGAGTACAACGTCGCGAGTCCTCGCGTAGGGACTAGCCCCCTTATTCATAAACGCTCCATAGGCTTCTGCTAACTTAGCAATCGTTTGTCCTTATCTGTGAAAGGTAAATGTCAAAATGACAGATAAGGACAAACGATTGCTAAGTTAGCAGAAGCCTACAGAGCGTTTATGAATAAGGGGGTAGGTCTTTTGTCTGCTGCTCCATGTAGTCAGAGGGCGTCCTTTTTTTTTTTTTTTTAACGTGTGGAAAATGCGCCTTATGCATCTCCGCGCTCGGGGCAGCATACGAACAGAGGTATGGCGGGCTCTCCAACTCGCCGCTGCCTTCCCTATGGAAGGAGGGAAGAGGCCTACCGTCTAAAAACACACACGTTCCCTCCAGGCCTTGAACTGCGGGCGTTACGGGCGCACACGGTGACCACCGCAACGAATCTGAGGGCGTCCTGCACTACGCTTGCCGATCCCCATTGACTCAAAAACTCTCAATGTGTCTACAGTCTTTATTTACTTAAGCAATGGGAATAAAACTCAATTCCCACCGGCTTGCCTATTTTAAGGCAGTTGGGCACGTTATTGTGCAGAATTAGAGGAAAAAGCAAGTTAAATTCCCTTCGGCTTGCCTTCTGATATACTTGACGCCACGCCACTGCAAGCTTTATATTAGTATTTCTTCCATGCTGGTCTGGGAGTAAAGAAAAAACAGAATGTACCAGTTGCTTCTCTTCCCGCGCACATGGTGAAAGACCATCGAGGGAATGGGCGAAAATCGTAGGAGACATGTTATAGGCGATGCAGCTACCCATCACTATTTTGATTCCATTTTCCAACTCACACACACATATCACGTCTTTATCCCTTACGGGGTAGACAGAGCCTAAGGTAACATGTACCTACAGGCCACATTTAGTAAGATTGGAGGCGTATAGTTGGAAAATGGAATCAAAATAGTGATGGGTTGCTAGCCTTATCGCCTATAACATGATTCCTATTATTTTCGCCCATTCCCTCGATGGGTTTTCCACCTAAACGTCAATAATCTCGCTAAACGTGGCGTAGGTCTGGTCACCTTAGGCTTTGTCTACCCCGTAAGGGATAAAGACGTGATCTGTGTATGTATGGTTGTCCGGGTGGAATCTTGCGACTCAATTTTGAAGCAAATGTCTTTATCTGATTGAGCTGATATTTCGCATACTTGTGTAAGTCAGATGACAAATTTACTAATCTGGTAGTAGAATTCTGGTGGTCCAGGCAGAACCGTCTCCGCAGGGGGGAACTCTTCGACGGTTGGTCCGATTGACTTGAAATTTGGTTCACATATGTAGGACGGGCAACAATGCAAGTACAGTTGAAAAAAAGTACAGTAAGCAAAAATGCTTGTATCTAAAATGACTTTTTTAGGTTAGGTTTTTTTCTACCATTTATTTTCGCTTTAGCGATCGTGAGAACGTTGAAAGAGTAAGGAAATACGCGTTGCTGCTGACAGGTGACCCACTCGTGCCCATGCGCATACTTGCGTCGTAATATCGGGCAACAGGTTTGCGTACAAGTTAAGCAGGATAACTATACTATATCGATAACAGGTTAAGGGGTATAAGAATATTTCATTCGACAATAACGGAAGTTTTCAGGTAGAAGTTATGTGTGAAACAAAAAAAAAGTATAGGTTGGAAAAAGGAATCAAAATAGTGATGGGTTGCTCGCCGCATCGCCTATAACATGATTCCTAAGAATCTCACCCATTCCCTCGATGGGCTTTTACCATCTGCGCGGGTCGAGAAGCAACTTTTTTTTTTATATATAAGAGGGGGCAAACGAGCAGACGGGTCACCTGATGGAAAGCAATCACCGTCGCCCAGGGACACCTCGCGAGACCTGGGGAATCACAAGTGCGTTGCCGGCCCTTTGAGGAACAGGAAGGCTCGCAACTGGAACATTCTATGTTTTTCCATTGCTCCCAGACCAGCATGGAAAAAAATATCACAACCAATAATCGCCGTTCCGCAAAACCGATTAAAATTACCTCCATCACGAACCCCATTTAAATAATACAGATATCGATCAATTACCAATCAAACCCACAGATAAATCAAACGGCACAAAACACGAAATCAGTAAAGAAATCTCATTAAAAACGGAACTATCAATAGCTAATAGAAAAATACATCTCCACCCACCATCCCATTAACTATTTGATTTACAATCGAATATCGAATGAACAGCCGCGTTTTAAATTACAAAATATTATTTATGTTATGTATGGGGTTTGCTTCTAGATTTATGGGGCAGGGCTGACCCTGCCTGGATGTGAACCTGCATTCATCGTCACGGACAGACAGCTCCTAAGCTATCCTACTAAAATTATAAATGGGAAAGTTTGTGACGATGCAAGTCAGTGGCGTGCACAGAGATTTGCAGAAAAAGTGCTGCTTGCTTATTTTGTTGTCTAGTTTTTAAATATGACGTAGGTATGTAAGTAATTTAGGTTTTGTTTTATGCTCTGTCTACCCCGTAAGGGATAAAGACGTGATGTATGTATGTAAGTAATTAACCACCTCTGTTTTTTTGTCTTTATGAAGTGCACGCGACTAATGTGAGTGAAAGAGTGAGTGTGTGTAAGTTTGTTCCTTCTTCATGCTGAAACGACTAGACGGATTTGAATAAAATTTGGAACGAAGATAGCTTGTACTCGAGATTAAAACAGGGGCTACTTTTTATCCCGGAATTGCATAGTTCCCGCGGGATAGCGATAAACATGATAAGCACTAATTTTATGCGGAAGAAGTAGCTATAGTATTTATATTGATTAAGGGCGAATAGGTGGAAAGGGAAATAGTTACATGTATAGTTACATACATACATACATACCGTCACGCCTCTTTCCCACAGGGGTAGGCAGATACTACTTTGTTCCACTTGCCACGATCCCGACATATTTCTTTCGCATCATCCACAGTCATCAATCTCTTCATACATGCTCATCGGTTTCGGGTACTCCTGACCTGACCTTTTTCGAAAACGTTTCCTATTTGGTCTCGGAACGTCCGTCTAGGCCTTCCCCTCCCAACGTAACCATTCACACTCCCCATATAGATCTGTTTAGTTAGTCTGTATAGCTTAATGTACTTAATTAATTTCACGGCATGTTTTGACATCATATTGCAATCCTAGATTAAGGTATCAATTACTATTGTGTGCCGTTACAGGGTGTCATGGACTGACTTAGAACAATGTTAAGATGTTCATGACTTGACAATGTATTAATAAATAAATAAGTGATCAGCACCTGTCAGTGTTGAACTCCGATGTTAATTGCGAAAAGGTTCTATAGCGGCCTAGTGTTCCATTTGTCTGAATGTACAATCACATTTTCTGAATCTACCGTTAATCGTTAATCTTTGCCTTGGGCGAGCGGTCGATCTAGCGTAACTCAGGAACTGCTATCTGATGGCTGGATACCGCAACGGCACAATAGATTGAAGATACACAAGCCACTGATTATAGGGAAGGTTTGAGTGATTTAGATGCGAGGCGTTTGGGGAAGTGTGAGGTGTGAGGGAATTTATAGACTTACATACCGTCACGCCTCTTTAAAGAAAGAAAGAAAGAATGAAGACATTTATTCCTTTTTGCAAGACACACAAATATGAGATAATATACACAATTTTATAGAAAATAAACAAGGTATAACAATAAAAAGCATAGAGATGAAAAACGCTTTAGGGGCAAGCAGAGACTTGTTCCACTTGATACGATCCTGACATAACTTTTTCGCTTCATCCACATTCATCAATCTCTTCATACATGCTCGTCGGTTTCGGGTACTCTTCACCTGACCTTTTTTCAAAACGTTCCCAATTTGGTCACGGAACGTCCGTCTAGCTAGGCCTTCCCCTTCCAACGCACCTATTCACACTCCCCATTCAATTTAGAAATTATCTTAGAAAGCTTTCATTAATGTAGGAATACATCTTCACACTTTTATTATCACTCACATAGACTGGATTGAAAATGCCAAGACGTTACGTAGAAGTTACATTTGTAAGAAATCAGTCGGTATGCCACAAGGCTCGGTTTTAGGCCCCACAGTTAATATCACACTGTTTGTAATTGATGTTGTTGAAACACTTTAATCGCCAATCAAATAGAATTATTATATCGTTTACTTTAAATAACGGCCAATAACAAAAGTTACAAAAACAAAATAGCTTACTAGTAACTAATGAAGACAAAGATCGTGATTTCAAAACTGTAGACAAAATAATTGACGTTATTAACGTTGGAACGTCTAAATAAAAGTATAATAGGTATAAATTTTATAAAAAGGTCTACCAACATACACACATCCAAGACTCAGGATCACAAATCACCGTAAGCTTTTCCGTTGTGAACACGCATACCAATATGAGAAGTCGTCAACAATTGGTTCGATTATAATTAAGAAACGCCCACAATTTTAAAGTTAAAAGTTATTATCCGAAAAACCTGACATTTAGAATCATTCTTGATCCGAAAAGCATTGGACATGGTAAACTTAACTTAACAGTAAGCTTATCAGTCAGTTACCATTCGCTCCCTTCCAACCTTCATCAAGTAGCCCGCTTGTTCCACACACACAAATCACGTTTTTATCCCTCACGGGGTAAACAGAGCCCAGGGTAAGAAGACCCAGGGCTACGCTTAGCATGATTGTAGACACATAGGTGGAAAGAGGAATCAAATTAGTGATGTCCTAAAACATGATTTCTAAGATTTTCTTCTTCTTTATTTCATTCTTGATGGGCTTGTTCCATGTTGAAACAAAAAGTTAAAATACTTTTTGAAACCCATCCAATAGCAGCAACTCAAATTTTCCATAGATACCTACACAATAATCCGCCTACAACTGCGCAGCAACAGAACCAACTCATCAGCATAAATCGTCAACCTTTTGCAGCGGGCCGCAGGTTGCGCGCCCCTGCGCTAGATCAAGATGTGTGCGTTACCGCGCAGGCGCAGCAGCTGACAGATTTATGTGGGACGGCGGTGGTCACGCGCAGCCGAGGGGAGGGGGGAAAGGGAGCATGTGGACGAATGAACCTTCGCTAGAGACAGCAAATAGCGTGTTATTTTCCTAGTAGTCTGTGACTGTAGTAAAGGCAGTGGTGTTAACCAAATAGAATTAGAATAGAAATAGTATCAGTTGCTTCTCTTTCCGCGCAGATGGTCTCAGGAATCATCTCAGGAATCATGCTATATTAATTTCTTTTTCCACCTTTACGCCCACAATCATGCTAAACGTCTTTAGGTTTGCCTTAGGCCCTGTCTACTCTGTAAGGGATTAAAAAAAATTGAACCGATAGGATTGTTTTGTTATCCATCTGTCTGTCCGTCCGTCTGTCAAACCCCCTTTCTCAGGAACGCGTAATGTATAAAATTGACATTAATATAAAATACCTACTAAGGTTCCTTGGAGCTGTGAAAAAATCAACCGTGCAAGTTAGCTCAATCAAACTTAACAAACATTACAAAATGTGTTCCGGGCGGAGCCTAATTAATACATACACAAGTCACGTCTTTATCCCTTATAAGGTAGACAGTGCCTAAGGTAAGATGTACCTTCAGGCCACATTTAGCAAGATTGTGGGCGTGGTGGAAAATGGAATCAAAATAGTGATGGGTTGCTAGCCTCATGGCCTATAAAATGCTTCCTATAATTTTGGCCCGTTCCCTCGATGGGCTTTTAGCGTCTGCGCGGGTAGAGCAGCAACTGGTACATACTATGTTTTTTTCTTTGCACCCAGACCAGCATGGAATAATTAATATTATATATTATAATTATGTTTAACAGATACAATTTATTGAAATAGATGCATTATTTAATGCGCTAACTAGCTAATAACATGTCAGTATATTTATCAACAACTACATCCAACAAATTGAGTCGACAAGCTACTAAATTGTGTGTGAGCCCTATACACCACTGTCCCCACATTATCCAAGCCAATACATAGTAATTTCTTATCGTCCCATCTAACTGCTAATGTACAATACAAATACTCTCTATTGAACACCACAAACCAGTTACTTCTATGCTGGTCTGGGAACAAAGGAAAAACAGAATCAGTGGTGTAACTATAACGTCTGGGGCCCGCGGCAAATTCGTCAGATAAGGCTCCTTCCTCAATAGAAAGAAGTGCATCAGCGTCCCTTCTGTGCTCTAAACCAAGCCAGTTCGGGGCCCCGTAGAGCTAGGGCCCCCTGGCATTTTGCCAGTCCTGCCACCCTATAGTTACGCCACTGCATAGAATGTACCATGCTTCTCGTCCCGCGAAAAAAAAAGCCCATCGAACGGGCGAAATTCCTAGGAATCATATTATAGGAGATGCGGCTAACCCATCACTATTTCAAAATCCGCTTTCCAATAAGGTAAGTGTCTATCACGCTGCAAGCAGCTAACCTGTCACTGTTTTAAAATCCGCTTTCCAATATGGTGTCTATAACCCTGCTAGCACCGTGCTACACTGGGCACCCCATAAACAAAAGATAACGTAAAATTTATCCAACTCCTAGAAAATCTGAGAGGAATCGTTTGAGATAGCACCTGATAGGTTATAATTTACGCACTGCTCTACTGGCTCGTAACTTCCACAGATAGGCCTATTTGGAAGTGAGGTTAGCGGAATTTAGTTTGAACTTTTAGCTGGTTTGATATAGGCTATGTTTATTTTGATAACGGCCTTAAACAATAGACGATTGAGAAATTTTCTTTCGTGCTGGCCTGAGAGTAAAGAAAAATAAAAAGAATTTACCAGTTGCTTCTCTTCCCGCGCTGATGGTAAAAGCCCATCGAGGCGATGGGAGAAGATCTAAGTGTTAAACGTGACCTTTGGGTCTTGTTACTTAGGATGAGAGAGATAGTTTGACAGTTGAAAAATGGTCTCTAACTACTTCCTTCTCTGACTTTATTGCAAGCCAGTAATAATTAATCGACAATTCCTTTTTCAAACTAAAAAAAAACGAGACGCTGAGACACCAACCGCAATCCAACACTGGGACCTTCATTCTAACCTCATTTATTATGACAGGACATTCGTAACCTAAATCACGAAAATTGCCAACAGCTCGTCTAACATCTGAGACAATATGTTCACCTGCGATCAGTGATTCTAATCATTATAGCCACACAAATGGTAGTTGCCCACGAAATCGGTGGGCGACTCCAATAAACTACGGTGACACTTCCATCGAACCTATTCTAATAGCGAGCGAAACATTATCGAGTTACGATTCACAAATGTCACCGGGAACTCAGCTGTTTATGACGTTCCTGCACTAACGCACTAATGAGAGAAACGCTAGGCATTTTAATGCGTTCAGAAATAGGTAATGGCTGCTTGACTACAGCTTACGAGGTGATCAATTAAATGTTTATTTTGATTAGCTTTCTAACGAAATTGACACTGATTTGGGATAATTTTGATTCTTTTAAATACAGCGGGAAAAGGACAGCCGTGAGGCATCAATCTAGTTACAATATGCACAAATGCCTTAGTACTTAGTACCTTAATACGAGTTTTACAGCTTAGTTTTTAAGAAAAATAATTGAAAACTGCAATATGCTTCTACGCTCTCAGTATCTTGTTTTGTTCAGTACAAAAATTCTTACCACTCTATGAAAATATCGGCGAGTTGTATTTTGTTTTGTTATAAGCACGCAGCGCTCATTGCATATTATTTATTTTTACGATTTTAATATTAAGTTCTAATTATAAGTCTTATTACCTTAGACTCTGTCTATCCCGAAGGGGATATAGACGTGATTTGTGTATGTACCTATGTAATAAGTGAATGTAAAATTCTTAATGGGAATAAGTATCTTTAAACCTAACCTATATTTACTCTATTCTTTAGCCTAATTAAATTTCACATTTCTAAACGACTCTGTAAATCGACACACCCTAAGAAAAAGTGTGTATCTCCAAAAACCAAATTTTACAGGAGAGCGTTTTAAAGTTTCTATAAATTTAAAATCGCAATTGCGTGGTAACTATATATACCAGAGGATTGAAATTTGGCATGAAGTACAATATTGTGACAATATGTATTCGTGATTTTTTACATATTATTAAATACGGTAGTTTCTTAATAATTACAGTTATTCACTTATACGTGGTAATATTTCGTCAAAGACTGACGTGCAAGTAGCAGATACATACTTGTTCTTCGTATATTTAACTTTGACGAAACAGTTTCTGCCAGATATACATAATATATGTAGTTCCAAATTTTGGTGAAGTGACAGATATTGTACAGCCTTTCCCAAGATAAAGACTGGTAGTGGTTGATATTCATTTATCTTTATTTACTGCCTTATTAAGTAATCTGTATATGGCAGATGCAAACTTGTTCATAGTGACTTACTTTTAAAATAAAAATGTAATTGGTATTTACACATACTTTTTATTCCACCCGCTCAATGGGTTCCCGCGTAATATTGAATAAGAGGCAAATATTAAGTTTTGCTCTGGAGTTTTTTTAGCAATGAATGTAGATAGTTAGTTCTACGTTTGGGAAAAAATATGTTCGGACCACTTTTTTTTTGTTTTTCTTAATGTAAATGATAAAGTCGATACCGTAGATTACGGAAATGCAATAGTCGCATAACTAAGTATCAGGCAGATACACACTTTTTCTTAGGGCGTGTCGAAATTAGAACACAGAAAAATCCGAAAAGTAAAGCTATGGCCGGGAATCGAACCGGAACGCGTGCCATACCCCTACACCACCCACAGCAGGTGGGTAAGCCTTTACTAGCTAAGTCTCGTAACGTGTAATGAAATTTCATCACTAATTATGAAGATACGTGCTTATTAATTTGCAATTATGTCTTTACAAAGCAAAGTCAGCAAAAACGCATACGCGATCGCAGAAACATCTATATCACTTACTCGTGTCAGTTAATCATCGATGACGTCAATATCATCGAGTCAGCACGCAACCGTAAATCCGCTCGACACTGACGTCCGCACAAATCATTCAATCGCCCATCAGAACCGATCGTAAATATATCATAGTGATTAATGCAAGTTTGAGAATAAGAGCCCGAGGCGATTCCCATTGGTTGCCGCTAAACGAACAATTATTCGAATGCAGCGCTCTCATTGGTTGGCGCGGCGTTCGTTTTTTAATGTGACGGCGTGATGGATTCGACCCTTCAACTCGTGCGCATCCATTGTTGTCGATATATGTGAATTGTGAGTGATGTATATATGTGAGTTACATTAGTGCTTATGCAGCTGCATTGATGGTAGATAAGGCTTGTATAAGGTTTTTCTTTTGATTAAATTTTAAGATATTTTATACGCACAATTTAAGTGATTCCAATTCATGGAAGCGACTTATACTTATTAACATTTACTACACTAATTAATTACTTACTCGTTATACCATAAATACTTTATGTTGAAACACCATTGCTGAAGATGCTTAATTAAAAGCCAAAGACTTTTGTCGCTCGATGCTAATGACGATTTTAAACAATTTACGATGTAGCTTCAAATTTGTTTATAGGTACAAAAATAAAAATCTTTCCGGACATGTTTTGTACATGATATAGACCGCGATAACTTTTTAATAAGCTACCAATCTACCCACGATTATGACGTATGCAACTGCGTCAGAATATCGCCTATAAGGTAATGGCGGTCAATACTCCATAGAAATTCTTGTCTAAAGCAAGATTAATTAACCATGAATAATTTAAAACGATTGTAGTAAAAAACTACATCACCCTTCACGCGGTTCCCTATTAAATAGCTCCCTAGTCATAAAAACAAAATGGCGGGTGCATGCTTACTCCTGATTGGTCAGCTGTCAGACGCCTGTCCATCAGTCCGGCGTGGTACCCGCATATTTAATTTAAAACGTAGAAGACACAAGCTGTATTTTATATTTAGGGTAATAATAATTTGTCAGACTGTTGTTACTTAGTTTAGTATAGTGATAGCGTAATGAGTGCAGTGAGTGCTGTATATTATGAACACATTAACAAAGTGTCTTCCCCTTAATAGAGACAATAAGAAAAGTGTTAATGGACACATTCTTAGTTTTTAGCCTTATTAGTAGTTTAGGTCAAATTTAAAATACTTATTAGTCTTAAGACTAGATTGTATTTCCAAGAGATTCCAGAGAGGTGTCTCTAAATAAAAAAAAATAAAAAAAAAGACTGTTGTTACAACAAAAAAAATTCTAGTCTAGTAGTTAAATATTTTGTAAGTTACATCTATACTTGAAAGCAAAGTAAAAACTGATTTTTGCCTCGGTCTTCTTCTCACTCAGCTACCTTAGATCCTCGATGACTTACCTGAAACAATAAATAGTAAAATTGTTTAAAAAGTTATTAAATAAAAATCAAAAAATATCTACAGGGTGTAAAAAAAAATGTTTAACATTAAACAGACATAAGTCGCGTTGAAATCGAAAAACGTTCCACTAAAATGCTGCTTAAAAATTAAAATGCACCGTAGCAATTACAAAACGAAACGTCACAAGCCTTTGCCGAAACAGGCCAAAAATCTCATTATACCGCCCGCGCGGGAAGAAACGACAAATTGCACTTGACATAAGGAAACCCGACCGGGACTGCATTAAACGGAGTGACGTGTTGGTGCAACGGGGTTGTTAAACGGAGAAGAGACCAGGAGGGTAATTTTTATGTTTTATTAACAAAGTATTTTATTAACAGCTGTATGATTTTTCATTTTATTGGATGCGCTAGCCATTATTTGAATGTTAATTTCATGGCTTACTATATTGTTGGCCAAACTGTAATAACATTTTTTTTTCAAACATTTTTACTTTGAAAATTGAAATTCATTTTAGTCGAATGTCTAATTCTACCTCATGAGAGTTAGCTATAAAATGCATTCAGTGATTTGAATACTATTTTTTTCTTTATCTCATTTTATTTATTACCGTCAAACACTCCAACTTTGCCCACTTTTTAGACAAAAACTTAATTTTTTCAAGTTTTTTGTATGAAACCCCGGACACATTTCTGTATCTGTGGCAACTCTGAGATCGTGTGTATGCACTGATTTATCAAAATCTAAAATTAGTAGAAGTTTTCTTTATCATATCACCAATCAAGAGGGCGGGCAAAATAATCTGGACTTTTAGCCAACATTGCCCACGTAGATTTTTAGCGAATTATGGACCTTATACAGATGACATCAACACCAATGAAAGTATTTTGGCAATGAAGGCGATCGACCTAAAAAATAATTCAATATCATTCATACTTTCCTAATAAAATGTGTGGGCAATGTTAGCCTGTCATTTTTCCTCTTCTCCATACAAACGGCATGTAACGATTTAAAAGTATTAGGGTTGTCAAATTTGGATTTTAAAAAAATAAAATTAATTAGCACAAAGTCGGTAAAGTAGGTAAGTATTAAAACAGTTTCTAAGACGCAAATTTGTTTATTACATTGCGGCGTGAGGTGGATCAGTTGACATCGTTAGCCTCGCGATGTAATGCTACTGGAACAATTTTACTGGACTAATGTGAACCAGGCATAAGGTCCCTTTTGCTAGGAAACTTCACATTTTTCTCGGGATAAAATGTTTTTTTCTACTTACCAATCTACCTACTTGAAACTTTAAAAAAAACATACTTTGTCTTGAGAACCTCCTCCTTTTTTTGAAGTCGGTTAAAAAAAAAGAAAAGGTGCCAACCCTAAGCGTTTTTTGCTGGCGGGCAATGTTGACAAACATACAGCTAAACTTCACTGGGTAATTTTGCCCATCATGATAACTTTTGTTATATACGAGTTACAGTAACGAAACAATCATCAAAATACTCGGCACATCGTTTTGCATTACAAACAATCGATAAAATTGACTTGTGTATTCCCCATGACGCACAATTGACTACTAAATTTCGTCAGTAATTGGCCCGCAAAAATATACTCCGTACTCGACAAGCGCCAACAGGTTACTGGATGAAGTCAGGAGCGCACGCGCTACTCTGTGTTGCCACAGGTATAGTTTATTATCTACCAATGTCATGAATGTTGCCATAATTCTGTAACTTTTTTTTATTATTAGTAGATTTCCTTAGAAATTGTGTTTTGGGCAAAGTATACCCTGGTGGCAAAGTTGGAGTGTTTGACGGTACTTTATGTTTTTACAAACGGAACACAATACTTGCTGGTAAAAATTAAATTTGATTTGACTTCAAAAATGTATCCAAAATGTGATAAACAAAACTTTACAACAAATTCGTTGATAATCAAAAGTGCCGAATTCAATAACATCCTCAAAGCGACACAAAAACATGTTTGTTGGGCAATAAATTTTATTTAAAACAATTCCAAATATCTTACTTTATAGCTTGATAAGGATTACAATACAAATGCCGTTTTCTTAAAACCAAGAAAGACGTAACTCGATGACAACCCATCCTACTTCCAACTCTACACAAAGCAAGGGACAACTAGATTGGAACAAAAGAAAATTTAAATTCAACTTTTTTATTACGAACTTTTGAAACATGCTGTAGATAAACCCACTCGAAAAATGCCTCAAATTCGGTTATAAAAATAACAAAAATATCTAAAATGGTCTATAAAACGGTTTACGAGGCGTTAAACGCCCCCAATTTAACTGTTTAGCTTGGATATAGCATAATTAAATATTTTAAAGGCGCCTCAATGCATATTAATTGGTCAAAGAGTAATTTTACAATAGATTAGAAAAGTCAGTAAACTTTTGTCATTAAAAAAATTGGCCAAACCTCTGCCGTTTAGTATGAGTGATTGTGTGGAAATTTAGATGAAATTGTTTTATTTACAAAGACGTTAAATGTATGGAGAAATTTAATTAACAAAGTGTGGTTTTGGAAGATCTTTACTACCTTCCAAGCTGGTCTGGTAACAAGGAAAAAACATAGAATGTACCAGTTGCTTCTCTTCCCGCGCAAATGGTAAAAACCCATTGAGGGAATGGGTGAAAATCATAGGAATCATGTTATAGGCGAGGCGGCTAGCAAGCCATCACTATTTGATTCCACTTTCCACCTCTACGCCCTCAGTGTCTTACTAAACGTGGCCTGTATTGTTACCTTAGGCTCTGTCTACCCCGTAAGGGATAAATACGTGATTTGTGTATGTGTATGTATGTTTACTATCAGTCTATTGGTAGATTTCTTGAAAATGGTTGAAGTTTAAATGTTATAACAAACATGAAAACTTAATATCTGGTCACGCTGCATTCTTAGACATTCTTTTCATCCAATTTCGTAAGCGCATACAGAATCACGATCGCCCATATTTAATTTAATTAAGATCATTTAATATTCAAGAAACATAACTTTTAATGTTCATCCTCAGCATAATGCCGAGCCAGCGACCGTTTCACTTTTGCGAAGACACTCTCATTAAATACATTGATGATCTATTTTCATGTCTGTTTTATTTTTGCAAAATTGCGTGCATGCTCTATTTGTGTGTCTTTAAGAGAATAAATGTCTTTTTTTTCTTTATTCAAATTTCCGCCATTGCATTACACACACATATACATCACGCCTCCACCCCTTACGGGGTAGACAGAGCCTAGGTAACAAAACCCCAAGGCCACGTTTAGCATGATTAAGGACGTATAGGTGGAAAGGGAAATCAAAATAGTTATAGGCATCGCCTATATGATTCCTAAGACTTTCGCCCATTCCCTCGATGGCCTTTTACCATTTGCGCGGGAAGAGAAGCAACTGGTAAATTCTATGTTTTTTTTTACTCCCAGACCAGCATGGAAGAACTGCATTACGTATACCTATTTACATACATACATAATGGTAACTCCAGGCCCCATCTCCCATCTATCTAATGTATGTAAGTATGTATACGTAGAAATAACACTAAGGGCCTTTTTCACAAGTCTCTGTTAAGTTCCAGCTATCCCTACTAATATTACAAATGCGAAAGTCTGTCTGTAACACTGCTAACTGCTGGACCCATTTTATTCAAATTTGGTATACAGATAGTTTGAGTCCCGGGAAAGGACATAGGATAGTTTTTATCCCGGAAAATTTCATAGTTCCCGCGTCATAGCGACAAGCAACTTCTGCACGGACGGAGTCCCGTGGATAGATAACTGAAAATGACAATAGACAGTGGTGAAACGGACCCTACATTTCTTTCTTTCTTTCTTCTTAAATTTACTTACGTCGGCGGCCATTTTGGTCCATTCAATCTTCAATTAACCGAGTCAGACCTAGGCTAAGTATCGTCCGGCAACAATTAGTCTAAAATTCAAAGTCGAAGTATTTTCGCCTACATCAATAAATAATGCTAATGTTGACCGAGACTAGCTTTCCTAATGCTAGTAAAATGACCACTACTAGGGGTAAGAGTTAGGTAAATGTGACTTTTACCTTTGCCGTAACCAAAGGGTAAAAACGGGACTCTATCACTAAGCAGAAGAAGAAAGAAGAAATACAACACAAAAAACATCTTAAACATTAACAAATGACAAATAATAATAATAATAATAAATAATATCTTGGGACAATTGACACCAATTGACCTAGCCCCAAACTAAGCAAAGCTTGTAATATGGGCACTAGACAACGGATAAACATACTTAAATACATATTAAACATCCAAGACTCGAGAACAAACATTCGTATTTTTCATACAAATATCTGCCCCGACCGGGGATCGAACCCGGGACCTCAAGCTTCATAGTCAGGTTCTCTAACCACTGGGCCATCCGGTCGTCAATGAGAGCCGAATATTGCCTAAAAGGCTTCGCTGTCCGTCCGTCTGTCTATCCTTCTTCCACCAGGTTGTAACTCATGAACCGTGATAACGAGACAGTTGAAATTTTCACGGATGATGTAATTTCTGTTGCCGCTATAATAACAAATTACTAATTACCGAATTTTTATGTCTATGTCAGGAACTAACATAATATGACCTCACACTGCATACATTTTGCTTAAGAGCAGAGCGCTTCTGACACTGGATATTATAATAATTTGTCAAATTTATGCCCGAGTCCGACCCGGACTATGTCGTTATTAATTTCAATACAACCTTTTTTTAGCTGACTGTACCTTTTTTCACTGTACCTACTTGCATCGTCTTCTATCCTACGTTATAGGTACCAAATTCCAAGTCAATCGGACAAACCGTCGAAGAGTTCCCTTCTGCGGAGACGGTTCTGACCTGGTCACCAGAATTTCGCTACCATAATTGTTGTATCATCCCGCTAACACGTACCTACAAAATTTCGCAAATGAGCTCAATCCGTTGAAGATTCAAAATCGAGTTGTAAGATTCCATTCGGACAAACATAGTCTTGCTGTCTCACTCGGCTGATGGAAGTATCAAACGCATAAGAGTGAGATATCAAGACAAATCCAAATGACATTCTAAGAGCTCACGGTCTGTCCACAGTCCACTTTTGTGCATGTAACTCAGTGTTTGTCAATTGCATTTGTTTTATGTTTATTTTGCACAATAAAGGGTTAACATATACATAGATACATGCTCATTTCTTGGCTTTAATATATATCCCTATACAGATTATTTTCAACGTTCGTATTTCTTAATGCTAAAAAGTTTTGCTAGACATTGGAAACTGTAGTAACGCCGATTGTTTAGATTGCAAGATAGGGACATGCTAGGAATAAACGGATCTTCCTAATTGGTCGAGTGAGGTATGCTCTTAAGACTGAATAATTTTATAGAGAAATAGCTTTAAATCTATTCACATTCCCATGGCCTCCAATCCAGAACAGCTCTGCATCACAAATCAGTTTTTCTGGCTACGCCCATTGACACTTGAGCTTGGCGATCCTTCTGCTGATGTCGACTCTGCTGTTTCCTAAGCCATTTATTGGTTCTCTTGGCCCTCCTTCAAGACCAGTTGGTAGACCACGAGATGGAAAGACGACATTAAAAGGGTAGCGAGCAGCAACTGGACTCTCACTGTCCAAAACAGATCGGAATGGAAGCGGTTGAAAGATGCCTGCACCAAGAACTTGGTCGAAGGCTAAGAAGAAGAAGATTCATCTATTGGGAAATATTTTAGTAGGAAAAACTTGACATTTCACAATAGAATGGAGGCTATAGCGTATGAATTTGCCACTTGCGCTAGTGTCGCGTGAGGTCCAATAACATTCACTTTTCACTGGTTTTGGCGGGCTTTATGTCAATAAATTATAATTTCTTTCATTTACCTGTTGAAAAGTGATCTCTTTCGTTATGGATTATTTGGTGGTTAATGTGAACGCTTTGAAAGCAGATTTTTTTCCGAACAAAACGGAACTGCACAACATAGCTACTCGACATGATGTTTATTTATAATTAATAAACTTAATGAGATTCAAGATTCAAAAATTTGTTTCGGCGCCGCTCTTTTTAAGTCGCTTTTGACAGCTATATAAGTACCTCTGGACCTTAGTCAACAGTGGCGCCAACTAGTGAGCAAAGAAACTATAGTCCCTATTCTCAAGGGTCACCGATAATTGTCATTTTGGTGAAATAGGGGACAGCTAGTTAGCTACATTTGTTGGCTAGATTTTCGTTCCTTCATAACAAAAGCTTTATGTCACGGTGACGAGAACACGGCGATGGATGCGGCACATTGCCTCCTTTGTACAGAGACTCGACGGAGATATCTGTCACACGCAGCAAGCTATGTTGCGCGACTGCGAGTGATAGAGGAATTATTCTATTGTTACAGGGGATAATCCTACTAATATTATAAACACTAAAGTTTGTAATTACACATAAACGGATAACTCACGTATAAAAGTCGAGTGATGCTCGACATGTTTCGGACTATTTCGAAGTCCTTTTTCCAAGAGAAGTTGCGGGCCTAGTAGTTAGATATTTCAGTGATAACTTTGTAAATTTGGTAAGCTTTACAGGGTGTTCTAGAATTGTTCCAGAATATTTCAGTAGGGTTGGTAAGATTGAACACCCCTGTAAAGATTTTTTATTGTAATTTTAAATCCTAAATTTATGAACTGTCCCAACTACATCCAAATCTTTCACCAAAACTTTCACGGCCATTATGATAGGTACATAATGGGCAAATGTCACCTATTATGGTCCAAGGCTTTAAAACATGGCTTTAATTATCACTTTTTTGGGAACCGTCCCAAACGTATCTAACTCTACCAACAAACCCTTCAAAACCGATTAAACAACGACTTTTTTTACTTAATCGCCATCAATACGAAAACACAAATCACGTCTACGTATGGGATAGACAGAGCCTAAAATAACAAGACCTAAAGGTGGTTAAGCATGATTCACCACGATTAATTAGCCATCATTAAAACATATCCTTTTATCACTTGTTGGATATGGAACTGTCCCAAATGCATCGCAAACCAACAATGACTTCAAAACTAACTAACGACTTTCTTACAAAAGCGCCATCAATAAGGTCCCAAAGCAACAAAGTTAAAGGGCAGACGATCGATAGCCGCAGATGTCGGTATTAATCGGCGACTTTAATCCGTCGGCCGGACTATAAATCAGACGTAATTGTACCTATTTGTATTTATCACGGGCAACCACTTGGCTAATCACTTTGGAGCGACTGCACTTTTGCAAGAGTTCGTCTTGCGAAACTAAAGATTTCGACGCTTTAAAGGCAAAATTGTCTAAGTGTTTTTTTTATGATATCGATTTATAATTACGTTGAAACCAGCAGATTTTTTCATTCATAAAAAATATGTCGCTTAGCCAATTTTGACTTTCAACCGTCGCTTTGGATTTGCCAATGTGCAAATTTGGAATGCACGGCCCGCGTAGTGTCAATCAATTGTACTAAATTAAATGATTGACGTGTGTATGTCAATTTTTTTGACAGTTTTGTGGGGGTAGGGCCTTGTACGTGCAAAGTGCTCTACAATTTTTAGCGAACTGGAAAATGGTGACCATGACAACTTGTTACGTCATAACATTAAAGATTAAATAAAAAGAGTTCAAATCCGTTAAAAATGCAAACAAGTCTCGATGTCTGGGGCGAGTAGGGTGACCGGATGATGAGGATAAGTAGTTTGATATTTTTATTTTGTTTTAATTAATTGAGGGGCTGACTAATTGCGATTACTAGAGCTCCTTGATAATCTTGGCCAGCTTCATCAGAATATGTAGTTTGTTTTCACGACTTAGAAGTCACTCTGTATATTTAACGTACCTACTTAACTTGGGGACCTTATACATCCCAAAAAATAAATAATGTAATTTGTTCAAATGTATTTGTAGTTAAGTAAAATTATTCTGCCAAGTTGCGGCGCATTCTTCTCGGCAATGCTGGTCCGGAGGGCTGGTAGTTTCAATAAAATGTCAAAGTGCCATTGGCGTATTTGCAAAATAACCGTTTTAATTTTCACTCTGTTACAAGCCACGCCACAAGCGGAAAGCGGAAAGCGACAATCTTTCACAAACATCTAGAACTATCTCTATCCCATCAATCGGCGGAACAATAACATATTTCCACGGCGTCCTCATTGTGCGTTTCTAATAAAGTATCCCGGGGGAGATATTTTGAGACGTTTTATAGCTGTTTTTGACATATTTGTGATTGTGACTGGATGCCGGCGGATTTATAGATTCCAAGCCATTTCTTCCCAGTTGCTGGTGCTTCTTTTTTTGATGTGTATGATTTAGCTTTATGGGCGTTAGTTATGTCAACCGAGGGTTTTTGTTATGTGGCAAGTGCGACATTAATTTATATTATACTGTACCTAATTCATGGGTTGAGGTTTTTTAGTGTAAATTGACTGCCACGCTTATAGTTGAGTATACATCGTTTTAATGTATTTTGAAACCTCATAAAAAGATTATTCTTACTAAACTTTTGTATGTCAGTTACTTAGGAATGGTTGTATAGTTATGTTGATTGTTGAATGCTTTAGGTACTATCCACAGACCACCTAGCATTAGACATGTAATACAAGGCGGCATTTTCTGGATCCTATGAGCGTAATTTGCGCCTATAACTTCGAACACAAACGCGCGCTCATTCAGACCATTCAGTAGCGACCAGGAAACAGACCCGTAAGCAGCGAGTTACTGTGACCTAAAAACTACAATACTAAAAATACAAAAAATGCCAGTTTGCGCTGTAAGATGGTGTGGAAGCGACAGTCGCAAAAATAATTACAAGAAGGATAATATCACGTTTCATCGGTTAGTACAAAGTTACGATAATACGTTAATAACAAAAATCACGGAGTTCTATTAACACTGGTCGCTAATAAGTACCAAGTCTATGTATGTCCTTGTTTAGCACGCTTTGCGTCGCGTTAAATCTCTTTCTTGCATTCAACGGCACTTGTAAGTAGAGATGCGACCAAACCGTATCGATATAACTCACACGTTTCGGAAGCTTTTTAGGCAGATTTTTAGAATATTCGAAAGGTGGAGCATGCACACTGGCGCCGTAACGCGTTAAGTTACGCAGCGGTTTCCGGTTACCTTCCGATAAGAAGTTATCACTTCAAAATCTAACCGGCCAGTAACTTATCGATATACAATATCGACATACCCTCATCTCTTTTTTCTTTCTCCGTGACGTCACCCCTGCCGCCCGCTTACCTCGCGTTCCGCCAATGCCGGCAGAAATGTTTGCTTAGAAATTCGTAAAGATTGCAAGTCTCTGGGGGTAGGTAGTCTATGGTACTATCAAATGAATCAAGAATTCTTGATTTTTTATGTTTACTTTTATGAAAATTAGAACACAGATAAATCTGGAATCGAATCCGGATCCTATTCATTTCGTGACGCATGCATCACCTACACCAGCCATAGCAGATTTTCGGATTTTTCTGTGTTCTCATTTTCAGTGTCGTTTAGAAATTTAATTAATGCTTTGACAGATAAAGCGCTACTTTTAGGTAGGTATATTTTAGGAGATCTTCCTTGTCTGGTACTCGTATCTTTCTGATCTTTGATTGCAGCAATTCAATAAGTTAATTCATTCTCATAAAAACTTCAATCATAATGACACTTTAGTGTGTATATTCTCATCTTCAGGTATAAATTTAGTGACAAAAAGGTTGAAATAAATATTAAGCCAAAAGATATAATAAAGAAGCCTGAATTATTGCATATTGTACGCACCGCTTGGTTGCCTTTAATTTCGGATTGTTCATATTATTTTTATTTATGTAGGTAATAATGTATGATTTGTAACGCACGGACAAAGTTATATTTTGTTTGCTTTATTATGCCGCATGTCTTAGCTTTTTATTAGGTTTTTAATAAATCTTTAAGTTCGGAAACCTTTTTGGCACAATTCTTTGATGGCTATGCTGTAGAAGCAGAATAACACTCAAGTAGAGTACCTTAAAAACGGGTGAGTAGAGACATAATTGAGGTTATAAAAAATGTTTTCATATGTGGCAAGTTGATTGTTGATTTTAGTTTAATAATGATTATCTGTCGTTTCGTTGCATAGTTTAAACAATAAACACTAAAATATAGGCAAATCCCAGCTCACCCCGTAGTGGGGTCAGAAGGGATAGGAATAAAAAAAATGACGGTAGGTAACAAAATTACCTGAAAAATGGAGATATAATTAATACATACATACATGTAAACATGTATTGACATGTCATGTCTTCAAGGCCACGTTTAGCATAATTAAGGGCGTATAGGTAGAAAGGGAAATCAAAATAGTGATGGGTTGAGCCGCATCGCCTATAACATGATTCCTAAGACCTTCGCCCATGGATGGAAATGGAGATATAATATGTCTAAATATATAACTGAACTATTCTTAGAGCAAGCTGAGCCAGAAATTAAGTAGCAAGTGAAAACACAAAATAATAGCTCTATCCCTTTTCTCCCCGCAATCCCTTCTCACCCCGTTTCACGGTACACAGCTAGGTACATCAGGGTACAACGCGCGCGTGGTATGTGCATCATTTAGAAAAGTGAAAATTTACTGGTTACTATTTCATTTTAATATCAACACTTTGATAATTTTATACCTCGAGAATGTTGCAGGAATCCCTAGCTAATAGCTGCGATCTTTCGCGGTATGTTCATCACCTCTAAATCACTTGATGTATTGCCGCCCGCCCACCGCTTTAGCGAACCCAACACACTAGATCACAGATGAGTTAGCACAACAGTTCTATTCCACCAGCGGCCGTCGTCAATCTTCTTGTATTGAATGTCATCATATTCTTAAATGAACGCTAATAATAACGTTGACCAATTTGCAACTCACGGTCACGGACCTACATAAATCACGTATTTATCCCTTACGGGGTAGAAAGAAAGAAAGAAAGAAAACATTTATTCGTGATATCTCGGATAATAGTTACAAAAAAAGAGGTAAAAAATATAAGGACATATATCACGAAATGGTCCCATCTCAGCATAATGCTGGCCTTGCAGCCAGCGCTGGTCTTCCGATGGGACCATCAAGTGCTACTGTAAGCACATATTAAAAACTATATAAATAACACATCCACATATGTCTATATATATAGACAGGGTAAGTTAAGACCTACAGGCCACGTTTAGCATGATTCTGGGCGTGTAGGTGGAAAGGAGAATCAAAATAGTGATGGGTGAAAGATTTTCGCTTATTCCTGCGCCATGCTGGACTGGGAGTTGGTAAAGATAAAACTCTTCTCTTCCCGCGCAGATTGAAGCTCCATTCTATCTAGAAAATCACAGATTTTCCGTGAACTAACGTAAAACGGATTACGCAGACAAAGTCGCGGGTATAGGCGCTAGCAGATACATATTTTCGCACTCAATGACACCATGAGCCGCTTATAAATCACAATTAAAATAGTGGCCACATTCTCAGAGTCTGAAAGTGTAACTCATCTCGCATTGTCTACAATATCAGCTATTTTTCATGCGAGAAAATGTCACTAGGCTACGTTGATCGCCCGCCCATCCGTTTACACACGTCAAGCTCGCTCATGCGCAGTACAATGAAATGGTTGATTAATTGGTATAGATCTTGTAGTGCTTTTTGCGAGCTCGCCATTATACAAGAGACGAGCTGTTGCCCGCAACTACGTCTGCAAAGAATTTATTTACCGCTATCCCGCGGAAACTAAGCAATTTTTCGGGATAAAAAGTAGCCTATGTTTTCATCTAGGGTACCAGCTATCTCTTTTCTTAATTTGGTTCAAATCCGTTCACTCGTTTCAGCGTGAAGAAGGAACAAACATACACACTCACATCCTCACAAACTTTCATATTTGTAATATTAGTAGGATTCTAAATAGGTCCAAGTTTCGGGGCTTATTCACTAACAAACTAACTTACTGGAAGAAATCCCTTCTTAGGGATAAGTTCGCCTTTGTACTATTGTCTGTGTATTTCTGTATTTTTTTAATTTTTATGTGCAATAAAGAGTTTACATACATACATACATACTTACTGGCAGAGATCTGGGTAAGTTTGCCTATTTGCATATACATATTTAATGTTTTTAGTCTGTGAATTGTTTGTGTTTCTTCATATTTGTACAATAAAGCCTTTACCTATTTACTTACAAACCAACAATCAAATATTTCTCCCGTTTTAATTACCTAGCGTAGACTAGCTGTTTTCTACTTCTTTGCCTGAGGAACTGCATTTTTCCGGGAAAAGGAGCTATGTTTGTCAGAGGAAGTGAAGCTTTATTATTGTATTAGTAGTTCTAGATAAGAGATTTTTTTCGGTAGGTAAGAGGAATCGTTAATCTGAATAGGCTTAAGGCTTAAAGGAAAAATTTAAGATCACTGTAACTTTGCGACAAGTGAAACTTAGAAACAACCTTCGCGAAGGCAAAATAAGTAATTGACATAGCGTGAAGACTATAAAATTATATTTAAATAAGAATTGAAACAAAGCTGAAAATCACTACAATAGCCAAGTCGTTAGAAACGAAAGCGATCAACACACATGTCAAATAAATCGCATTTTTATGCCAACTATTGGACCGTCTCATTAAAAAAATGCCACAAACAAAACCACTTATTTAGTACACATTAAATTTCCACCAAAACACCCAATTAACCCAGCAACATTGCCAACCCTTTTTCCACCCAATCCGACTGTTCTAAGCGTGAAAAGTCGCGTTTGACACAACACGACACGACAGCTGCGTTTATATATAGCACCGGACGGATCCACGTATTTCACTGTCCGTTCTCGCATCAATTCCTGTCCGCATATGTTACTCAATGACAGATGTTTTACGCCTCGACATCAACACGAAACAACGTACGCCATTCCCTCATCTCTAAGCCTAGACATTTACGAATCATTCTCCTTCAAACCAACATCTTCTAGCCCTTGCTATCACACTAATCAGCTTTTCCATTTCACACACCTCTAATAACCAATGCTTAAGATTCCTTTTCATTGAACATAAGCTGTTCTAACGTTGCTGTAATCAGCTTGCAGTGTCCATGTCAAAGCTAATGACAGTTTTGTTAAGTAGATGTAACCCTTGGGATGATTTTAGAATGATCGCTGGATGAGTGCGTAAGTGTGATCGGTTTATTATTGAGTTAGGACGTATGCCAAGTGATGTTGGACTTGCATAATTATTATGATAAAATGGCTATCGACAAATGTGTAATGAGGATAGTCTAGCACCTAGTAACTACCGTGAAACAGGGTGAGAAAGGATTGCGGGGTGAGATGGGATAGAACTAATACACTTGCTACTTAAAATTTCTGGCTTAGCTAGCTCTAAAAGTTTAGTTGTATTTTTAGACGCATTATATCTCCTTTTTTCAGGTAATTTGCTATCGTTATTTGTTTATTTGCTCCTAACCCTTCTCACCCCACTACGGGGTGAGCTGGGATTTGCCTATATTTTAGTGTTTATTATTTTCCACCTATACGCCCACAATCTTGCTAAATGTGTCCTGTTACCTTCGGCTCTGTCTACCCCGTAAGGGATGATGACGTGATTGTGTGTGTGTGTGTGTGTGTGTGTGTGTGTGTGTGCATTGCGAATGTCTAACATTCCAACAAAATGGGTAGGAAGTTAAATTCCTTGACTGTTAGGTCGTGACGTTTTTCGCGTCAAAATAACTCTACAGTTTCACACAGTACTCTTAAACATTGTGTCAACATTTAATTTGTCGTCAAATAATAAACTCATGACAAATGAATGTATAATTAACGGTGTATAATATTAATAATTACTCACACAAACAAAGCTTTCATCTTAGCGTTATTCAGAGCGCATGTAAGGCGTGAAGTGATATCGTGGTGACTGGTTGTCTTATTGTTGCGTACACGCATGCTGACTTGCTCTTAGTTCTTTTACAAGCTATACATGCGCCATATTGGCAGTATAGGTTCCTTCCATGCTGGTCTGGGAGCCAAGGAAAAACATAGAATGTACCAGTTGCTTCTCGTCCCGCGCAGATGGTCGAGGGAATGGGCGTAATTCTTAGGAATTATGTTATAGGCGATGCGGCTAGCAACCCATCACTATTTTGATTCCTTATTCCACCTATTCACCCACAATCCTGCTAAACGTGACCTACGTAATCTGATTGAAAATACGACCTGACGTAAGGGATAAATATGTGATCTATGTAATTAGTATAGGTTAGCCCCGAGTTAGCACACGTATGATGATTTCGTGGTGTTCAATATTGGTGTATTTGTATTGTATCGATTAGTCCAAAAAACGACAGCTCAATGTAATTTTACCCAGCATTGCAATCAGCGCCTATTTCTGCGCGCGCATAGATCAAGCGCGCCCATACCTGCGCCGGCGCATGCATCAAGCGCAAACTGCCGCTGTCGGCGACGCATCGCGCTATTAGCCGCCATTTTGATTATGATATTTCGTTGTGTACTGTAATGGTCTAGATATTTCGGGTGGAGATGAATAGCATAGCTTCAAGATTTAGTATGTTTGCAGGAAATATGGCAACACTTGAGAGCTTGGGCATGATTTAGGTACATATTACATAATGTAGCTACGTAACAGTTGACTAAATAAATGCGATGCCTTTCTTAGAACAGCTTCCTACCCGCTTAAAAAAAAAACGATAAGGCTTATTAAATTGACTTTAAGTTGGAAATAAAATAAATGTAACAATGAAATGAATCAAGATTTTTTGTTTACTTTTACCGTTTTACCGTTAGAAATTAAATTTCTAAACGATACTGAAAATTAGAACACATAGAAAAATCCGAAAAGTAAAGCTATGGCTCGTCATTCCGTGACGCGTGCGTTTTTTCAGTGTCGTTTAGAAATTAAAAAAAATGTATTTAGAGTTTTTAAGCCAAAGAAGGGACATCAAATCTTGGGGGTGATAATGAACTTCTTTGGTAATTATATTCACTAGCATTGCTTGCGTGATCCACTAAATTTTGCAATCATTCTGGGATGTTACTGAATTCCCGTGAGTTTAAAAAAAATGTCATAGCGGTCTTCCTTTACGAAACATGAAAAATATCTAAGCTATATCTAAAATATCATCTATGTACATTTCCGGCCATTGGACAATGTCGGAATGCTAAGTTTTTCTTTTTACTGTAGTTAGCCCAGTGATGGGAATAGTATTCCATAATGAGGACCAACCAAATAGGTCTAAGGACCAATAATTTCTTCAAAAGAGTCATCAAACATCGATACCACAAAGTTACAAGTCAGACTAAAATTTTTGACTGAAAAAAAATCTTAGAGGGAAAGTCCGCCTTTGGGCACGTATCTCATCACCATCTCCAGCCGATATACGTCCCACTGCTGGGCACAGACCTCTCAGTATCTCGTATCTCAATATGTGCATTAAATAGTTTACATACATACATACATACATTCCTCCGCAAAATCGAATTCTTGATATTTACCAAAACCCCATCGCACCCCGCCGCAGAATCAGTTTCTAATCCGATACACAAAGCGTTATTTAACATCGAAATCGATAGAGCCTTCATAAAAACCTTGCGACCCATAAACCTCACAACTTATGTGGCACATAAACATAAAACTATGTTCAAAAAAACCCGCCAGGAGCGACGCTGGCGCGCCCGCGAGAGGGTTCCGTGGCTATTTTAAACTTGCGCTTTAAAAATGACTATGGCCTCAACAAATAACAAAAAAAAACATACGAGATTATAAAGAAAGAAAGAAGACATTTATTCATTTTGCAAGACACGCAAATATAAGAGCATACAAACATTTTTTTTATAAAAGAAACAAAAAATAAACATAGACATGAAAAATAGATCACCTATTTTGATTCCCCTTTCCACCTATACGCCCACAATCATCTTTAGGACTTTACCTTAGGCTTTGTCTACCTAAGGGATAAACACGTGATTTATATTTATCTATACTAATATTATAAAGATGAAAAATTTGATTGTTTGTTTGTTTGCATTGAATCGGCTCCGAAACTACTGGACCGATTTCAAAAATTCTTTTGCCGTTAGAGAGCTACATTCTCACTGAGTGTCATAGGCTACTTTTTACCGCGGGAAAATTAATTTATCGCGGGCGAAGCTGCGGACGGAAGGCGTAGTCTATACATATAATAAAATCGTTGAGACCAAAAAATCTGTACATTGAAGATTTAAAAAAAAAAAACCGACCAGGGTGACTTAAAATCGGTAACTGAACATATTAAAACCATTTTTAAAATTTTTGTTTGTTTGTTTGTTTGTTTGACTGAGCATCACGTAAAAACTACTGAACGGATATTGCTGAAATGTTCACAAATCGATTTCAATAAATTCAGAATAGGATATAGGCTACAGAAATTATGGATTTTTTTGGAAAAAGGGGGTGAAAAGGGGGGTTAAAGTTTGTATGAAAAAATAAAATTAGATTGTTCTAGAATCATGAAACTCAGAATAAATACTTAGTAATAAAAATAAGGAAATACCTGTTTCAGCATTTTTTTTTAATCTCACCCAGAGGCGCAAAAAAGAGGGTTTTGTGTTTAAAATTAATTAACTTCATACACCTATACAATAAAAACCAATAAAGTGAAACCTTTTAAAATTGCTAAATAATACTTCCAATTTAATACAGGTAAATATAATTTCTCAGTTTTCTTAAAATTTAATTTTTGAGGTGATTACGCACAAAATAGCGGAACTCAAGAAAATCAGCTTTCCTCGGTATAAGTAGTTGGTAATAGTTACAAACAAAATAATATATCTATACATAATAATATAATAAAATCGTTGAGACCAAAAAATCTGTACATTGAAGATTAAAAAAAAAAAAACCGACCAGGGTGACTTAAAATCGGTAACTGAACATATTAACACGTTAACTGCGGGTCCACTTTCAATGAACTTTCAGCCAGTGCGTTTGTGACCTATAAGAACTCATAACCAAGCTCTAGTTCAGTGCGTATGAGACCCAATCAGTCTCATAAAAAATAGATTTCCAAAATAACGTTAATTTCGCTCAAAAAGCTGTGTATCGTTATTATTTTTGTTTATGATTGTAGATAATCCATTGCTCTATCCTTAGACGAGTTCGCATGCAGTTTCGACACTAATATACAGAGTAAATAGAAAACAAATATAGGGTATCGATTGTATCTCATACCGCAACTGAAGTTAGTTCAATTTGTGGAGGGACTAGTGATGGGATTGAAATAAAACATGAATAGTCGATAACTATATTTTATTAAAAAAAAGGTCTTAAGGAAAGTGTTTTTCGTTAAAACACGGTAAACACAATGTTTGTTCACATTGGACACAGTGGGTAATGATTTTTTTTGTTTTTTTTGGCAGCTTGTGTGCTATTCATTGTGAGCCTTAATTTACTGTAACAGCCCACGCAACGTCTTTTTTTGTCACCGCGTTTTAAAACGTGGTCTGAACATCTTCCCTCAGGAAATTCTGCAAGAAGGTGTATATATTATTTAGTATACAGTTGGTATATAGGATCTCAAAAATGTTTGTCCAAAACAATATTTTTTTATGAATACATAGGTAAACTAATTTAAAATATCCCAATTTTTTTATCGGTTACCCATGAACCCCTAAGCGATTGTGCACCCATAACAACACGTCAACAGGTAACTACTTTAGAATGAGACTAATCGCATTAAAGTAAGTAGATAATTACAGCGACTATATAAAAAAATAGTTTCATTTTATATCAGGGAAATTTAATTTCCAGGTCCACTCAATTAGCAAAATTGTTAAATAAATAAAAGATAAGTCGCATTAAACTTCGATACTTGAACAGCACTAAAACAAAATGTGCGGCGCCCGCGCCCTTTCGCTCTCCCCTCCATGCGGCTATGAGGCCTGCGATTCATGACACTCAAAAGATCTCATAACGCACCAAATGAATAAAGTTATTACTCAGTGCGTTAGGGACCTAATCGATCTCAAATTTTTATTTATACGTCGGTGTGTTCAATTTTTAGCAGGAAGCAAGTTTATATATTTGTCTCCATCATACTCGTAGTATTTCAGCTGCTATTGCCTCCCGCACAGAGGTGTGAAATACGAAATCGGGCGCCGCACTAAATGAAAGACTCGTAAGAGATGTTTTAGATCTCATAACGCAGTGAACGTGTTAAAACCATTTTTAAAATTTTTGTTTGTTTGTTTGTTTGTTTGACTGAGCATCACGTAAAAACTACTGAACGGATATTGCTGAAATGTTCACAAATCGATTTCAATAAATTCAGAATAGGATATAGGCTACAGAAAAAATTGAAATTTTTGGGAAAAGGGGGTGAAAAGGGGGGTTAAAGTTTGTATGAAAAAAGAAAATTAGATTATCCTAGAATCATGAAACTCAGAATAAATACTTAGTAATAAAAATAAAAAAATACCTGTTTTAGCATTTTTTTAAAATCTCATCCAGAGACGCAAAAAAGAGGGTTTTGTGTTTAAAATTAATTAACTTCATACACCTATACCATAAAAACCAATGAAGTGTGACCTTTTAAAGTTGCTACATAAAACTTCCAATTTAATACAGGTAAATATAATTTCTCAGTTTTCTTGAAATTTGGTTTTTGAGGTGATTACGCACAAAATAGCGGAACTCAAGAAAATCAGCTTTCCTCGGTACAAGTAGTTGGTAATAATTACAAACAAAATAATACTACGAAGAAAATAGACAGATACGAATGTACATAAGACATATAGCTGGAAAAGTGTGTCAATTGTGAAAAAACATTAATAAAATAATTACATGCTGTACAGGTATTTTTTTAACGAAGACATTTTTGACAAACCTAAATCAACCTAAATTGGCGTCCTAAATTGTGTTCTTTACCTAACACCTAACGTTCAATATGCAATACCGTTACTTTGTTTTTATTTATTGCGCCAATATTCACAACGCGTTCGGTTTTTGAACGCACTCTTATTTGAAAACCTGATATTATTATCAGGGCGGCGTGAAACGCTTGGCTGTATGCTCTTAGTACTTTTGCCTAAAAAAAGCAAAATCAAAAGGCGCGTTTACGCCTGCGCTACGAACATGTCAGAATTTTATTGTGAAAAGTTGGTGCTTTTGCTTTTGGTATGAATCTGACAGCGCGCGAACCTAAACTGAATCGCATTAAGACGTCATGGTAAGGCCCCTGTAGGTAATTAATTTGTAGAAAGATAATAAGTGTTAATAATCTGTAACTAACTACCTACTTAAACCAAGAAAAGAAATTAAAAAAGCTTCTGCTAGAAAAAATGAATCGCAAAATATGAATTAAAACGGATTAGTAAATGAATTATTAGTCGTACCTAAGGTAAAAACAGGTAAACATTTATGTATTATTTGATTAGAATAGATTTAATTTTTTAAATTAATCAGGGTACAAATATCGTTAAAATGAGCGCAGTATTCGCAAATAAGCGTCATAGTTTGGCGAAATTAATAGTGTTGTACCTAACTAAAACTGTGCATAGCTTTTTTTGAATAAAAAACTATAAATTAAACTATTTGTAAAATAAGGTATAAATAAAGGTGATGTGTCATTAACCAGTTTACACCTGTTTTTTTTTCAATATTCCGCGTCTTAAATTATTATTTTCATGACGTACCTAATTCTAAAAGTATAGTTTCATACACACTTTCAGTGGTTCATGTGACGAAGTTAATAGTCATAATAATAATAATTTTGATATCGAGAAAAGCCGTCAAATATCACAAAACACACGCGGACGAAGTCGCGGGCAACAGCTAGTGTGTATATAAAAGGGTTCCTAGTAGCCTGCGGTACCCTAAAACGTATCAGCGTCGTGTCGTGTAGGTCCGTAAAATAGATAAATAGGGCCGCTCACAAAGGTACCTAATTTTATTTTATGGGACTCAATCTACCTGAAGTCAGACATTCCCGGACTATTTATGGGAAGTATGTCATGTGTCCGGATAATTTCTGGCCTAAGAATTTATCGTTTATGGATAGGACTGCTTAATTTATTTGGTTTCGTTTAATATGTATTAATGAGGGTAACCTTTCAGTGACTGGTTTCTCACGATCCAACATAGCGGTTACCATGACATTAATGCAACTCAATCCCGATTCAGTTCAGGTTCGCTCGCTGTCAGATCCATACTAAAAATGACAGCTAAAAATTTTATCGAGTCAGAATTGAATGGCATTAAGACGTCAAGGTCATTGGGCCCTAGAATGTTTCACGTTCAATTACGTACATACATACATTATGTATTTATCCTTTACGGGGTAGAGAGAGCTTGGGGTAACTAGAACTGGCCACGTTTAGCAAGATTGTGTCGGTATAGGTGGAAAATGAATCAAAATAGTGATGGGTTGCTAGCCTCATCGCCTATAAAATGATTCCTATTTCGCCCATTCCCTCGATGGGCTTTTACCATCTGCGCGGGTAGAGAACTGGTACATTCTATGTTTTTCTTTGCTCCCAGACCAGCATGGAAGAGTCATGGTCGATTTTTGACGGTGACAAATTCAAAGTCCTCCCTTAACGTTATGTTAATTAGCTTTAAAGCATTAAGCTTTAGATGTCATTTACAGAATTAAGTTGACAGACATGTTTATTCATGCATTTAACTGTCACGGGTTCTGTTAAATACTCTAAATTGACGAAATTTGCACTTAGGTACGACGTTGTTTTCGTACACACACGCACACACACACAAATCACGTATTTATCCCTTACGGGGTAGACAGAGCCTAAGGTAACAGGTACTTACTACAGGCCACATTTAGCAAGATTGTGGGCGTATAGGGTGGAAAAATGGAATCAAAATAGTGATGGGTTGCTAGCCTCATTGCCTATAACATTTCTATGATTTTCGCCCATTGCCTTTAACTGACTGAATAACCTAGCGATTAGAGACTGACTATGAAGCTAAAAGCCCCAGGTTTGATCCTCGATTGATCCAATATTGATGTAAAAAATAGTGTAGTGAGATAGTATGCTGTTTTGTTGTCTCACTCACTCTTATGGGTTTGATACTTGATACGAATATCGTTCTAGGAGCTAGAGTCTTGGGTGTTTAAAGTACCTAGTTGACTATGTGAGTTTGTCTGTTTTGCTTATTTTGGGGCTTTGTCAAAATTGGTATCAGAAAGTATTTTCTAAACGAGATATGCTATCATCCATTTTTATTTACGCAATTCTAATTAATAAACCACATTTGACTTCAGCCAAAAATATAATCGATAAAAAAAACTATTTTATTTAATGAGCTTCCCTACGTTACCGCGCATAAATCTAATGCGCCCGCGCATATATCTTCGCTACTCGGACAAAAGCGAATCGCGTGGCTTTCAGCCGTGCGATACCGCGAGCGAGATAGCCAATGCTAGGGTTGGGCAAAGTCGACGGAATAATATCGATTAAAATATATTAGGCTGTTTTTCTTGGGACAAGCGATTTGGTAAAGAGCGACATGTAAATTTCTGTATTTCTATATTGATTGTACTTCTTTTTCCATAGCAACTTTTGTGTTTTTAAGCATAATGAGGATCGCTTAACGTGGCCTTTAAGTCTTGATACCCTAGTCTTTATCTACCCGTGAGGGATAAACACGTGAAAGACATGGATGTATATTATAATGAGGTAAATTCATAGCTAATGAGCAAGTGCGTTTTCTAATGGTAAGTCCTTAATGTTGATTGATTAAACTTCGATTTAATTTAACAACCGTCTCCTATTGATTGAAATATTAAGTACTCCAATAATCTTTTTTATATGAAGACTGGCTTTTCCACACAATTTTGTCTTAATAGAACTCGTGTATTCCAATCCTGCGAAAATTTTTCAACTTTGTGTAAAGGTATTTGCGGCTTTTGCTGTGGAGATTCTGGGACCGTGGGGACCAGAAACAAATTTTGTTTATCAAAATCCACAGGTGACCATAGAGCTGGCTATTTCCTCGGGCAAAGCATAGGTAATGCTATCCAACGAGGAAACGTATCTTGCCCCATGGCAGCGATCTGGGCGATATTTGTAAAGGTATTTAGGATTAGATTAAGGTAGTTTAAGGTTTTTTCATATCAACTTTTAGATGTAAATTATGTTTGTTTAAATAAATCTTGTTTGAATTTAAAAAAATATCAGCATTTTTTTTGTTTATCGATAAAAATATTTATAAATAATCGACAAGCGCACAACCCTGGTGCACGCACCGACGACAGGTAGCGTCCAACCACGTTGTTCCTGGAACTGAATCTTGCCCAACCATCGATTGATATACGAACGAATATCTAATAGGGCTGGCGATTTATGTGGCTGGCCAGAGACAAAAACAGAACAATATTGTAAGGTCAACCCGGTCGGAACGTATTGAAATGCTAAGAGACGTGTGTGATGAAACAGGTTTATGTAAATTATATTTAGTGGTGCAATGAACAGACGTTAGGTTAGAATTATTAGGTTCATGCATGTAAGTTTACGGTTTCGTGAGCGTATTTGCGTGAAATTGTCATGTAGAATTTGGCCTTTTGATCTTCACTATCACTATCACTACATAGTATAAAATAAAGTCGCTTTTTCTGTCCCCGTGTCCGTATGTATGCTTATATCTTCAAAACTACACAACGGATTTTGATGCGGTTTTTTTTAATAGATAGAGTGATTCAAGAGGAAGGTTTGTATGTATAATACATGCATAATATACCGTGCAAAGCCGGGGCGGGTTGCTAGTTTTAACTAAGTTCAAAACAAGTTTTTCAGTTTGACCTGTATGTGTGGATGTTTGTCGGCGATTTTCTCAAAAACTACTGATGCTATTTGGACGGGGTTTTCACCATTGAATAGCACATTTATTATGGAAGGTTATTGCCATACAACGTTTCAAGACCTGCCTTACATCACTTCGGAAAACTTTTTAAACTGATATTCTCTTACTGAAAAAACTGCAAAAAAAAAAGGAGTAAAAAATTCGGTGCCTTTTGGGTTTCGCAGTATTACAGCTGACACCGACTTCAAACAGATCAATAGCGCACACCGAAACATATTTTTTTAATTTTATTTATTTTACTTTCTATTATTTTTCACTTCATTGTTATTTTTCACTTTTTTGCGGTTTGAGGCGGTTCGATTTTATATCAAAAAATAACAATTTCTTTTCAGTGATGCATTTTTTTTTGTGGTCACAGAGTGGTTACCAAGATTGGGTCAAAGGTCACGACATCAGCCCGTTGGTCAGACGACATCTGTCATTCAGCTGGAAAACTGTGGAAGAGACTGGCACGGGACCGGGCAAAGTGGCGTGAAAATGAAAAGACCTACTCAGCAGTGGGTGGATGTGGGCTGATTACATAGATAGATAGATGCATTTTGGTCGTCGCTATGCGTTTCCCGCGTTAGCAGTCCAACTGTTTTATTTAATGGGAACGTAGGTTTACGAATAATCCTATCGGAAATCTAGATATTTACGCTAACGATAGTAACAATGTGATCCGTTTTTAGACATGTCCGTAGATAGGGGTTCTACAATGGTTTTATAACTTGCCCTGTCATGACAAACGGATAAGTAGGGTATAAGATATTATTAGTAAGATATAATGGACCTGGAAGTCGGTGGTAATACGTTGACTCGGTGTACAGGGTGTATCTAGAAAAGCTAGATTATTTTTTATCCGAAATTACGACTTACTTACGCAAGGGACATCTAGTAACAGGACGGCGTTTGCCAACACGCGTTCTCTACTCCAGAACCAGTTTGCCCCAACGGAATCAGTTCTACGGCATATGTGACCTAATGTGCGTGTTAATTCGCTGAGCTATTCATTCATTCATTTCATTTCATTCATTCATTCATTCATTCATTCATTTCATTCATTCATTCATTCATTTCATTCAATCATTCGTTCATTTCATTCATTTCATTTATTCAGGTTCATTGTATTGTATTGTATTGTAGGGGTAACCACCTGCCGAAATTTTCCGGAAAAAAATTTTGATTCCGAAAAGTGAAACCAAGTCTTCATCCCTTACGGGGTAGACAGAGCTTAAGGTAACAAGACCTAAAAGCCACGTTTAGAAAAAGGAATCAAAATATGATGGGTTGCTAGCCCCATCGCCTATAACATGATTCCTACGATTTTCGCCCATTCCCTCAATGGGTTTTTACCATCTGCGCGGGAAGAGAAGCAACGGCTACATTCTATGTTTTTTCTGTGCTCCCGACCAGCATGGTCATGTTTTTTTAAACATATACATGCCAAAGTCATTACCCTCTTTTACTCGATCTCTTGGCTAAATGAGCGCACCTAATTGACACGTTTCAACACTCTGCGAACTATAGCACACAAACACACGGTCGTGCATCTGATAGGCGAGCAGCGACATCTACCGACGCGAATCTATAACTCAAATCGCAAGAATCCGTATACCGGGTTATACCAAGTATTTATACTTGCCACAAAGTACCTAGTATATACTCGTACCAGCTTGTTAGTGCGTAATTAATGTACCTCCTCCGTCTTGACCGCTGTTATGGTTTTGTATGGGGAATCGTTTAATATAGTGACAGGGGATTTGTGTGTCGGTCTGTGTGGGGAGAAATTGAGCTGTAGTTGTTAGATAAGTTTGTTGTAGCTGGTTTAAGATGGTGTGAAATAGTTTTGTCAATGTTCTCAAGTATAATGGTTCAACCAATAGATAAAATATAGTATTTACATAATTTATATTCGTATCGTAAAGCTTCATCTTTTATATCTTACAGCCCATTCCAATCTATTTTGTCACTTTTCTTTGTAAACAATCAAGTCCAGTCCTAAGAGCTGATGCTATTTTAATATTATATACTAAATATTTTACACAATTTAGTAAAAATATAGACTCGAAAATATGAAACAAAAAAAACTTACGACAACAAAAAACAAATACCAAGTATTTACCAGTTGTAAGTATGAGACATACTCATAGTTACAGAAAAACTTACGGATGATTTATTCAGATACGGTATCCTCTGCTATCCTTATTTGCTTACCTGTAAAGAAAGAGAATAATTATTATCAATATTTCGAGCAAATTTAAATTATCATTCTTGATACAAATCTTCATAAACATAGGTACACAAAGCTTTCCATGAAATGAAAAGATTTTCTTAATAATTTATAGCTCGTTATGTCCTGTAAATATAAGATAGAAGCGAAAAAATCATTTTAGACAGGATACAATACAGCAGATAAAAAACAATACAAAAAACAGGTAGTTGATACAAAACACGGCATTTTATTTACCTAGTCTTATTTTTTTGATATTTTGTTTTATTTTTAATCCAGTTATTATTACTTTCTTTTTTTAATTCAACTTGACGATCTTTTTGTGATTTAGGTACTTATATTTGACATTCAAAACAGTGAGAAAAAAACTGCCTCTATCTACAAAAACTTTTAGCTATAATATACAAGGTCTCTCTAAATTGATCCATAATATAGCAGCTTTGTGCAAATAGCTTGACTTAATAGCCATGTAAATGATTTTCCTGATTTTTGTTTCATAGTGAAATGTCTCCATGCACTGATCGATGTCCAAAGTAAACGTCGTTTTGTTTAAAAATTAAAAAATCTTTTGAAAATTTGAAGACCCTGTATTCTGTAAGCCCACCGTAAACGACGAACTAACAATGCCCGTGATTTCACCACCTGCCTATAAAAAGCCTAAGCGCCAAATACATAACGTTGTCGCTTACGCGTATTATTCAGCCGAGCCATATAAAACCGGTCGCACACAACACGCGTAAGTAACGACCAGCGAACAATTCTAATCATCGGTTAGTCGCATTAGCACTGAATTAGTGCTGGCGGAAATCGTTTGGCATCGCTATCGATATATATCGATGACATAGCACGATTATGGGGTGCTGGCATGCGATGTAATTTTAGAGTGCATGCGAAAGAATGCACCTGTCAAAGATTGTATCGGTGTGGGATTAAAGTTCAATTTTGATTATTTAGTCTGCGGTATGTGACATGTGAAATTCATCTTGCAATTGTATCTGTCAACGTTTGTAATGAAGTATAATAAAATGATTATATAGTGGGTGATACTGATATTTAAGACTTACAGTTAGCAGTGGCTATATTTGTGATGTGTTCTAGGTGTGTTTTGTTTCACAGATCCTTTTAATCACGGTTTTCTAACTAAATCACCAAAAACTAGCAAAGCTTCTTTCTTAATACCATGAAATACAAAAATTAGGGCAAATCAGCGACTTTTTTGACATTGAAAGTTTTATACATGCTGAATCAAAAGTTCTAAGTGGAATCAGAGTTACTTTACGAGTTTTTCCCAATTTGATCTATAAATAAGTCTTTGTCTTTTTCCCTCGATCTCCTACGGGCAAAAATCCTACACTCGATTCCAAGCTCTTAAAACATGCTTTTGGCGCCGTGATATAAAGAACGGTAAATTCTCAACATTTTTCCATTAAAAAATGCACAAGCGACACCGTACAAAGCTCGTAACCGCCAACTAAACACTAGCGTGCGCACACGCCTTTAATTGCACGAGCCATCCAGAGATGGCGCTCATTAGAGTTAATTACAAGGTTTGGTTAGGCGATGAAAGTGGTTTAATTAAAGTTACTTCGCAGTGATGCACCATTTTTGGATTTAATTAACAGTTTTGATTTGGTAGCATTGATACTCACATAGTCAAAATGAATCAAATAAACTAAACTACTACTAAAGGTAAATCACGTAGTAAGTTATTTACTGTTGCCAGCTATGATTAATTAGACATGATAATTAAAACACCCTTATAAGTGTGCAAGCTTGTAATTTGTACCGGATTATGCTGAAATAATCCGAAAACCTTCATTCCTAACCAAAATCTACATCTATTTACTCTACAAGCGTTATATGGGACATTACACTAAAAACTAGAGGAACGTAACGTAAGTTCACATCTCTGCCTGTTAGCAGACGTGTGTCAATTAGGTTTATCGCAAAAAACGATTGAAGAAAAACCTTTAAGATTTACAGTTTCAGGCCGATCTTTTCAAGATGCGTTCAACCATTTCGAAGTCATTTCACATTTTGCAAACACACAGGCTGTAGGCAGAAACTTATTTGTTCCACTTGCTACGATCCTGACACTTCTTTCGCTTCATCCACACTCATCAATCTCTTCATACATGCTCGTTGGTTTTGGGAACTCCTGACCTGACCTTTTTCCAAAACGTCTCCTATTTGGTCTCGGAACGTCCGTCTAAGTCTTCCCCTCCCAACGTAACCATTCACACTCCCCCTATAGATTAAAAATATGTATAAAACTGAACTCACAACATTTATTTTCACATTTTATAGCTTGGAAACATGATAAGGCTATAGATAGACTGTGTAAGATATGGATGGGAGCTGCTCGCAGGTAACATCGAAGCATCAGGCAAGATTGATGGGCGAGACCTCGCATGATGTACGGCCAGGGAGATTGCACCGCCACTTAGGTACATGCACCTGCACCCGAGCTGTTGCAATAATGGTATACGTTGGTAATAATAATACAGCCTGTAGATTTACAGGTGGACTAATAGGCCTGTAGGAATAACACATAAATATATCACGTCTTTATCCCTTACGGAGTAGACGGAGCCTAAGGTAACAAAACCTTAAGGCCACATTTAGCATGATTAAGGGCGTATAGGTGGAAAAGGAAATCCCAGACCAGCATGGAAGAATTTAGGAATAAATAACTAGTATATTCCGTACTTCAAATTAATCAATACAACCTTTATCTTTTGGTTGTTTATACGTTTACCTGTCTGTTTACCAAGTTTTACAAACCCAAGCAAATCACAATTTAGATGGTACTTTCATTCGCCCTAAAAAAAAACTTGGCGAGGCGCAAAATCAGGTCACGAGTTCAATAATTACGGAAACAAAATTGTTGTACTAGGCTTATCACCTAACTCGCTCGCAATCGCCATCGTTTTCATTTTGACAGTTCTTGTATGAATGTGACAGCTAGCTGATTCCGATGCCAATTGTCAGCCCATACATGAACTGTCACAATGAACACGATGACAATTGCGAGCGAGTTAGGTAATAAGCCTACATATCTTTAGTAATAGGCTCTTGTTAGCACGACACCCCAGTGGCAGTGGTGATCATTTAACATCAGGTGACCCGCTAGTTCGTTTGTCAGGCCTCACTAACATAAAAAAAGACCTTAAAATCTGTCTCTCCGACTATTCAATCAATTGTCACGTACTTTAAGTAATACTTACCTTAATTACGGCTTGAATAAGTAAAGTACGTCGCGTGACGAACGTGGCACGACGTGACGTGACACGTCACTAACGTGACTTGGCGCTTGCGACAGTTTGTTGGCGCTTTCGACAATTGTAATTACTTTGATTGATTTACGTCGAGAATGTCGTTTTTGCACATGATTCAAGCTGATTGCGAATTGAGACAAATATGGAAGGCAACTCAATGGAGACACCAGGTTTTGAGCTTCCCAGGAATCGGTGGTCAGGATTTCTAAATTTCTTTATATGCATAAAAACCGTCACAGTGTTCCGTGACGAGACTTGGCGAGACGGAACGACGATAGATGGTCGAAGGCGGTCACAGAGTGGTGGCCAAGACTGGGTCGAAGGTCAGTGGGCAGACCATCAGCCCGTTGGTCAGATGACATCTGTCATTCGGCTGGAAATCTGTGGATGATTCTGGCACGGGACCAGGCAAAGTGGCGTGAAAATGAAGAGGCCTTTACTCAGCAGTGGGTGGATGTGGGCTGATTAGATTAGATTAGACATAAATCCGTCACGTCTTTTTCCCATAGACGTAAGCATAGACTTCTTCGTTCCACTTGCTACGATCCTGACCTCTTTCGCTTCATCCACATTCATCCTCTTCATACATAATCGTCGGTTTAGAGTACTCTTGAATCTGACTTTTTGTGAAAAGATCCTCAAATCTGTGTATCAGTGGCGTGGTGTATCAGAAGTATATCAGAAGGCAAGCCGAAGGGCATTTAACTAGTCTTTTCCTCTAATTCTGCACAATAAAAGTGCCCAACTGCCTTAAAACAGGCAAGCCGGTGGGAATCGAGCTCTATGAACGCCACGCCAACTCGCTGTGTATGTATGTCGAAAAATCTGCAATTGTCTTTAATTCAGTTCATCCTGTATCAGTCTCGCGGCCAAACTTTGAGCGTTTCCACTATCCTCAAAACTTGCATTATGTATACAAAATAAAAACAAACAAGTATCGTAAATGCGATGTACAGCTTATTAATTCAGCGAGTCGCCTTAGCGTCATTTCATTTGCGGACTGGAATTGCGAAGTCTAGCGAAGTCCCGTAAAAGTGGCTGCTTTGAATTTTATTTCTGTGGCCCGTACGGATGCATTTCAAGTTACCGTTTCTAAAATTACTTCTAGGGTTAGGTATTTATGGTTAAGGGTAAGACGGGACCCTAATTAAGGTTCCGTTGTCTCAGTCTGTCTGTCAAATGGCTACGTTTTACGTGGAAGGAACCTTGTGCAAAGGCAACTAATCCTGCCATCAAGCAGCAGTGATTGCGGTGCTGTGTTCCGGCGTGGACAGTAAGACAGACGGTGAAATTACTTAGGTTTTAGTTTTAGCATGTGCAATCCTTTGTTGTGGCAAGGTTCCACGGTGGTGATCACTTACCATCAGATGACCTACTTTCTCGTTTGCTGTGTCATGCAGAAACTTATATTTTTTTCATACACAGCTACTAGTACTATAGTGACCGTCATTATAAATGACCGCTAATTAAATTAAAAAAAACCAAACGTAATGAAACTTTGTAAAACAGCTGATATTCTTTAAACAGCTGGACCTATTTTTAATAACCATCCTATGGCTTTCGAATGGAACTGTTTCGAATGGCATTGTTTTTGACGTCTCAGCACGATCTTAATAATGTCAATTAAGGTACGGAACCCTTCATGTTCGGGTCCGATTCTCGCTTGGAAGATTTTTTTAATTCTATATAAACAATCAAGGGTGGAGGAAAACATTGAGAGGAAACCTGCACACATCTTCGAAGCAATTCAATGGAGTGTGTGAAGTTCCCGATTCGGACTGGGCTCGCGTGGAAACTACCCCAAGCCCTCTCGTTCTGAGAGGAGGCCTGTGCCCCTGGGACGTATATAGGCCCTTCATCATCTCCAGATGATGATGATGAATCAAGGGTATGTATGTGTATGTATGTGTTCCTCCATCAGACGTAATGCCTGTTTCGCGTAAAAAAAAACAACGTTGTCTTAGGTCTTACAGTAAAAACCAGACGTCGGGCCCATAACCTTGTTGCTAGTTCAGTGTGGCGTAGGGTAGAGGGCGTTACCAGTCCTTCAAGTAGATTACAACGGCATGGGCCACAAATCATTTGGTAAGAGGCTGTCGTGATACAGTCTATGCGGGGTTTGCAGAAGCGACTCGACTCTATAGGGTGATCGCACCAGTGTTGGACACTTCAAGCTGAGAAGCACTAGTAATGGACACTCCGGTTGGAATTTTAAGATAATGCTGTTATAAAATGACTGTTGTGAAATAAATTACTTTCCCTTCGTTTCGTTATAAAAAGAGTCACCTAATTTTACAAGTCGAGAGTCATACACGAGAGTGTAGAAATAAACCATCTGTTGACTCAATCAATGTCATTGGTTCTTGTAATAAATATTGTGATCAAAGAATTTTTATAATCGCCATAGAATAGCTTCATACATTCAAACAATCCAACGTTTTTAACCTAAAAGTAACAAGGTAACGTCTCTTCCTCCTTTCTTATTATGAACATCGTCGGGAATAATAAAAAATGAATCCAAAGCAAAGCTTGTACTAATGGGTACCAGGGAACGGATAAACATACTTACATAATGTAGATAAAATACATACAGCAACCATGACTCGGGCACAAACATTCGTATTCATCATAGAACTGTCTGCCCCTACCGCGATTCGATCCCAGGACCTCTAGCTTCATAGTCAGGGTCCAACCACTAGGCTATCCAGTCGTCGAAATCAAGCCAATTCTAATGGCATTTACTTATTGTTTCTATCAATATCAATTCACCTAGCTACAGATCATAACAAAGCAAAGCAACAGACGTACAAACGTATGCTCAAAAAATGTTATCCTCCATTCAAGCAGCCAGGTAAAAAAACCCGTATAATTTGACCCAATTACAAGACACTCAAATAGGGAAGTAGACGGGACATTGAATAATGTGGCTTCATGTGGTAATACCCCATATACAGCACAGAAGGCTCGGTATTTTACAAAGCTAGTATGATTTACACCAGTACACGCTAACTACCTCTTTAAGCTGTGAAAAATACGATCCAACAACTGAACTCAGACATTATAACACCACGCTAAATATTAAGGCGCTGACAGCAAAAATGGTATTTTAACTAGCATTTATTTAACTTGCAATGTATGCAAGAATGGTGGAATCTTGGGACTCAAATTGGAAGCAGATCTTCTTCCGATTAATACCGACAAAACAATAATCTGGTAGTGGAGTTCTCGTGACCCAGCCAGGATGGTCTTCGCAGCAGGGGAGTCTTCAACGGTTGGTCCGATTGACTTAAAATTTGGTACACCTTTAACAACTTCCCGATATTCCACTGGCAAAATGTGCCCGTGATCATGATGCATGCGAAAACCGTGAAAAGAAATATCAGAAGTTTCCATGCTGATCTGGGAGCAAAGAAACAACGCAGAATGTACCAGTTGCTTCTCTTCCCGCGCAGATGGTAGAAACCCGTCGAGGGAATGGGTGCAAATCTCACGAATCATCTTATAGGCGATGCTTCGAGCAATCACTATTGCAAGCACTATTTTGATTCCCCTTTTCATAATCCTTAGGTCTTGTTACCTTAGGCTCTGTCTATCCGTAAAGAATAAAAACGAGATTTAGGAATGTATGTTATATTCAATGCTTAAGTAAAGTTTCTCTTTAAAAATCTTTCGCTAATTACAAAAAACGCGCCAATAACATCGTCTACGTATATCCGATCCACAGACGCAGTACCGCGCGCCACATAAAAACACAAAGACTACCCGGCTTTATCTTTATTATTAGTCTGCCGAGCAAAATTATGACGACTGCAAGAGTTTACCCCATCCCTGTCTAACTTGGGCTATTCAGAGCGCCATCTCTTTCCAACTCGGTGCTATGCACGTCTTGCAGTGATTCTGTGAGATCACCGCCCTGGGACGTAATGCCCGTGGTTTATAAGGCCGTGGGGGGGTTAAGTTTCAGTTTTGTATTTAGTTCGGTCTTATCTCAGGGGTTATTTTCCCGGAAGGGGTAGCATTTTTTTAATTATTTTAACTCTGCTTTTGTGCACTGTCGGGTGCCAATGTTGGGCTGGATATTCTCTTTGGACTGCAAAGGGACTGAGTTTATAAAAAAATGCATATACATACATACAAGCGAATTGCTAGGGAATGGAATTCGCTCCCATCGTCTGTATTTCCGGACAGATACAACCTAGGGCTCTTCAAGGCTAGAGTGAATAGGCTATTACTGAACCAGTGAGATACACCTTTGGCCTCATCTGCACCTTCCACCAAGTGAGATAGAGGTCAATCACTGGTCAGTTCGTAATAAATAAAAAAAACAAGCTGTCACGGCTCTTTCAATTAGGGTAGGCAGAGAATACTTTGTTCCATACACTACAATGCCGACATACCTCTTTCGCTTCGTCCGTCTAGGCCTTCCCCTCCCAAATCCCAAAGCACCCATTCACACTCCCTATATAAACCTGTTTGGTTAATCTTCTTTCGTCCATCCTCTCTACGTGACAGAACCTACTAATTATACATGATTAATATGCAAGAGCATGTATGTCATCATCATCATCATCATATCGCTGTCTGCCTGTCCGTCTGTCTGTTCCTATGTACCTATGCTTAAATCTTTCTACGCAACGGATTTTGATGTGGTGGTTTTATAATTCTACGCAAACGAAGTCGCGGGCAGAAGCTAGTACATACATAAATCATGTCTTTATCTCCTTCGGGGTAGACAGAGCCTAAAGTAACAAGACCTAAAGGCCACGTTTAGCATGATTATGCACGTATAGATGGAAAGGGGAATCAAAATAGTGATGGATTTCTAATATTTTCGCCCATTCCCTCAATGGGCTGTTACCATCTGCGCGGGAAGAGAAGCAGCTGGTTCATTCTATGATTCATCTTGCTCCCAGACCAGCTTGGAAGCTTTTAAAAAATAAAATTTATTCATATAATTGCCAGGTTAAGTTTAATTTTATGCCCAAGGGCGTACCTAACATAAATTTCAAACAACCTTTAAGTTGCACAATTTAAGTTAGGTATCGTAGGTCAAGAATTTATGAGAAACTCTTTGCTTTACTGTCATACAGCATAAATCTTTGTGATTAACTACTTAGCATTTACTAGAATTCAGAATACCTATATTATTATACTAAATGGTATTTCTGTTGTAAGGAAAATGCTTGATATTAACACAACACTAAACTTATTCCAATTTGAATAACTGATCTAAAGTAAAAAGTGAAGTAAGAAGATACAAATTACGCATAAAACAAATACCTGTAGTCTTATTACCGCTCGCAATCGCCATCGTGTTCATTTTGACAGTTCTTGTATCAATGTGACAGCTAGCTGAATCCGATGCCAATTGTCCCATACATGAACTATCAAAATGAACACGATGGCGATTGCGAGCGAGTTAGGTAATAAGCCTGAAGACTTGATTAGTTTTTAAATTTTAATTTAGTTATTGACGATGGAATTTTGGGGAGTGCCTTGCATTTTATAAAGTCATGGGTCCATGCGAACAAATAAAAGGTTACAAATAGAACCTTTCACAAGCGATACGCTCTCACATATTAGGTGTTATTATAGAGCTGCGATCACACCGATTGGTTTTTCCAGTCCCAGATTAAGTCGAGTCAGAGGATTAATAAGCCACTTAGTCGGAAATATGATCTGTGCCATCGATTTGGCGGGCGAAGTCGAAACGGCGGGATCGAGTTCGATTTCTGAATAAATCGAATGTTCACGTTGAAAAAACAAATGATATACTTGAGATCAGGCACCTATTTCACCGACTAGACAATTGTCGATTGTGGAAAATGGAATCAAAATAGTGACGGGTAGCCTCATCGCCTATAACAAGATTCCTATGATTTTCGCCCATTCCCTCGATGGGCTTTTACCATCTATGCGGGTAGAGAAGCAACTGGTATATTCTATGATCAGCATGGAAGAAACAAGTTAAGCGATACCTACCCAAAAAGCCGTGATGAGCATAAACCCATGGAAATAGGCGAAAATCTTAGGAATCACATCAAATGCGGCTTGCAACCCACCACTATTTTGATTCCTCTTTCCACCTATACGCCCAGGATCATAAATGTGGCCTTTTGGTCTTGTTACCTTAGGCTCTGTCTCCCCGTAAAGAATAAAGACGTGATTTGTGTATGTGCTCGAGCGATTGATCAGACATAAGTGCGGACACGCGTTGTTTTCGTGTACTCGAATTTCAAATTCACCACAGTTTTTAACCAAGAGTTTCGAGTAACGTGCATCTTAAAATCGCCCCCTTAACGAACCTTATGCTCATTTGCTACCCCTTCTTCCAGCAACCTCCTTTACGCTGTCACACATAATTATGCTAACACAAGCCAGCATATGTCATCGCATATAAACGGTGACACGCGTGATTTGTGGTCAGTCGTGGACTGCCGCTGACGTGCCAATTGTCTCCGTCTTGAGACACAGCTCAAGGCACGGGCGGTCGCGAGAACAGAGGCGGCCGTGCGAGCGATTTACTCTCTAAGAACACAGGCCAGTAAACTTACACAGTATAATGTACTTAGTATATTCATATACAGGGTGTTAGGTAATGAGTGGATAATCCTTGAACTATGGATAGAAGGCACTTAGGACGTTATAATAAAGCTAAAATAGGTTTAGTAAAAGTGGCACGGTTTCCGAGATATTCGGACTTTTAGGTTTTTTTCGAAAATGAACACCCTTGTTCAATGTTTTGATCATAGCACCATTTTAAGCTAATTTTTTAAATTTTTTATTTTTGCTCAATATTCTTGAGTACTTGTATTTTTAGATAGGCATTACTATTTTTATGAGACTACATGGGATTTTTTTTTTTAAAATCGCAAACTTAATTTTTGCCTTTTCAATCGTACATTGATCGAATTTTCAGCTCTCACGGTGAAAAAAAAATACACTACCGCCTAGTTGCCAATAAGCTTAAAAACATGCCGGTTTATTGACAAGTTAAAAATGGTAATTACTTTTTGAATTTAAATTCAAAATGGCAAAATAATAAAAAAAAATACACGCTCACCCACATTTTTCCCGATTTACTTTTTGTATCACGGGCGTAGAACAAAATTTTTTTTATTGCAAAAATAACATTATTGGCCACTTATTTAAATGCAAATGACATTTAAATAATTCCAAATTTAAAAAACATGCTGACTGCCTTTTGTTTTTTTTTTCTACTTCGATTTTGAATTTCGCTATTATTGCATAATGAATGGTGAAATTGTGCCTTGGAACTCACCATAAATGTAATGCATTTGGGCATATTCTATTAGTGTGTATTATGTTCGAAGCAGTATTAAAGTAAAAAACTTCAACACAACGATCTAAACGCAAAATTAACCATTCATTACGCAATAATAATTAGCGAAATTCAAAATCGAAGTAGAAAAAAAAATAAAAGGTAGTTGGCATGTTTTTTAATTTTGGAACTATTTAAATGCCATTTGCATTTAAATAAGTGGCCAATAATGTTATTTTTGCAACAAAAAAATTTGAGTTCTACGCCCGTGATACAAAAAGTAAATCGGGAAAAATGTGGGCGAGCGTGTATTTTTTTTTATTATTTTATCATTTTGAATTTAAATTCAAAAAGTAATTACCATTTTTAAATTGTCAATAAACCGGCATGTTTTTAAGCTTATTGGCAACTAGGCGGTAGTGTATTTTTTTTTCACCGTGAGAGCTGAAAATTCGATCAATGTACGATTGAAAAGGCAAAAATTAAGTTTGCGATTTTTTTTTTAAAAATCCCATGTAGTCTCAGAAAAATAGTAATGCTTATCTGAAAATACAAGTACTCAAGAATATTGAGCAAAAATAAAAAAATGAAAAAGTTAGCTTAAAATGGTGCTATGATCAAAACATTGAACAAGGGTGTTCATTTTCGAAAAAAACCTAAAAGTCCGAATATCTCGGAAACCGTGCCAGTTTTACTAAACCTATTTTAGCTTTATTATAACGTCCTAAGTGCCCTCTATCCATAGTTCAAGGATTATCCACTCATTACCTAACACCCTGTATATTCTAAATTGCACCAGCTGCTCAGATCTGTTCTGTTTTCCAGTCCATTACGATTACCTGGTAGAGATCGCTCTGTAGCGATAAGGCCGATTGTTACCTTTTAATATTCTGTATACCTTTTTTCTGTCTTGGTTGTTATATGTGGTGTTCAATAAAGTTATTGCATTGTATTGTATTGTCAGCTTATCGACGATGAAGAACCAAGACCTCCTATCGTGTAATTTCGGATTAATGTAAAATAGGAGTTAGTTCTTCCCCGTCGTTATGTTGTTGTGTATAAATGGCGCCTTACGTGTTGTGTTTTTTGTCTCAATCTTTAATAAGACGCTGTTCAAGGTATGGTTGCTTACCAGAACGGGCACGGACGAGAGCACATCATACCGACTCTGAACATGGCATAGCCTAGCATATGACGTCACATATGAATAGCGTGATTTGTGATCTGCCAATGACTTGCCTTTTGCTTCCATCTAAGCACGCTACACGGAGCATGGACGATAAGAGGTATTGTCCATTCGGGTTTCACTTTTTGGACGCTCAAATTAGTGAATTAAATCGATTCCAATTACAAGATAGCTACGCTTTAAACACTACATGTGTTTGTGCTTTAACACGTTCCATTGATAATAAATCAGAACAAAAACTCGTTCGCTTGTTATCAATAATGAACTCAAAGCGCAGCGCAAATGCAAAAATGTATGTGTTGTACAAGCCTAACCGTTTTTAATCAGTTTCCTTTCAATATACGAGTAGTTTCAACTTCTAATCGCTTATGACTTGTACCACGCCTCACTCTCTGTCACGGACAGCGGTTCTGTAAACGCTCCTTAGTACCTAAACCTCTAAATTCTACGTTAATGTTAAATACTGCACATGAAACCAGCTTTACTATTTTCTATGACGCAACCTGAGTGATATCATGAGACTTATGATCTAGACCGTCCTGTTGCATTCTCTTTAGCAGTGTCAAAATGTATGGCAGATTTAAAGAGTAAAACGAGATTAGTTTTTCAAGCAATTGGCTAGAAAACGTAGACGCTTGTGGCTTGGGCCTAGTATTGAAAAAAAATTGAGTATTTTGTGTCTTTTTAAATTTTTGAGCTATCGTTAAGATAAGTATTTAATTTATTTATTATAGTTTTGTTGCCTTTTTGCGGAGCATATGCTCGCCTGAGCTAATAACCATAACTGTTGCATTGATCTCAAACGTAAATATATTTACAGTTAAAATAATAAAAAATGAATAAAAACAAGTGACACATAAAGAACAAAACGTTTTTACGATACATCTGCATAGTACGACAATAACTATTAAATGTTTATATATTTGGACAGACGACGTTTCCGATTTAAATAACGCCTATGAAGTGCGCCCACGCAGCGCGGAAGCGATTTTACCACTGTTTTATACGCTGTGACATTATACGCCTCGTTGGCGTCGGGTCACAGTGTCAGCGGATCTTTAAGTACATCTATTATCTACTATAAGACATGATGACAAGGCAAGTATATGTGAACAAAAGTTTTTGTTAGGAAAAAACGTTTTTACAATGTTTTTACCAACTCTATGTACTTGCATTGTCATCCATCCTAACTGTTTTTAGATCCTAATCTTAAATTTCCAGGCAATCCAACCATTAGAAGTGAGCCGAATTTGATTCGCAAGATCCCAAAGAAACAGAAAACAAATAGTTCAAGTTAGATTAAGGGCTGGTTTCACCACTCTCCGTTAAGTTCCAGTTATCTTAACTGTCAGATATCTATTCATTCCGCCTCTATTCATTGCTACGAAACGGACAGAGACGTTATCATAGATAACTGACGCTTAAAATGACTGCAGCTTAACAGAGAGTGGTGAAAAAGGCCCTTAAGCTTTTAAAAACGAAATACAGTTCGCAAAATAATTTACACCTAGCTGTTGCCCGCAACTTCGTCTGTATAGAATTCGTTTATCGCGATCGGAATTACGCAATTTTTCGGGCTAAAAAGTAGCCCATGTGCCATTCCAGACTATAATCTATCTATGTTCCTAATTTCATCCAGATCTGTCCAGCTGTTCTGGCGTGAAAGAGTAAGAAACGTCCAAACATACTCACAAATTTTCACATTTATAATATTAGTAGGATTATTGTATTAATGTGACTTACTATAATTGAGATTTTTAGCTACCATAAAGTTTATATAAAGCAATACAGGAATCCGTGATACTTGGATTCTGATATTAAATTGAAATAAGTAATTTGAGTTACTTGTGATATTATTTTTGCTGTTTTTTTTTCAGAAAAGTAGCCTAAATAATATTCACTTACCTGGTGGCAATATCATCTTAAATATTATGTTACGCATATACTTAAGCGATTTTTAGTCGTAAAATATCGCTGAAACTGAGCCCCAACCCTTATTCGACTGACAAAACCAAATAATTTCCACAAAATGACTCTACAGTCAATATTATGTGACCTGTGACTTATAAATATACACACAAGATACGACCTTAAGGCCGACAGCTTAAGACTTAATATTGACACTAAATATATCCATAATAATAGTAAATCGTAAAAGATATTTATTGATGACAAACTTATAGTTTTTCTATGGAAAATTGGAGCCATCATTTTGGTTGTTGAAATTCCGAGTTTCAGGTTTCTTCAAAAACTGTGTGTGAAATTGACTGTTACATAATTATGTTTTCCAAGTTGTATAAGGTTTCTTATTTCTCTATTACATTGATCTTTGTCTCATTCTGTTTGACACAATATGTTTATTTACTGTCTAAGATAGAGAAGGAAAGCGATAATCGACGTTTCGTTTGTCCATTCAAAGTGTCATGTCCATTTTTGTTTTTGATTCTTTGACGTGTCAATAAAAAAATGCAAAAATACTTTTTTTACTTTTTCGTAGCCTTTTTAAACCTTTTTTTTTTACTAACGTAAGCGTCTGCGTATTATAAACCTTCCTCTCGAATCACTGTATCTATTAAAAAAAACATCAAAATCCGTAGGGACACCTTGTTTCATACTATGTAGTGATGATTACTCGATTAGCGGGTGTTTAATTTGTTCTAATTTAATGTCGACTACAATTTTCACGTTCCAAGTATCAGAATAGACACCATAGCTTTATCATAACGTAGGACATAGTCGTACGGGCTGTCAGAGCCAATCACTGCTATCAGCGGTCTGCCAATAGCGGGCTATTATGACGTCACGCGGTCAGCTATCAGTGGCGTGCAGCTGACGACGGCATTCGCCAATTGGGGGTATAAAAATTTATGTGACGCCGAATATTAAGTTGTAGGATGAATACAGCTTGAGCCCTTTTGCCTTTAAAGGCAAAGGCGTAAACGTCTTTACGACAAAAAAACAACGAATAAGCACAAAATATTTACTACTCCGCTACTCACGTGCAAGATAACCAAGCCTGTGTGGGTAACTTTTGTAAACGTAAAGTAGAGCACATTTGCACACGAACATGTTCGCATGTGCCGTACTGGTGTAATTGCACCATTAAAGTTGTAGAGTAAGAAATGTATAAAGATGAAGATATTCTTGAGCACGAATGTAACTAACTCGTCATTTGCTTAAAGGTCACCAGAAGTACCAGGAATGCAGGAGTGAAAGGCGATATAATTCCATTTCCTCGATCTAATGGACACGTTAGCATACCTCCCCGTTAGGCGCGGGCGCAGGCGGTTGCGTTGCGCGCCGAGAGATGTCGCTAAAGACGAGCTTCTGATAGCCTAGTGCAGGGGTCGTCAAGTAGTTTTATAGGATCCGGATCCTGTGACAAAATTTAGACGAGATCCAGAAAAAACAAGTATACTTTATATATACGTGTTCATTGATAAGTATCCAAGTATACAAGTGTATACAGTACATAAATAAATCATGTCTTTATCCCTTACTGGGTAGACAGAGCCTAAGGTAACAAGACCTAAAGGCCATTGGCTGATTGTGGGTTCACAGGTGGAAAGGGGAATCAAAATAGCGATGGATTGCTCCTAAGAGTTTCGTCCATTCCTTCGATAGGTTTTTACCATTTGCGTGGGAAGAGAAGCAACTGGTACATTCTATGTTTTTTCTTTACTCCTAGATCAGCATGGAAAAAATGTAAATGAAAATGGACACCTATGGTCGACCCTTGGCCTAGTGGTTGGTAACCTTGGTAACGAAACTAGAGTTACCTATTTCAAATTTTGATAGAGTCAGACACAGCACCGACGAGATTCAATTGTGTAGAAATTATGACCAAAATTTGTGTCTGTTTTGTTGCCTCTTCATGTTTAAATTAGTTGGAATTTGATATAGAGATGTCTTCAATCCCGGGGAAGGACATAGGGCAGTTTTATAATGGAAAATTGCATAATTTTGCGCAGACAGTGGCGCAGGCTAAGTGCAGCTGCTTTTACAATAATTATGAGAAAAAATTGAGGAAATAGAAAACATTCTTTCATGATAAACATTTATGCATGTGGTCATGAATGTTGTAATAAGTTATATGTGTATTTATTTAAATAACGTTAGCTTATCATATGCCCCTGATGAATACTCACATCCAACTAATATTATAAACGCGAAAATTTGTAAGTATGGATGGATGTTTGTTATTCTCTCACGCCAGAACTGCTGGATAAATCTGGATGAAATTTGGAACATAGATAGATTACAGTCTGGAATAACACATAGGCTACTTTTTATCCCGGAAAATTGCGTAATTCCTGCGGGATAGTGATAAATGAATTCTATGCAGATTACGGGCAACAGCTAGTAAAATTATAAAACATAGGTTAGTATCCTGTGTGAATAGCGAATGTCCAAGTTTTTTCACTCTCGCTTTTGTTTCATCTCGCCAGAGTCCACATAAATTCCTTTGTTATCAAGCCTCAAAACAGATAGTTTCACAATACTAGACGAGGGAAACTCAAGCGATGATCTGGTGAAAACATCAACAATACTCCATCACCTCTCCAGACCAAAGGTTTAAACGTTTTTCCAACTCAAAACCCAAAGGGTTGCCTCCCTAAAAAAAGCTCGATTCAATCGAGACTAGCACCTTTGAAGGGAGACGTGTTAAAGCCTTATACGGAGGTTTAATTAAAGAGGGGGGGGGGCGGCCATTTTACTTCTGTCCTCCGTTTAACGTGTATGTAGCTACTTCATTTCAAAGTGACGAAGGAACAGGCACAGGGGTGGATGGAGACGCTTTCGTTTATATTTTTTTTATTTTTGACTGCGATTTTAGGAGCTTATTTGGGCTTACATTTTCTGATATTGGAAAGGTACGGTTGAAACTGAATCACGTATATTTGTAGAACCTTTTCTTATACAACGTCGCAGTAATTTCTTTGGCAGGTATGTGGTAAGTCATTGCAGTGAAATGGTTCCATAATGTATTGTTGATTGTGTGTATGTTAGTGTAGGGACGTGCAATTAGAAAACTGCAATAGCCTTTAAGCATTTCATAATGTTTTTCTACCAAATTAAAAGAGCGATGATGATCTTATTACTTATTTCTATTATTGGTTGTCTGGAAGAGATCGCTATTAAGCGATAAGACCGCCTATTGTCTACTTTGTTCTTTGTTTCTGTATTGTTTTGTACTGATTTGTGGTGTTCAATAAAGAGTATTTGTATTGTATTGTATTGTATCTAATGATGGTCCGATCATCATGATATAGATAGATATTTTAAACAAGTTATAATAAACTTCAACACAATACATAACACTAACAACAATAACAGGCCGACCAAAGTGTATTTCTAAATTACTGAAAATAGCAATAAAGTAAATAAATAATGCTTTCAATAAAATTATATCAAACGCAAATCTAAATTTATTTTCACAAAAAAAAACTTTACTATCGACTCCAATCATTTTTAATCCATTAAACACTTATGTCATTACGCTTTCTACGCATAAATATCGAAGTATCGACTGATCCGGCGCGGGAGTCGATTAGCAACTGTTAAATAATCGAGTGAGAGGACGTCTATCCTCTTTGCACTTCCTGCCAGGACTAGCATGGTGCTAGAGACTCAATTTTCTAATTTTTCATAAGAAAAAAAGACTCATTTTGTTCGTGACCTACCTACCCACTTTTCAATACTGACCAGATTACCATAACGTCTTAATGCGATTCAATACCGACTCAGTTCAAGTTTTATAGCACGCGTCACGGAATGACGAGGATCCGGATTCGATTCCCGGCCATAGCTTTACTTTTCGGTTTTTTCTATGTGTTCTAATTTTCAGTGACATTTAGAAATTTAATTTCTGACGGTAAAACCGTAAAAGTAAACATAAAAATCAAGAAATAGACTAAAGGAAAAAAGACTATCAGAAAAAAAAAACTTTAATTAAAATTGGTTATAGTTAACTTAATTGGCGAATCTATGTACATACATACATATATCACGTCTTTATCCCTTACGGGATAGACAGAGTCTAAGGTAACAAAACCTTAATGACACGTAGCATGATTAAGGGCGTATAGCTCGAAAGGGAAATCAAAATAGTGATGGGTTGCTAGCCGCATCGCCTATAACATGATTCCTAAGACTTTCGCCCATTAACTCGGCTTTTACCGTCTGCGCGGGAAGAGAAGCAACTGGTAAATTCTATCTTTTTTCTTTACTCTCAGACCATCATGGTCATGGAATATCTGTAGGTATTATCTAACTGTCTCATCTGTCCGTGCTAGTACCTACGTGCGTGGACGTGTCGCGTCTGGGTTTTATTCTCATCTTGAATTGTTAATGTGTCCAACGCCTCGATTGAAAGTGCTCCATCCTTTTTTCTCCTTTTGCGAAACCATGCGAGAAAGGTGGAGAAAAGATGCAATGGAATTAAAAATCAAATGAAGGTAACGTAACATAGCAGCAGCTTTGTAAGCGGAGAGATTGTATCCTCTTTACTCTTATTTGAACACTAACTTTTGCCCGCGACTTCGTCTGCGTGGAATTAGTATTATGGGCAACTTCTCGACAAGAATTTCTCGTTTAAAGGTATTAGATTAGATAGATAGAGTTTCATTTTTCTTTTGCTTATGAAATAATATACTTCAGGTCTTCTTACCTTAGGCTCTGTCTATCGCTAAGAGACAAAGACGTGTAGCATGTATGTTCGTACAAATAATTTATTTTTCCACCGACCACTTACGACCGGAGTCGAATCATACGTCTTAGTCACACAAATCCTCTTTGATATGACGTCAATAAACAATATAAACACCTCTGCACACCGCAAGCTATAAATTCCATTAATATAAACAATCGAATTAGCAGCCGCGAGTTATGTCCGCCATAAAGTACGTCGTCCATTGAATGCCGCATAATATTAGAATCTCCACGATATTGTTATAAAATCAAATCCTTTTGAAATCGTACAGAATGCGAATATGTTACACCCACGGTTTTCTGTAGCACAAGTTAGAGGTTGAAGCGTTACAAAATAAATTATAACTGCGGAATTTTCTCTGCATAAGTGCGTCAGGCAGTTTTTATGATTAGCAGGCTTCGTTAGAAAAGGATTAGTTAGATTACTACTATAATATTATTAGTTATGTTACTTATTTGCGCATAATAACTGCTTGCCTTTTTGTTGTCAACTATTCCTTTCTGTAGCAGGTTAGCTGGAAGAGATCCCTTCTTAGGGGTAAGTTCGCCTTTGTACTTTTTTCTCTGTATTTCTGTATTTTTTAAATTTTTATGTGCAATAAAGAGTTTACATACCTACATACATACATTACTATACGAGCGAAAATTATAAAATAGTCAAAAATAAAACAAACAGATTTGAAGGTTGAGTTTTATTGTTTACATTCATTTTGAAACCCATCACTCGAAAGTACCATTAAGAATTGCCAAGTATTTGAAACACCATTACAGTAAAAGAAAACGTTGGCTCCAATTAATCTTGTAAGGTGGTAAAAAAAAATTGAGCTGTATTTTTGCAAATACGCCTACTTCCTACCACTTCCAAGTGCTGCTTTAAAAATCGGAGCGATAAGTTGCGTCTAGACGCTAGCGACGCCGATACAAGCCATTCCGTAACAGATTCTACAGAATCGCTGCCGCTTTTGACTTGCTCGCTCCACAGATCAGTCTGACGCTTGATGTCGCATAATGTAGCTTGTGACAAAAGGCTGGTATCGAACAGTCTATCTGCCACTGGACATGAGACCTAACTCAGGATAATGGTGGAATAAAGATATCTCATGATACCTATGTTCAGGGAGATGGATACAGAGTGTACAAAAAACAATTGCGATGCATCTACGTCTGTCCGACATATAAAGGTTCGTAAGTAGTACCTAAGGGGACAGGTCTTTTACCGAAATGACTTATAAAAAATGTAACTAGGAAAAGTATTATCAAAATTATTTTGACAAGCTTCTAATTAAATTTCTAAACGACAATAAAAATTAGAACACAGAAAAATCCGAAAAATAAAGCTATGGCCGGGAATCGAACCCGGATCCCCGTCATTCCGTGACGCGTCCTACACCACCCATATTAGCAGGTGGGTAAGCCTTCGAGTTTTCCTATCTGTTACTAGCTGTCACGTGACCTTGTTATACGTCAATTATCATTTTTTCTCAATCTTTCAACACTTTCGATAAAAAAAACAATAAAAAAACCGTCTTTAGTTGAAAATCATATAATACTTATGAACTGCGTTAAAATGTGAACAATTACATTACACGTTACTGCATTTTATAGTCAATTTTATACCTGCAATAGGGTTTTAAAAAACAAAAAATCATAAAATCCCTAATAGTATTGAATACCGGTATTGAAAAGTGGCGAAATTTTTCCGGGATCCCGGTATTAGCCAATACCGGTATTGGAGGCCCTGGGCGCCATCCATATTTCCTACTCAAAAACTAATCTATTCTGTGATCACTTCAAACCGTCAAACACTGGCGTAGCTTCACCACTAAGAATAAGCGCCATCTATCGCGCGAGCAATAAAGCCGTAATCACGTTGGGGTAATTGCATCCGCTCGCCATTCGATACGATGTTTAATAAGTTTAAAGATTCCCCGACGAAGATTGGCTGTAACTAGCGCTGAGACATTCTATACTTGTAATAGAAAATGATTGGAGCAGTGTGCATGATATTATTATTATATTGTGTGTGTATGTATTATGTATGTACACACACACACACACACACAAATCACGTCTTTATCCCTTCCGGGGTAGACCGAGCCTAAGGTAACAAGACCTACACAGGCCACGTTTAGCAAGACACTGAGAGCGTAGAGGTAGATAGTGGAACCAAAATAGTGATGGGTTGCTAGCCGCACCGCCTATAACATGACTCCTATGATTTTCGCCATTCCCTCAATGGGCTTTTACCATTTGCACAACAGGCACATTCTATGTTTTCTCTTTGCTCACAGACCAGTATGAAAGTCAAAAAAATCGATCCTGTACCTACTGTAAAAAAAAACATAAAAATACAATAAAAACGTGTTACAAACTGACAGCACGTTTTCGAATACAAAAAACCCATGTATTAATGTCCAATTATTAATTTAAAAAGCAATGTTGCCCGTACAAGAAAATATGAGAGCCTTGCAGTGCGTAAGCGCATAATAGGGCGCTGGTAGATGATTATCGACAATTTCGCTGTTGTTTATGGCGGATCTAGGGAGTGCGTATCGATATATCGATAAGCTCGCCATTATGCGGGAGTCGGCTTGGGGTGCACTGGGAGATCTTTGTGTACAGAGGTTTATGCGAATCACTACATAGAATAAAAAAAAGTCGCTTTCCGATGTCTGTGTGTCCCTATGTATGCTTAGATCTTTAAAACTAAGCAACGGATGCGGTTTTTTTTTAATAGGTAGAGTGATTCAAGAGGAAGTTTTGTATAATTCTACGCAGACGAAGCCGTGGGCAGAAACTATATGCTATAAGCGACTAGAAGTTAGATATAAACTTTCTGGTTAGCTTACTAACACTTGGATTTATCTCGCAAGCATCCGTTTCTTACAAATTCTAGTGGTTAGAAAGGGACATACGCAGTCTTCAAAAAACCAGCCCTAGAAACTAATAGTCACTATGAGCGTCCTTATCTAACTTGAGCTGTGAGATAGAGATACATTGAGTGACAAGCAAGAATAACGCGAATAATAGCAAACGTCCAAACATTGTATGAAATATTTACAAAAGGAAGCTATATTAAGGAGCGACCACACCGCTGGCGTGACGTGTCGCATGCGTCACTTTCTCACCGTTTCTTCATATTTTGTTGCGTAAACGCACCGTCGACGTCTTTTACGCACTGATGTGGCCGGACCTTAATCCGATGCACTTGAAGTGTAAATTGAATACACTGTTTCTTTTTGTCCAACGGCAAAAGGTGGAGGTAAAAAGGGATGGTGAATGCTTGTTAAACAAAATAGCGTTAGGATCTTCAAATTACCAAACTAAGTTTACCAGTTAGAAATCTTCGCGTATAACAGCGTCTTACCTGAAAAAAAATAGGTTTAATTAACATTCAATATTCAATGAAGCGTAATTCCGGAATTCTGATTCAGTTTTGGTTATCGCTGTCAGCTAAAACCTAAACTTAGTCGGAATTGAGTCGTGTGTGTGCATTAAATAAATTCATCAAAAATAGAGTGCTAACGATTAGGGAAGAGTAATAAAACACAAAAGAATAGATTTATCATTTTTGTGTTTGTACGTATGTATGGATGTGTTCATTTACCTATGTCTGTGTTCGCTAATCCCATATTTTAGATACATTTTATCCCAGAAAATTAAACAGTTCCCGTGGGAAAGTTAAAAAACTATAATTTATGCAACTCAGTACACAACTTAAGCATCTACGAGTAATTAAGTAAAAAAGTACAGTTAGTTTCAGTCCCAGGGACATAGGATACTCTTCATCCCAGAAAACAGCATAGTTCCCCCGGTATAGCGATAAGCGAATTCTGCGCGGACGACGGCTAGTAAATAAAAAATTCTGATTTTTATTTATTTATTCAAGGAGAACCAACACCATTTATCACAATTTATGTAGGGGAAGTAGTAACACAGAGCCAGTTAAAGGAACTCACAGATAGTGACAGAGTACAAGTTAAGCACAGCTTAACTTAAAATGAGGTGGCGCACACAGTATCAAATGACACACTATGCAAAGAAAACAAAATACATTGCTAAGTAAGATTCTAACACTAAGTGACTCACACATTTTTAAACAAAAGTATGTTTTTTTTATAAAAAATGAAAAGTTCAGTAGGCTTATTACCTAACTCGCTCGCAATCGCCATCGTGTTCATTCTGACAGTTCATGTATGGGCTGACAATTGACATCGGAATCAGCTAGCTGTCATATTCATACAAGAACTGTCAAAATGAACACGATGACGATTGCGAGCGAGTTAGATAATAAGCCTACTGTTCACAGTGAAAAAATTGTTCTGATGAACATCTCTATGTACCTTGTCCCGTGTCTTAAAATTTAACTACTCGGTAAAACTGTTTCAATACTAGTTAAAAATACGCTCTCAGTGCATCCTCCAGCCTGTCAGCCTCACATTACACTTACACCACCTTGTACATTAAGCGGACACGGTAAGGGTGCGTCTTATCTTTAATTACCGGTTCGGTACCGGTTACCGATTACCGGTGATTTACCTTACCGCTTAGATTTCGCTATTTTCAATTAGCTGGTTTAATAGGCTTTTAAAAGTTCAGTGTTAGGTCAATGTGTGTTCACGGTTAGTTAACTGATATAATGTAGCGAATTGTTAATTTTCATTGTCTAGTTGTTATAACGAAGAGCGCCGGTCACGCGAAAATTGAACGCAAAAAAAGAACTTAAGTACTTTTATAACGCTACGCAAATTGACGTTTAAAAAACATATGAAAAATTCTGTTGCCCGCGACTACACCACTTCAGGTTAGCTGGAAGAGATCCCTTCGGGATAAGTTCGCCTTTGTACTATTTTCTGTGTAATACTGTATTTTTTAATTTATGTGTGTATGTATGTATGTAAACTCTAATTAATGTAATTTATGTAATTTTTATGTGCAATAAAGCGTTTACATACATACTCAAGCGTTTACATAAAACTCAATGCCCATCAAAATCTATCCAACCGGATGTATCCAGTAATTACTGACCATTTTAATATCTCCTCAATATTTTTCTCAAAAGCAAACAATAGGTTTAATCGCGATTATAAAAGTGAGCGTCGATCGCTTTTCAACGGCAAACAATGACCGAATCTTCGCATAAAGGCTTTTGTCTTAGACCGGGAGTGACGAGGAACTTTGTCCGATTAAACATGGAGGTGCTTCAAGTACCTGAGGCTAGTACGCTCGCTGTTAGATCCAGACTAAAAATGACAGTTAAAACCTGAACTGAGCTAGAGCTGGGAGCGCGAGAGGCAGGGTTTCGCTGTTTGTTATTTTCTAATGAATGGAAGAAGACAGAGATGTAAAGCATGCTTGTTTTTTCTCGTTTAGACTATTTTCTCGCTCACGAATCGAACAAAATATAGATCCTTCACCATATTAGTAAGAGCCAGCGACAACTCGCTGTATTTGCTTCTTGCTCATCGTCGAACGAGTGAGAAAATAGTAACTTTATCAGGGGATAACTCTAATTGACTATTGCATTTTCGTAATTCTTAAATTATTGTGACGAAACTAAAGGAAATGTCCGTCTGTTTAGAGATTTGTGAATACAAAACATGTACATTTAGGACAAAATCATCCTTACATAACAACTAATAAAAGTATTTCAAGCAACAATGTTGTTACGATTAAACTCAAGTCCCAATTCACAAAAAGATTACCTCCATAGAGCCCACCAACTCAATTTCTCATCAACGAAGTATCTAAAATCTTGTATCTAAGTCTTACGATAATCTTGCATTAAAAACACGAAATTATCGCTTGTTCCCCGTACAAAACTATTTTACATTACCAGGACATTCAAAGGTAAAATAAAGAGTATTTCTAAATTAAAATAAACATGTTCGCGGCTAAGGAGTGGCCCTTGGGCCACCCCCGCCGAACCTCAACCTAAATTCATCCAAATTAATCATTCTACATTGGTTTTACCAGTACCGGTTATGTAACTTGCTTATGTACGGGGAACAAGCTGAAATTATTACGCTGAAATTGGCTTCGCCTCCCGGTCTATCGACAATCTCGCAGCTCGATCGTTCTCGGATCGCTCACGGTACCGATGGAGCGATATCGATACCATTTCGACACTGTCTCGCTGTCATATCGACGAGAGTCGACGGGTTCTAACAAAATATTTGTGGGAATCGATTCTTTGGCGGCTTGTTTATTGATTGTTCTTAGGCTTAGGCTGAGAGTTACATCTGACTTAGAGACGTTAGTTTTAAAGCGACTGAAGGAGGAGCGGATATGCAAGAGTGTAAGTGAAAGAAACTGTGGCACCCGCTAAAGAAATGATTGAAAAATTGTATGAGAAATGGTTCCACAGAGGCACGTGATTCAGTTCGACCGTACACTGCTAAGTACATACATACATAAATCACGTCTTTATCTCTTACGGGGTCAACAGAGCCTAAGGTAACAAGAACTGAAGGCCACGTTTCGCATAATTGTGGGCGTATAGGAAAGGGGAATCAAAATAGCGATGGATTGATGATTTATTACATACATACATACATACATAAATCACGTCTTTCTCCCTTACGGGGTAGACATAGCCTAAGGTGACAAGATGATTTATTGATGGAAAGTAATAACCGCTGTTCATAGACACTCAAATTATCAGCCCATTAAGACCAGAATAGGTTAGTTTTTGAAGATCCCTAAAGTCGTTCCGGTCCGGGAAAATTGGCGCTAGCTGATTCCAGAGTTGAAATGAAATGTCCTCTATCGTTTCTCAGTACATCTAAATCAGTACCTTAATGACACAAACATACTCCCTTACAAGCTGCGCCCGCGCCGCCTGCTCATTAGCCGCAGTAAACCGCTCAGATGGGCCCTGATTGCGGGTTCGACTCCCGGCCGGCAATTTTACATTATTAAGCCATTTTTGGTTGTAAAATGAGTTTTGCGATGTACTGCCGTTTGGAATTGATTGGATTTTCAACATTCACGATCGTTTCTTAAGAACTACAGCACATTCCATTGATATTGTGCGAAGACACGTGCAAGACTGAGAGTTAGAGAGAGAGAGAAACGAGAAATATTTATTTACACACTTTCAATGAACTTCCATGCTGGTCTGGGAGTAAAGAAAAAACATAGAATTTACCAGTGGCTTCTCTTCCCGCGAAGATGGTAAAAGCCCATCGAGGGAATGGGCGAAAATCTTAGATATCATGTTATAGGCGATGCGGCTAGCAACCCGTCACTATTTTAGCATGGTTGTGGGCGTATAGGTGGAAAGGGGAATCAATATAGTGGTGGGTTGCTAGCATCGCCTGTAACACGATTAGGTATTAAGATTATCGCCAATTCCCTAGATAGGCTTTTACCATCTGCGCGGGAAGAGAAGCAACTAGTTTATTTGTTTTTAGAAAATCAAATCTAAAGTTCGCATCATGCCGTCTCTCTCACTCTACTAAACAGTATTAGTGTAAGCATAGCATATAAGAAATTCAAATTCCTAATTCCGGAGCGAAAGACCCGATGTCGCGATAAATCTATTTAATGAAGCGAGAGCCTCTGAGGGAGACAGCGTTATGTGGCTACGCCCACTGCGTGTGCGCCGTTTTTCTGCAATAAAGTAAAATAAGGACTTGTACACAATAATGTGTATTTTTTAAATATTTCAGCAGTATCCAATTTATGTAACTTTCGCGCTTGATGTTGTCAAAATCAACTAAACACGTTATGTAACACGTGTGTGTGTGTGTGTGTTTTTCCGTAAAATAACGTCTTACACGATTCAAGAATTCTACGCAATCTTGCCTTAACGCTACTGCATGACTAAACCGGGTAAATGCAATTCATTCACTTATGCCTTTCTTCGTCGCACGCAGGTAGTATATTCCAATTTGCACTGTCGCTACAAGGATTGTGTGGAATGACAGTTGGCAGGAACCACGGTTGGCTAAGTGGGCGCTGTACATAAAACTGTCAAGTTATGACATAAAGTTTTGACATGAATGGATGTACGCGGCTATTAATGAGGTAAGGTTGCGTTTGTGTTTAAGAGTTTGATTTTTTAGTTATTATAAGTTTAAAATTATAAGTTTCTTCCATGCTGGTCTGGGAGCAAAGAAAAAACATAGAATGTACCAATTGCTTCTCTACCCGCGCAGATGGTAAAAGCCCATCGAGGGAATGGGCGAAAATCATGGGAATTGTGTTATAGGCGATGAGGCTAGCAACTAGCAAACCATCACTATTTTGATTCCATTTTCCGCCTAAACGCCCACAATCTTGCTAAATATGGCCTGTGGGTACCTGTTACCTTAGGCTCTGTCTACCCCGTTAGGGATAAAGACGTGATTTGTGTATGTGTATGTATGTATGCAAAAAATCTTGATTCATTTGATAGTAATTGGAACGGAATTGGAAGCTTGTTTAGAACAAGTAATAAACCAATTATTATCAAACCTGAGTGCGGCAGTTAGTGCCCTCATTAACACCAGTATCCACCATTGATCATTTCGACCATAAATCCGTAGATCTGAAATGCCATGCGCCGGAGTATGAGTTACGCCCTTCGTGATAGTTCAGATCTTAACTCAATGATACGGGAATGATAATTGAAGTTCACAATCCTAAAACCTTTAATACTGGAGAATCGTAGTAACGTGTGGGAAAGATGTGACAAATACTTTAGAATATACATACGTACATAAATCACATCTTAATCCCCTACAGGATAGACAGAGCCTAGATTAACACAATCTGAAGGCCACGTTTAGCAAGATAGTGGGCGTATAATAATATGTACAGGTAGAAAGATCCATTTCGATGGGCTTTTAACATCTGCGCGGGAAGACGAGCAGCTCGTACATTCTATGTTTTTTCTTTGCTCCCAGACCAGTAGGCTTATTGTCTAACTCGCTCGCAATCGCCATCGTGTTCATTTTGACAGTTCTTGTATGAATGTGACAGCTAGCTGATTCTGATGTCAATTGTCAGCCCATACATGAACTGATAGAGTTAGATAAGCCTACAGCATGGAAGATACAAATTCTTCCAGCCGTTTAGGCGTGCAAGTGGAACATAGAAACGGACAGTTCACCTCGTAAACTTTCATTTTATTTTCCCATTTATCCGTAAACACGAAACAATTCGCTGCCAGTCGGGACTCGAACCCCAGTCACGATCTCCCTGTTCCGAGCGTCAAACCGGTGTTAACTGGGCCCAGTTAAGGAGACTGTATGTCTGTTTGTGTTAACATACAGTGACATCGCCGTATTAGGTATTTAAAATGGCGCTTGTGTAAACACAATGAAAGTTCGACTTTTTAAACATACATACATACATACTGTCACGCCTCTTTCCCACAGGGGTAGGCAGAGACTACTTTGTTCCACTTGCTACGATCCTGACATACTTCTTTCGCTTCATCCACAGTCATCAATTTCTTCATACATGCACGTCGGTTTCGGGTACTCTTGACCTGACCTTTTTCCAAAATGTCTCCTATTTGGTCTCGAAACGTCCTTCTTGGCCTTCCCCTCCCAACGTTACCATTCACACTCCCCATATAGATCTGTTTAGTTAGTCCACTTTCATCCATCCGCTCTACGTGACCAAACCAACTAAGCATACTTTTTTCTATCCTAGTCACTATATCATCTTTCACACCAGCACGTTCCCTTATCACACTATTCCTTTACTTTTGACTTTTTAAAACTTTCAAATTTTTTACGTTTATTATTAAAACAAATTAAACTATTAAATTAAAAACGAATAAAAAACTAAACTAAAGCTAATCTTAAAATAAAATAATTAAAAAAAGAAGGGGCCCCCGTGGCATAGTTCCACAGACGCTGGTAGCATTCCCCCTTTGGACAGCGATACTAGTACGCTGTCCAAAGAAGCTGCCAGCTCTGCGGTCACCCGTAGCGTCTATTAGCCTCTTCGAAATATCTTTGAAGAGGCTAATAGCGCTAGGACACCACGGACCAAGGGTCAACACCGAAAAGGACAAAGTTATAGTCGGTGCTGAGACCCCTATATTATTTATTTATCTTGCCAAATTATCACACGAAGTAAAAAAAAAGTCAAGATTGTTTTTGTGGACGGCTAAGTGAGGTCGATCATTTCACTTGTGTGTAACTGTACACATACGTTAAGGCGTAGCTTTAACCGGCCTTCCTCATTCGTCCCACCCTTAACGAGATTCACTATGAGCATCGATCAAATATGCAAACATTTGTCTACTATGATTCAAAAATCCTAAAAACATTTACATACATACACATATCACGTCTTTATCCCTTACGGGGTAGACAGCCTCAGGTAACAAAACCTTTAGGCCACATTTAGCATGATTAAGGCCGTATAGGTAGAAAGAGAAAATCAAAATAGTGACGGGTTGCTCGCCGCATTGCCTATAACATGATTCCTAAGACTTTCGCCCATTCCCTCGATGGGCTTTTACCATCTGCGCGGGAAGAGAAGCAACTGGTAAATTCTATGTTATATGAAAAACATTTACCAGGGTTATTTAGACAAACTAACGTCTTTAATCCTTACAGGGTAAAAGCCCAAGCTAACAAGACTGCGGGCATGGTGGAAAGTGGAATTAAAATAGATTTTCGCCCATTCCCTCGATGGACTTTTACCACGCACGGGAAGAGAAGCAACGGTACATTCTATGTTTTCTTTGCTTCCAGACCAGCATGGAAGCTGCAATATTCCGAAACAATTTTAAGAGGCTGCAGAATTTTCCGAGAAACGCGTTTTCTAAGCTTTTTGTCCTCTCAGTTAAGGATTTCAAGCTCCTTTAACCCTTAGGCAGCTGTTAGCTGTATAACAGTGTTATAAGTTGAGCCTGGAGACAACAGTCGCCACAAGTCGCCGGCCAGGTATCGAAGTTTACTCGCTATGATTGTAACGCAGCGCGACGCGGGGTGCGCGGTGTTTGCGACGAGAGGTTGGCGGGCATTTTGACGTAACGAAACATCTCAATTCGATATTTAGAGCAAACGCAATCGAGGGGTATTTTGTGATCGAATACTTACACGTATTTGACACTTGAACGTGGACGCTTTCAGGACGTTCGTTGCGTCAAAAACTTTCTCTAAATTCATACACATATCACGTCTTTATCCCTTACGGGGTAGACATCTGTCTGGGTGTGTAGACATGTGTCTAAGGTAACAAGACCAATAGGCCACGTTTAGCATAATTATTTTCTCTAAAGGTTTTAGTAATCGCGTCAGTGTAATTAACGAAGTGTTGGTGAACAAACTTTTTATTCCTTCGATCAACAATACGTACTAGATTCAAGGTCCCATAAAAAGCAAAGCTCAAAGGTGGCCCTTTTACTAATACTAATAGCTTATCTGTTGTACCTTCTAAATTTACTTAAAATATACCTTAATTCTAAGCAACAAACATCCAAATAATAATAATTGTATATCATACTTACGACGTTTCGTCACTGACGAGCAAAGGCGTTCGATAAACAAAAGAGCCTTCTTCGTTTCAACTTATTTTGTGTCTATGACAGCTCACTTTTTAATAGCGATTTTAAAGAATATCTTGTTTCCGTAATCTGAAAGTGTACAACGGTATGTATGTCACATTATGTCGTAAGTAAGCAGCTTACAACTTGGACCAGCGCATAAGCCGATCGCTGATAAATTCTATCAATAACAGAAGCGAGAGATGTCGGCTGCCTTCAATAGCGCACACTACGGGACGTGTAATAAGACGTTTAGACGTCTTTGTCTACGCGAACTTTGGCGTGACTGACGAATTGTGACATAAGTGCTGTATAAGCGGTGTTTCGATGCCGTTATACGAGTTAAGGTGTTATTAGCTGCGTTAATGCAGTTTGATGGGTCGCTGTGTACCTATATGATGTTATATTTTAAAGAGTTTTTTACAAATTTATACTAACTTAGTTCCAATTTGACGAATAATGATGTGTAATAAAAGTCGACCAATTTTTAAGTGAATTTTACTTTTGATTAGTCTTATTCATAGATTTTGTAATATTTTTTGTAGCCTTTCGCATATTTACCATTCAATATTATCTCCTCGTTTTTTTTTCATTTTTGCAATAAGATGTATTTCAGTAAATTGTATTATTATGTATTAGTATTAAAGTTGACAAATGTACCAAATTAGTAGTTACTATACTTTTAACTCAGTTCTAAAGTATTATTCGATAAAATAAGTAACCTAATATTCAAAGTTAAAGTTAAAGTTTTAAAAATTATTTGAAAGTACTTAACTGCACTAAAAACTATTCAAAATAGGTCCCAATATTGAGGTGTTTAATTAAAAGACAGTTACAAACATTACAGACAATAAACACGTCGCCACACCCACGTGTTTCTCTCTAATTTAGGCCCCTTTTAAATCTAACGTTTACTTTTAGAATGCATCCTGGGTGCTTAAAATGACGCCTCGTTTATTTAATTATCATATAATGGAGCGATCACACCGACGCGAATACGTAGTGACGTACCGCATGCGTCACGTTCTTTCACCGTTTCTTCATACATTTTGTTGCGTTAACGCACCGTCGACGTATTTTACTTTAACCTTAATTGGCTAGTCTGCAAGTGAAAAATGGGCGTCGTATTATCAACTATGAAATTACGTCAACTAAAGACGGTGAAAAGAAACGTAAAAAAAAGATTTCTGGTTGAATAGTGTACAAAAAATTAAGTATTACAAAACAATGACTATTTATTGAACACCCCACATAATCAACAGTAGAGAAAACAGATACATAACAAAAGTCACAAGGTAACCAATAATAGACGGCCATATCGCTAGGCTTGTAGGATTTATAAATCGTCAACGGTTTACTTTCTCCGTTCATTTTTTTCGATTATTCCTCTCATTCGAATTTATTTGACTAACAAGCACATGCAATTCAGTTAAAAAACCGAACTACATAATTATACATATTTTACTTGTATTCAATTTAGCTGTATAGCAATTCTAACAAAGGCCACGAAAGCACTTCCAAGTCATATAACAGTCGCATAGTGGCAGTTAAAGCGGCTAGACAACGCACGCCATACAATATTCACGCGGCAATACTCCTCAGCGGCATTTTAGCCCGCCCATCAATCCGGGACACTTAAAATGGCCCGGAGTAGACTGGGACATTAACATCCATCTTGCGGCCCATCGATTGCCCTCCAGTGTACCTTCGGATTACGAAGTGTTTCGGGTTTCTAGCCAGACGGTTGTAAATGTTTGCATTTGACCAACTGCATTGTTTTCTTTAGCTTTCAAATGCTCTGTAGGCTTCTGCTAACTTAGCAATCGTTTGTCCTTATCTGTCACTTTGACATTTACCTTTCACAGATAAGGACAAACGATTGCTAAGTAAGCAGAAGTTTATAGAGCGTTTATGAGTAAGGGGGTAAGAGGAACTGTTGCCATGGTAGCATTACAACAGCTAAACCCGTAAGACATGCGTCATAACAATTAGAAAATCTGACATCATTAAAAAAACAGCACTTTTCTAATTTCTTCAACACGTTACATTCCGTGAGCTCTTAGAATGCTATTCGGGTTTGTCTTGCTGTCTCTCTCACTCTTATGAGTTTGATATTTAAACCCGCCGATGGTACCCGAAACCCAAACGGCATTCATGAGCACACTTACTGTAAGTAAGTGTAAAGAATGACACAAATATGGAGTGTTCGTTTTGAAATTTGAATTATGTAAGGATAACTTAAAAAAGCAGTTAGTAAAACAGTCATCAAATTCCAAATAAAGATAGCGCAGAAACGACGGCAAAGGAAAACAATTCAAGCGAAACTATCGAACAGAGCAGACTCGCGGCAGACGAGCGCAGTCACTTGTCTTTTATGTCAATCGGCATAAGCAACAAACATATCGTCCACATAGATTGCGGAAAACAAAACGTAAGCGGGAAAGACAATCCTTTCTATCAACGCGTCAGTCTATCCGGAGAATAGATAAGGAATAAAGATAATGTCTATCCGTTATTTATTCGATTGTTTCTATTGCCATCTACGAATCAGTAACTCAGGTCAGCCATAACAATATATCGATACGGAATGGTTATTGAATAGAATACCGATAGCGTTTCGACGAAACGAAGATTCGACTACAGCGAAACGATTGACCGAGATATGTTTGGCGCTACTTCGCAGAGAGAATCTGATCAAACGCTGTTATGTGATGGGTTTTAAAACTGTTTTTGGCGCTGTGTCAGTTTGACAGGGTGCAAAGTTAAGTTTGTAGATGAGTATTAATAGGTGCTTCTAACGATTATTTAAATAATTTACAGCGACGATTTGGTGTTGCTAATAAACATGTCTCGCCGAGAGAGTGTCGACCTCGCGTCGGTTTATAAATCGTTTAATTCGGATGATAATCGTCTTGTAAGATCGTTAATCAGTCTGCCTTACTATTAAGATACCCATCAGTTATTTTGGGACGTTTACATTGATTTGCGGGTGGTGACTTAATAAGTCTAGGATGTAAGAATTTTTCTTAGCAAGATTTTTATCAGTGCCCACTTAATTTGCCATTATAAAAGTAGAATTTATCAATGTATAAACGACTAGGCTTTTAAAAGGATTAAACAGTGCCAGTAAAAATATGTATCACCAATGTAGCACCTTTAAGCAGCTTGTTTAAAACCTTTTAACAGCATCTTCAGAAGCCGAAAACGCGTTAAGAAATTCATAAAACCTGATCGAAAAGCCATTAGACCTAATTAGTAATTTATCGACACGCGCTTATTTACTTACGCATTCAATTTGGAATTCTCCACATGCAAATATGGTGATTCATATGTAATGGACTAGTGTGTATGTGTGATTTACGCTTTATTCCGTTGCTATGTGACCGTTATGCGATCTTGTGTCTACGAATTGATAATTAGGTGAAAATTCTAGAAACCTGGCGCCTTAAGAGTGCTTTAAGAGTTATTTTATTCAATGCGTCAGCGGAGTACAAGGAAAGGAACATTAAAATGTAAAGCCTGCTTACACCGTTTCGTCCGCCAGACCCCAAATACGTTAGCGTGGGTGTCCAACATTGCTTTATATACATGCCAAGTAAACAAAAACCATTTATAGATACACAAATCTATAGGTATATGTAAGTTAGTTTATCGCTAGGTATAAAAAATGTCTCAGAATTATGCTAGAATATTTCAAAATGTGATTGAGTGAATTCAACTAAATTTTTCTAGAGAGGATTTTTGGCGTAGTTTTCGTTTCTAAATTAAGTCGCGTGTTTGACTGAATATCGACCGAAGTATGAAATAATTTATGACCACAATAAAAAAATGTTGAAGAAAATTTACAGGGGAGTTCAAGTAAACTAAGACAACTGCTTTCTGGCCTACCACTAGGTGGACAGACATCGTGAAAGTTGCGGGAAAACGGTGGATGCAGGAGGCGAGTTGTCTTTCATTATGGTGTGGTAAGGGGGAGGCCTTTGTTGAACAATGGACGTCTTCACACTGATGGTGATGATGAACTGCTTTTTGAAGTATTCTTTATCAATTTTGTTTTGTACCAAGGTATCTAGGCTTAAGCCAACATTGGTTATTATAGTCATACTTTTAACTGACATCAGTTACATTTTGTGTTCTATGACACCTATTTGTGCTTTTCGTTTACCGAGGCTGTATAAGAGCTGTATAAACACTAATTTACAGTTAATTAAACTACCGTGTTTGGAATATTCAAACCTTCCTATAATTAATTCAATCTTTACGTCCATCTAGATTTATTGTTTAACATTTTGGTTTAATGGTCTACCTTGTTTAATGTCAAAATGTTGTCCATCAAGTTTGTTTAAAAAAATATTAATGTCACTTTTCAATTTATGCTTTTTATTAATATTATTTATCTTTAAGATTTAATGGCTCTGACCATTTTGACTTCGAGACGCATAACTTAGTTTGATTAGCGGGTGATTGCGGTATACGAATTAATTAATTAATTAATTAAAAACTGGAAGTGAATTATTGAAAGTCGACGAATGCCAATGTGTTAATCTGCCTATGCTCCTGTCTACGCAAAGTTACTACTATCATTCAAAATCGGGCCCCAAGACATTCATACTTTTTACAGAAAATACATCACAACTTTGCCAGGCTGTAAGTTACAACTGAAAAAGTTGCTTAACCCTTACAATTGTCAATAATTGAATTTTTTAAATGTCCAAATCAAAAACAATTTAAAGAGAAACGCTTGTAGAACACATAAAAAATATTTTTGGATTTTTTTGTACAATATTTTTTAAAAGAGATTCTTGTAAAGAGTTATACATACATACATACTAACGTGTGGTCGCGAAATAGACGTAATTCGATGTAACAATACTGCAGTCTCAATCTTCTACTCAGGTTACTTGTAAAGGCAGGTTTTCACAAACAATTTCAAAATAACACATACATTTACAGACAAACCTACATTACTATTGAGCTAAATAATATCCTGGTAATTTGGTGTTCACATGATTGAGCTACTCGGAACAATACATATATCACGTCTTTATCCCTTACGGGGTAGACAGAGCCTAAGCTAACAAAACCTTAAGGCCACGTTTAGCATGATTAAGGGCGTAGGTGGAAAGGGAAATCAAAATAGTGATGAGTTGCTAGCCGCATCGTCTGTAACATGATTCCTATTATTTTCGCCCATTCCCTCGATGGGCTTTTACCATCTGCGCGGGTAGAGAAGCAACTAGTACATTCTATGTTTTTCTAAGAAAATCTTACCTGCTATGGGTGGTGTAGGGGTATAGCACGCGTCACGGAATGACGAGAATCCGGGTTCCATTCCCGGCCATAGCTTTACTTTTCGGATTTTTCTGTGTTCTAATTTTCAGTGTCGTTAAGAAATTTAATTATTTTATACTCATTTTATCGCCATTGTACCCTTTCCCTAACATTAGTTCTTAAGTTTCATTCATAAGTGGCTGTTGTATAACAGCCGTATAAGCAGCTTCAACTCTCGCACTCTTTAAACCTTATAGCTTTGTAATATGGTTGAAAATCAACCGCATTAGCCATATGGGATAAGTAGCATACGACAGGATGTGGGTTCAGATTTCGAGGTCTTTACGCCTACTTTAAGTCTTTTCACGAGTTATTAAAGAATGAATAATGCGTTTTTAAGATGTAATGGAATAAACTATTACAAAAATAACCTTTTTTTAAAGAAATATCGTGTGACTTCTACTGAAAATGCACATGCAAAGCAATTAGTTCTGTGCGGCACACATTCACAGCGTGTTTGAAATATGTTAGCGTCTTGTTTGATTGGGAGATTTTGCATACAAATGATATGTGTCGCAGAAACTTAGCTGTCTTGCACGTTGGGTTACAAACTAGCTAACTGTTCTCTGTTCTGTCAAAAATTAGAAAAGGCCTTAGGTCTGGAATTATTGTTGCAATTACAAAAACGGATAACTCACGTCACGTATAAAAGTCGAGGGATGCTCGACATGTTTCGGACTAGTTCGTAGTACTTCCTCTATGACGATGAAAACGTGGGTAGTTGTGCGCCGCTGTCAGTTGCGTTAGTTCGCAGTGTATGTTTCGCTGCCGCGGCCGAGCGCACCAAGTGGAAGGACTACGAACCTACTAGTCCGAAACACGTCAAGCATCACTCGACTTTTATACGTATATATGATTGAGTCTTGGGGGTTCCATGTCGAAAATTATTATGTTGCTGTGTTCATTTTCATTTGACACTCACGCTGACATTTAAATGACGGTTATAAAACCAAACATCGCAGTACAGTAGCTCTAGTTTTTGTGTAAGCATAATATGTAAACAAGTGACCTAAAAATATCAGGAATTATAGCTTCCTAAAAGCTTTTCACGAGTTTAACGCACAGAATTAGAACATCGTGAGTTAAAGAAGCCGTAAAAAAGTCGTATACTTATTTTTTCCGCTTAACAGTTGCATAAGCTGTCAAACACCGTAACCATTTCAAAAGAATTTGATTTACCGATTACCCTATATACATTAGCTAAAACCCAATTAAATACATTTTTAATGTATATTTTATGGTGCCATTTCAGATGATTTTACGACGTAACAACGGTTAGGTTGTCATAATTATGTTAAATATAATCTTATATTGAATGACAAGAGGTTTTTAGTCATATAATGGTCGTGTAGGGCCACACAGGCCGCGGTTGGACGTTTTACGAGCGGTCCGAACTCGACAACTGTTTACTTGCGTTTATTGACAACTAAAAGTGCTTTATGGGCCGACCGCCGTCCTAAATCTATTTTATTAATGACTCCCATCGCTACCGCCCGCTCTTTTTATGGCTGCACAATGAACGTTTGATAGAGAAATAAAATAAAAAAACTACTATCAATATTTAAGTCGTAAAATTATGATTGATTAAAAATATCGACTAGTTTTTTAACGATCTATAAATTGATTGCTATTCTGTTGTTCGATATTTAAATAAACTAATTTGTTTGACAAACACAATTCCACTTCTAGCCTAGATTGGTCGTAAAATTACTTGTGGGCCATTTTAAATTGAGCTTTATATTCTTAAATAAAAAAATGCTAACAGTTAGTTAATCATTCTAGCTGCAAGATTTCACATTTAGCGTCCACATGTCACATTGTATTGGTAAATATAAGCCTTTGGTCGTAGTTTTTGTCGTAAAAACCATCTAGAACGCGTTGGCGTGAAAGTGTCAAATAGAACTAGAGGTGCTGTACTGCTTTAACCCGTTGGTAATAATTAAATAGCGAGGTATAAGATGTTTTTACGTCAAAAGTTACACCAAATAGACTGAATGGGCTGCCACACAATTATTTTTTGCGAAAACAGCGTATAACTCTTTTAGTAAATATAAGTTGTAAATAACATAGCACTCATTTGTCATTGTAAGCTGGTTTTAATACTGGTTAATCTCGTATGCCAAAATTGTGCATTTACTTTATTTACAAAGTTAACAACCTAAATACACTGTAACATCATTGAATAAATGATATGAACTGAAAAATTATAAATCGTTGTTTTGCTATTCATCACAAGAACAAATTCGTTTCAAAATTCCCATATCCCAAATCTAGTCAACGTAAAAAATCATTATCCCTCGCATCAATTTCATTTGCCAAGTTCCAAGAAAAACTTCGTCGCCATATACATACCTAAAGCACGACATTGTCACGTAAATAAAATCATCTGTTTACAAACATAAGGCACGTCTAATCTTTACGATCGCCAATAGGCCCGAACGGTCCCGAATACGCCCGAATAGGCCCGAAGCCTGATTTATGGACTCCGGAATAGCTCCCGTCTTAAAAAGAACCGAAGGAATTTACTGCTTCATACAGTTTTATAACTGATTTTATCAATCGTTAAAGTTTTACGCGCTATTCATTAGGGTAACAAAGTATGTTTTTCTGTTGCCACATTGTGAGGCGGTAGCGCAGGTTTTTACACACTAGTGTGTAACCTTTGGGCGGTATTCGCTTTACGTCAGCGTTTTGTGATGTAAACACCACTTTACAACAATTGCTTATTAAAAAACCATGTCAAACTTCTACTAACATGGGTGCCATTTTCACTGTAAAAGTATATATATAAGAAGCAATGCTCAAACAAGAATTCTTATACGTCCACTTTTTATTCAAAATAAGCAGCCTTAACCAATTTGCAACATAATGCACTCACTCAACTGAACAATTCAGATTGCAGGAAGCTAAAGGGGTGTAAAAACCAATAAAACCAATAAATACGTCAAAAGCAGGCCGCACAGCAAGTCACTCCAAGATTTAGGGGTAATAATTACTGTCTACTTAACCGCCAACTTAAAGGGTGTTCCATAAAACCCTTAAGACGGTAGTCGAGTCGTAAAATCACAAAGGTGTAAAGGACGGGTTGTGGTAACAATTGTTTCTCACATTCATAAAAAGGTTGTAAAGTGGTCAATTTGTTGGTGAGACCGAAATGTTTGTATTGTTGATGTTGTGAGAATGACAGCTTAGTGGCGAGGCCTCTAATTATGATGTACGTTATTTTGTAACTGTTATAATTGGGTGCTTACTACGCTAAGTCGTATTAATGTACCTATCTTTATTCGGGCAGAGGGCTCCACTTTGGTGTAACTTACACCTTTAAAATAAAGATGGCTTAATTTTTGGTACTACAGACTCAGATCAGAGCCAAATTTAGGGCTATTCTATTTTGATTGTAATCAGTAACATTGGCCTTGTATGAGACAAACGACGCAGTTTTATTACACTTTTCATAAACAAAGGGTGAATAAACAGATGAAAAAGTTAAGTCTGTTACGACTTTCAAGTTCACCAATAATTTCAACACATTATTTATATAAATAAAAAGAAACGTCAGACAAAATTAAATTAAAGTAGCTTAAAGTATTCTTACCAAACTAATCTAAAACGAGAACCCTAGTACTAAACAACAGTACTTAATTTTCCTAATGACGTAAAATGTAATTTAAAAATGTTTTATGAACGTTACATCACAATGATAAAGTACACGAAAGTCGCAATTTTATATCCACCTCGAGTTTTACGATAGTTGTAACCTCCAACAATCTTGGTGTCATTTGAATTGTCGTAAGAGACAATGAACTGTTGTACTATTTGGAATTCTGCAGCATTGTTCTAAAGACCGTTACAGCGTTCGTATTTTGTGCGTGACGACATTATGACACAAAATGTTTTGACTCTAAGAAAAAATAAGCGCATTGTTCCATAATAAAATATAGTGAGAATGAGTGAACATTCTTTTTATTGTTGTAATGAACTTAAGTATTTCTAATATTATGTTATATTTCTACTACGTTAGGTAGATTAGCATCTACTCGTGTTACAATTGTTACTGTTAAGAACTTTTGTTCGTTTTAGGTCTTTTGAACATGATTACATCGTCCACGTAAATTAGCATTATGTTTTAAGACGTTTAGGTACAATCAGCTTGAATCTAATTACCATTAGGCTAATTGTTTTAATAAAAATTATATTTATTACTTTTACACTAAACATTAAATAAGAATTGTGCCTGCCCTTTAGCGGAATAAAAAGTGCCAATGCCGCAATCATTATTTTTAGAATGCACAATGCACAATGCACAAATCACGTCTTTATCCCTTACGGGGTAGACAGAGCCTATGGTAACAGGTACCTACAGGCCACATTTAGCAAGATTGTGGGCGTATAAGTGGAAAATGGATCGGTTAAATAGGTTCAAATAATTTCCTCTGTATGCACAAAAACCTAAGGCTTAAAAATTCGCCAATTGACGTAAAATACAACACCGATTCGCCTAACATATGAAGTCGCTTAAAAATAGACCAAAGTTTTTTTTTTAACGGCGTAGAAGTTACATCCATACAACCTCGACCAAAACCTTACGACAATCCGTTCCAAACCGTTCGGAAACAATGACAAGTGTTTTGAATGCGTTCACACGAAGACAAAGACAACAAAGGTTAGAGAGAGAAAGCGGGATAGTAAATCAAGCCCGCAATGGCCCATAAATTATAATAAACTATGCGTTTTTTTTATTATTTTAACTGTTATTGTTGGAATGATACGCCGATTTTGACGCAGCTGTGAACGTGGTTTGAGTTAACCGTTTTTGAACTTTCTACCTGACCAAGAAAGTTTATTACAATTTTTTTTTTAATTACGACAAGGAAGGCAAACGAGATAGTGCCACAAATCCAACTGTCTAAATACCAGATTCATTCAAATCTTACCTGTAATTTTAGCGTGATAGAGTAACAAACACGCACATACCAACTTATAAACGTCCTATTTCTACAAAATATATATAATTCATTACAGAAAGGAACTGACTCGATCAGATCATTATCAAAGACTGGCATAAAAAAAACTTGATGACGTAAGAAATAATGAATAGTGAAGAAAAATACTTAGTGAAGAAAGAACAACTGCTTCGTAATTTTCATCGTTAATGAAGATATTGTAAGGGTGGGGATACATTAAATTCTCTCATGATTTAGTATGGACGCCATAGAGAGAGAGAGGTTTTATGAAACGACTTAGTTCTGTGCAGCCACAGAACTAGCGGTTGCTTACGCTGTAGCGTTTCGAGCTAAAACAAAACCGAAAATGAACTGCTAGGTCGAAGTGTGTGAGGAATGAAACTCCAGATGTCCGTAGTTTTATTTTTATAACTATTATTTTTATTGATGAGACGCTGACCAAGTAAAATGCGTTGATATTACAGCAAACTATTGTGGGTGTATAGGCGGAAAGAGGGAACAAAATTGTGATGGTTTGGCCATTCTCTCGATGGGCTTTTCTTTTACCGTCTGCGCGGGAAGAGAAGCAACTGGTGCCTTCTAGGTTTTTTCTTTGTTCCCAGACCAGCATGGAAGTAAGTAAGTAAGAAAATGATTTATTGTACAAAAATAAAGAAACAGAGACAAAATCTCAAAAAAGATCTTAAATATATGCAAATTGGCGAAATTATCCCTATAAGGGATCTCTGCCAGTTAACCTTTGAGTAAATGAGAGGAGCATTAAGCGCGAGACCGACAAAGAGGGGAGTTTAAAATATCCAAATAGAAATGGAAGTAGTTTAATTTCAGATAATAATATTAAGTTATATAAAATTACCTAATAACCAAGGGGACCGCGAGTTCGGGCCTCCTGCTAGTTTTTTTTATTTTTTTATTACGAACTGACCAGTGATTGACCTCTATCTCACTTGATGGAAGGTGCAGATGAGGCCAAAGGTGTAACTCAGTGGTTCAGTAATAGCCTATTCACTCTAGCCTTGAAGAGCCCTAGGTTGTATCTGTCCGGAAATACAGACGATGGGAGCGAATTCCATTCCCTAGCAGTTCGCATTAGGAAGGATGAAGCAAACCGCCTCGTGCGGGCCAATGGTATGTTGACATCAAATAGGTGAAAACGCTCCCCCCCCTAGTTAATCAAGTAACTGTCTTCTATGATGTCCCAGGTCGCTAAAAGGGGTTGCGAGTCTTAACATCTACAGGGCGCTGCAGCTCAAAAAGGCCTTATACTGTTCCGCTCCCGCTAGAAGCTAAGCGAACGCGTTTTCCCGCTGTACTCGTGGCCCTACCACCGAAATCCCGCCCTGCGCTTTTACACCCATTACAACTGACAAAAACGCGTATAATAGCAAAAATAAATATTATTTATTACTTCACGGTGGCTTAGTTTCATACAAAAAACTCCTATGAGTTATTACCCCATATTACATTTGCGTTTTGTATCGACCTTTTTTCTATAGCAGTTACTTCGTATTTATTGCGAGTTAGTTCAAAATTCAGGTCTACGTCATGGCGTTGAGTCCAATTAAAAAAAAAAACGAGCGCACTTGTTGAAAGCACGGGTAAGAAGAAAGCTTAGCGCTCAACAGTTAAGATTGCTTTTTCGGTAATGGAAATGAGAATTCTGTTTTTAAAATGGTAATGATTAAATAGGCGTAAATGATACGATTATTTCTTAATTGAGGATGGTGAGAATTGTAAGTTTTATTGTGTTGAGTTAGAATGTGCGTGTCTTTATACATTAAAGTCATAGCTGTTTGACGTCTTAACTTACGGTGATCATGAAAAATTACAAACCGTGAACAATACTTTCACTTAATTCTAGGAACTCATGTTCTATAAAGAGAGGTTCTGTTGCCCTGTGAATTTAAGGGGATAATATGTCGGCAGGTCATCCACCAAATATTATTATAATATACCTACCTAGTTTAGTTTGGTTGGAGACTGAAAAACAGCGACCTCGCTGAGTCTCCCTTCCATTTTACCTTCGCATCTAATTCTACTTTGTAATTTTTGAATTTTTGTGATTTTTTTTGTGTTGGTGAATAAAAATTTCTTCTATTCTATTCTATTCTATTCTACCTATAGTAACAGACACTACTGGCAAGTGTAGGTCAGTATCGGTAATAGTGACACCGAGCTCAATAAATGTATAACTGTATAATTTAGTTTATAAGTTCTATGTGTTCATTCTTTTCTCTCGTTATATAATTAGCATGTGTGGCTTGTCTGTAAGTGTTAATTATGAGATTAAATAAATAAATAAAAAAAAATAAAAAAAGACGCTATCTTCCAGTCAAATTTGTTATACTACTTATCGGACACCCAGTATACATACATACATACATCACGTCTTTATCCCTTACGGGGTAGACAGAGCCTAAGGTATCAAGACCTAAAGACCATGTTTAGCATGATTGTGGGGCTGTGGGCGTATAGGTGGAAAGGGGAATCAAAATAGTGATGGGTTGCTAGCCGCACCGCGTATAACATGATTCCTATGCCAATTCCCTCGAAGGCCTTTAACCATTTGCGCGGGAGAAGCAACTGGTACATTCTATGTTTTTTCTATTCTCTCAGACCAGCATTGAAGCAACCCAGTATAATAGAATTATTCTGTGCTTCCTTAAAATTATGTGAATTGATCATGGTTTGAGATTTATAATGATCACTGTAAGTTAAGACGTAAAACAGTTATAACATTAATGTGTAAAGAAAGCTCATTCTAACTCAATACAATAAAATACCTCATAATTCCCACCGTTCTAGTATCATTTACGCCTATTTAATAATTACCATTTTAAAAACAAAATTTTTCGACTTCATTACCGTAAAACAAACTACCTCTAACCCCAAACGCATATACCTTCTCCGTTCCGTCTCGGGTAAAAAACAATCTTAACTCGTGAGCGATAAGCCTTCTTGTCGGTCGCCAGTGCACAAATTGCATCGCTGCCTACCCTTTTTTTTTTTTTTTTTTTAACTGAGTGAAAACTCTTTACGAGTACCACCGGATCCGGGGAGTCCCGGATGGTTATGTGGGACTCTCGCCCCCGGCCTCTTTCCGCACGGCCATCGCTGCCTACCCTGCCTAACCTCCACTGCACGCCACTGTGCCACTTGAAGTTACTTACCGTTTTCGTTCGTGTTAAGCCAGCGGTAGGAAGGTCGCGGCTGTTGCTTGGAGCGCATATCTACCGCCAGCCACCTGACTCACTGCCCCGCATCTGAAACAATCATCACTCATCAGTCATATTTCATCGGTCATCGGTCATCGGCCGTTGATCAAAACAACCATCACTTATCAGTCACTATTCATCGGTCATTGATGATTGGTCATCGGCCATCTGTCATTGGTCATCGGTCATCGGTCATAGGCCATTGATTGAAGGGGAGGGGAAGATGATCCACTGTATTGGTTAGGATGTGAACTACAGGATCTACTGTGTTTGTAAGTAATCGGTCATTGGTCATTTCATTCTTATTTAAATTTTAATTTTAAAATTATTATGATTTTATTGTTATTAAATTTTCAGCTATTATCTACCGTATTATTTTGTGACAAAGTATTTTTTTATTTATATTAGTGAATAAATAGCTTTCTTGTGTATCACTATCGTTAATTCGTTACATAGTATAAAACAAAATCGCTTTCCGCTGTCTGTCCCTATGTATGCTTAGATCTTTAAAACTAAACGTATTTTATTGCGGTTTTTTTAAAAAGATAGAGAGATTCAAGAGGAAGGTTTATATGTATAATTCTAAAATGGACGAAATTCAGAATAATATAAGCTTCTAAGACGCCTCTATGAACGTTCCGTAAGTAAAGTATGTATTTGAAGTAATCCTACTAATAATATTATAAACGCGAAAGTTTGTAAGTATGGATGGATGTTTGTTACTCTTTCACGTAAAAACTACTGAATGGATTTGAATACAATTTGGAACGGAGATAGCTGATACCCTAGCTAGATTAACACAAAAGCTATTTTTATCCCGGAAAATTACATGGTTCCCGCGAGATAAAGAAAAACATTTTTTTTGCAGACGAAGTCGCGGGCAGCAGCTAGTTATAAATAACTTTGTATCTTAGATACATACACACATTCTTTACTAATAATTGGTTCTAATCATCACTTAAGTAAATTTAATCAACTGCATTTCAACACAAAACCATCAAAATCTTGATGGGAACATTTCTGGAAACCGATGAGTAAAACGCTAAGAATTCGTTTTCGAACCTTAAAAAGAAGTTTAAAAAAAAGCCATCATTAATATGAGACAAGACATAAGATATGGTGGACAAACTTAAATGTCAATCCAAAAAAGTGGCAACAGCCTTTAATCCGTTGGATTAAAATCGCTTATCGCGGAATCCTTTGACATTCGATTCTTGGTTTTACAAGCCGAGCCGAACGATATGTCACACAATTTATGAGAAGCGGGTGACGCGTTTCGAGTGATTCGGAATAAGCCCTCGTAATAAATTCGATATCAAACGGACATTGTCGTAATGCGATATAGTGACGTGCGATGCCGTGATAGGGACCCGATTTATTACGAGCTCTCGCACGATTTTGTTTTGTTTTTCGTGTTCTATTGTTAAACAATGATTTGTCGAGTGATTAGATGCTCGCTTGTTTGTGTCGTGACTTTTATAAGGTGGACAAACAACTTTAAATTTTACAGGAAAATATAACAATGTCGCTGAATAGTAGCGAAGTAGCTAAACATTTGGCCTTTGAAATGGACCTCCGCAGAACCTGATTCAACATATATACGTCACGTCTTTATCCCTGACAATGTAGACAGAGCTATAGGTAACAAGACGCATAGGTGGAAAAGAGTCTTCGACTTCGGGCTTCTACTAGAGCCTCGGTTGTAATGCCGTAGTTACCGCCCTTAATACACAATGTACTATTTTAACATCAATACATTGTCGATAAACATGCGCACAGACATAATTAAGGCAATTGTTAATCAGAGCAGTAATGGCCTACCAGTGTCAGTGGCATTCCCCATTTTATATTCGTAGTAAAAGGTTTTTACAATAAATTATTATAATTAAACTTGTACAAGTTGCGAGGGATCTTGAGATTGCCGCCATCTTAAAATAAGGATATTGCTGTACTGGTATTTCAAAGCGTTTTTATACACATACATACATACACACATAAATCACGTCTTCATCCCTTACGGGGTAGACAGAGCCTAAGGTGACAAGACCTAAAGGCCACGTTTAGCATGATCGTGGGCGTATGGATGGAAAGGGGAATCAAAATAGTGATGGGTTGCTAGCCGCATCGCCCATAACATGATTCCTAAGACCCTCGCCCATTCCCTCGATGGGCTTTTACCATCTGCGCGGGAAGAGAAGCAACTGGAACATTCTATGTTTTTTCTTTGCTCCCAGACCAGCGTGGAAGCGTGGTCGTTTTTATATCAATGGATAAAATGGATCCACATTCGTATCTATAAACATACATAGAAGAAGAAACCGGTAGGCTTATTGTCTAACTCGCTCGCAATCGCCATCGTGTTCATTTTGACAGTTCTCGTATGAATGTGACCGCTAGCCGATTCCGATACCAATTGTCAGCCCATACATGAACTGTCAAAATGAACACGATGGCGATTGCGAGCGAGTCAGATAATAAGCCTACGGGTCACTGCCCGTAAAAAGTTCTATGAAAAAAGACCCGGTTTCTTTACTTGCATGTATACATACGTACATAAATCACGTCTGTATCCCTTACGGGGTAAACAAACCCTAAACGTTTAGCATGATTGTGGGTTCATAGGTGGAAAGGGAAATCAAAATAGTGATGGGCTGCTAGCCGCATCGCCTATAATGATTTCTAAGATTTTCGCCCGTTCCCTCAATGGGCTCACCAACAGCGCGGGAAGAGAAGCAACTGGTACCTTCTACGTTTCTATAAACGGTATTCGAAAACTAACAATGGATTGCCATAAATACTTTCAAGGATCATTAAGTAAGTAAACGTTATGTTCATCATTACACAAACTTACTCACGTATCTTCTTATTTGTGGCGTATGATATGAAGTCGTTATAGCGACAACTTCGCCAATGTCAAATATAATTCATAAATCTACGGTCAAAGACCCCCTCCCTCCTTGTGGGCTCTTAGCCAACGGTCAATGATATCCCTCAGAAACTTCCAGGAAATCATTAGCCGATGTCCAGGGTGCACCGGACCAAGCCTCTTCACCCCGGACGGATCTAAAGACGAACAGCAGCTCTTGACCACGCGGAGGTAACCCGACTCGCACCCCTGACTCACGTATAAAAGTCGAGTGGTCGTTTGACAACGAATTAGTCCGAAACGTGTCGAGCATGAGTCTGAAGGTAGTTCATTGAAAAATGCGGTATTATAAAAATAAAAAAAACAAACACTGACAAACAAACTGAAAAATGTTAAAATTATAGTTATTGATAAAGGTGATCTATAGCAATCTCTTGGCCATTTTAGAGGATATGAAAGGAGAATAAGAAGCGACAAAGAGCAAATCTATAATATAAAACTGAATCGCAAAATGTGTTGCTAAGCGCAAATCTCGAGAGCAGCTGAACCGATTCCGCTAATTCTTTTTTTAGAATGTTCCTTGAAATATGGGGATGGTTCTTAAAGAGAGAAAAATTAAAAAAGTGAAAAAATAAACAAACCATCGACTGTTAGGCGGTACAAAATTCGCGGGGTCAGCTAGTTTATCAATAAATACAACAGTTAAACTCAGAGGTATAATCCCTTTCGGTGTTGAGACCCTTGGTCCGTGGAGTCCTAGCGCTATTAGCCTCTTCGAAATATCTTTGAAGAGGCTACTAGCGCTAGGACCCCACGAACCAAGGGTCTACACCGAAAGGGACAAAGTTATATTCGGTGCTGAAGCAAATAAAGTATTACATTTCTAAACGATACTGAAACCTAGACAACGGAGCCTCGTCATTACACTATAGCAGGTAAAGTAAATAAAGTATCATGTAAATGCTTTTAGACATTAGCTTGAAGCTTAGTTTGGTCACATGGTGGGTATCGCACAACAACGCGCGAGATAGTCTACGCGTCTCTTTCTAAAACGAACAGTAAGAAAAGAACAGTGGTCAAAGGATTTTTGCCAAACATGGCTAAGAACCGAAGGAAACCGGCTTCCGAATGGAAAAAACGCATCGAAATCTGTTCATCTGCTTGAGATCTACGATGCCACATTTACAGCAACACCGACAGACATGGACTTCAAGCTTATAACATAGCGTAGGGGTTAGAAACCTGATACTGGGGCAGACCCAGTATCCAATCAGCAAATAGTCAACTCCATTACCATTTCTCGCTATCAACAACTAGGTATGTCGAAAAAGGTCATTTTGGTATGCTCAGTCCGTCGGACGAATTACACGAATACGTTTACCCTAATGGGGTAAAACCCACTTAGAATGCTGGTGGCATTAAACACGAAAACTCGTCCATATTGGGTGACGAAAAGACGTCCAATATGGCATGTGGCAAGTCGAGCGGCATATCGGAATATATAAAAATTCAGTTAGGACCACTTAATAAATTGTCTGAAGGTTGTATGGAGAAAAAAAAAAGAATAAATCGAGTAACCAATAACAGTATAGCGTGGGGTTTATGATGATGCCCTTGGTCGCGTTATCGGCGACGATTCTTTATTGGTACTATAATGTGGAAACATACGGTAGGGGTAACAGGGCGGGCGCGCGGCGTTTGTTCTAAGAGTTTACTTTATTAACTTAAGCTGTTGCCCGCTGTCGTCTGCGCAGAATCTGCTTATCAAATATATTCCCCGTGAGTAAAGCTTGTATACCTGATGTAAACTAAATCGGTTCAGCGGCTTAAGCGTGAAAAGGTGACAGACAGACAGTTACTTTGGCATTTATAATATTAGTAGCGTAAATCTTAGGGATCAGGAATTATGTCAGCAAACCTATTTTGATTCCCCTTTCCACCTGTGTGCCCACAAACATACTAAACGTGTTTAGGTCTTGTTATATTAGGCTATCTGTACTTATAAGTTTCAGTTTTAGTGATTTCTAAATAAAATATAGTATTTGCTCAATACAAGGTAGGTAAATAAAATTCATGTTTCAATTGGAATGTTTAAGATTTAGATGGAATTGTTTTATTTGATTTATTTAATTTGAAGCTCAGTGGGCTAATTTTCTCTCTTTCGAAACTAATTGGAAAGTATAAAAATATGTGTTGATTTACTGACAGATGTAAAAATTTAATTACCTTATATCAATTAAAATGATCATAACGGACAGTAATAATTTTTAATTAGGTTATTTTTAAAATTGATACGGAATTTACTTATTAATGTCACCCAAGGCCGTTGACATAAAATCCATTAAATATCAGAAAATGGCGACTTATTACCAACGTCACACAAGCTTTTAACCACCGTTATCTGCACACATTAAAATCCCACTAATTAGCCATTAACACTAATTTAACATATTAATTGTGAACGCTACCAACTTAGACCGAATATTTAATAAAAACGGTCAGCCGCCCCGTCCGTCTGTCGCCGACATTACTTGACTGATTTATAGGTGATTAAGAAGGCTTTGGCGGAAAGCGTTCGAGGTTTTTGATGTAGCTCGGTGAGTCCCAATAATCGTTAAGACAAGACGCGTTAATACTTTACGAGATTAAAAAAAATATGTCAGCGTTTTTACGGCGTTTAAATTGGTTTAGGGGAACGCGTGTACACGGCGTAATGTAGTGACTGTTAAGTGGCACCGGCTCGCAGTTAAAATTTCTTGCGGTGCCATAAATTAATATATATTATTATGATAAAAGCTACCTACTATGATCTAGAGAAAATTTAATGATTCTAGAAATTAAAAATGTAATTTAAATCAACTTGATCATTATCGGTAACAACAGACTATTCGAAATGCAATACGTATTAGATACGAAGGCAATCGGCGTGAAGTCTTGACAAGTTTGTAATGTTAGCACAATTGTCACTTGTCACCGACAATTGTCGCGTTGGTGGAATAGGGCCTAAGATCTGACAATGACATCTTTAGCGATTCAGTTCCGAACCAAAGCTGTATCGCTCGCTCGAAGTGTCAAAATGGAAGGTAAACCGTAAAACTAACTGTCATTTTTAGTATGGATCTGACAGCGCGCGAACCTAAACTGAATGGGAATTGAATCGCATTAAGACGTCAGGCCCTTGGACGTCATCACCAACAGCAGATATAACTTGATAATAACCAAATAGGTTTCACATCATCGAGGTTCCATCGAGGGAATGGATGAAAATTGTACGTGTATTTTGATTCCCCTTTCCACATAATTGCCCACAAGCAGGCTTAATGTGGCATTTTGGTTTTGTTACCTTAAGCTCTGTCTACTCCGTAAGTTCTATATACGTGATTTATGTACGTACGTATACACGTAAGTAAGGAAACCGGGTCACTTTTCATTGAACTTTTTACGGGCAGTGGCCCGTAGACTTATTATCTGACTCGCTCGCAATCGCCATCGTGTTAATTTTGACAGTTCATGTATGGGCTGACAATTGGAATCGGAATCGACTAGCTGTCACGTTCATACAAGAACTGTCAAAATGAACACGATGGCGATTGCGAGCAAGTTAGAAAATAAGCCTACCGGTTTCTTCCCGATTATATAGGTTTCACACACAAATACCTAACACTAGGGCCCTTACCGTAATGTTGTTTCATTTTTTTCCTTATCTACTTTCAATAAATACGAAACCAGCTGTAACACTAACTAAAAGGGTAGCTATCTCCCTCCCGCATCTGTCCATCCATAAATCTGTCGCATATGAAAAGAATTAAAACGTTCCCCTTTGTGGACGGCTGAATAAATCTTAGATATCTGTGGACGCCTCAGGCTGAGACGGCGATATTTTACAAGTTTTTGACAGCGGAGATGGCTTTCCGAACGCCACCTGCCCAGCGCGCGCGTTTTTTTAGACCCGCTAGACGTTAGACGGCGGTTTTTGGAAGTGCACTTTCTTTGTGGAATTTTGTTTATGTTTATTATAGTTCAGTGTTATAATTATTATAGTTAACCGTGTGAAGGAACCGTAGTCGCTTAAGTTCTAACCGTAGTGGATATCCCTATATACATGCATAAGTCACGTCTTTATCCCTTACGGGGTCGACAGAGCCTGAGGTTACAAGACCTAAAGACCACGTTTAGCATGATCGGGGAGTAAGGTTGCTAGCCACGTCTACTATAACATGATTCCAAAGTTATTTCCCATTCCCGATGGGCTTTTACCATCTGCGCGGGAAGAGAAGTAACTATCCCTACTTAATGTTGTAAATTCGAAAGTTACGTTGTCTGTCTGTATGTCTGTTATCTTTTACGCCAAAACCGTGAACCAATTTAGTTGTAAATAATAAGTGTACCTACCCATAAAAAGCAATGAAATTTATTACACAACGATTAGTAATATAATTTCAACAGATTTGTTTTAAATGTCGTAATCCATACCGGGTACAGTCAAGGGCATTAATATGTACGTTGCTAAGACGTCAAAAACATCTATACACCTTTTTTTTTTATTGCAATATATCTATACACCTTAATGCCGTAAACAATAAGGCCGTTGACATATATATTTGACATGATGGCTGTATAAATATGTGACGAACTAGTGGACTGTATATAATATAAGAAAGCGGCTTATGATGATGAACTGGTTTTTAATAAGTATAGGAATAGAACTGCATAAGATGAGTGACCTCGTGGCAGCAACTTTACTGCCGTGGTTCGTAAGGAACTGAATCTATATATATAAAAGAATTTTCAAATTTCCCACGGGATAAAAACACAAGGTAAATAATTAAGACTATAATTAGTAGATAATATTCCTAGAGGATCTGTAAGTGCTCTAAGAAGGGATTTTCCGAATTTCCCACGGGATAGGCCATGAAAACCTTATACTTGGAGACATGAGTGGATGTATGGGGTGTGTCGTCACTCTGACGTTATGTGCGCGGACGAAGTCGCGGGGAAAAGCTAGTCAGTTATAAAAAATGAGATGCTGCTGTCATAGGTTTACAACTGAGAAAGAAAGAAAGAAAGAAAGAAGAAATTTATTCCTTTTTGCAAGACACACAAATATAAGATAATATACACAATTGCCAACTATAAAATGCATTTTGGCAGTAAAAAGGAGAGAGCCCTCGACTACGCCTATTTTTTACTTAATTTTTGCAATTACCATATTCTACGTGTATTTACTTTAATTTCTTTCAAACTCCTAATAGTGTCTTAAGTAGCGTAAACTTTTCAAAGAGCGTCTTCTAGAGATAGTAAAGTGTCTGCTAGGTAAAAGTCAGACTAAGTTTGCCTAACTATTCGTGACCTTGCCTCCACAACAGATAAGCCAACTTTGCCTAAACACCAACGCAGGGCTGTCAAAACCATTGTTCTAATAATGTTTTAGTATAACTGGGGCCTTGCCATGACGTCTTAATGCGATTCAATTGCGATTCAGTTTAGGTTCGGTCGCTGGCATCCATACTAAAAAATACAGCTAAAAACTGAACTAATTCGGAATTTTTATCGCATTAAGGCAATAAATAGATTAAGGTAAAAAAACTTTTGAAAATATAAATAGATTTGAGCTAATTCTAGTGAATGTTTTAGAATTGTTTAGTTATGTTTATATTCTGATATTTCTTAGTAAGTCACTTGGACAATTATTAATTATTTTCTTGATAAGTATTAACACGATATTTGTGTATGTTCTGTTCTCCAGTCCATTATGGTTGCCTGGTAGAGATCGCTCTGTAGCGATAAGGCCGCCCATTGTTACCTTGTAATATTCTGTATACTTTTTTTCTGTTTTGGTTGTTAAATGTGGTGTTCAATAAAGAGTTATTGTATTGTATTGTATTGTATATTTTTCATGACGTTATAAATAATTAGGTACAGATCTGTCAAAAAAACCAAGAGGAATCATAATGGATGCGAGTCGAATAATCTTCTAGTCAACCATTACGGTTCCCTTTTAAGTACAAAGAGTAGCGTTTGGGCCGGCGCACCCTGGGCAATAATATAAATTAGTTTGCTTTTGGCTTTTATCCGGTTTTTTCTGGTTTACTAACCACAACGAACCACGATTTCTACTACCACATATTTAAATATAATAATAACTAGCTTCTGCCCGAGACTTTGTCTGCGAATTATACATATAAACATTCCTCTTGAATCACTCTATCTATTAAAAAAAACCGCATCAAAATCCGTTGCGTAGTTTTAAAGATCTAAGCATACATAGGGACAGACAGCGGAAAGCGACTTTGTTTTATACTATGTGGTGATATGGTTTGATTCAAGCCCTACCCGTATTCCGACATACGTCCCTTTTCCACGTCACTATTCCCGTGCCAGCGAAAGCAACAAAATCCAACAGATAAATCACAATATTTCTAAAGTGCCAGCCCTGTGCGTCAGATAGTGTCGTCTTACTAACTCGCAAAAGAAACGTCATAAATCTGTCAAAGTTGACGGGCAAAGTAAAATTATGAGCGATATTGAGTGATTTGTGTTGTGACGCAAAAACGAAGCAATAGAATTACCGAGAAGTGCAATTTGCCGTAATGAATGGAGGTCGGCTTTTGGGCAAAGTTGTCACTTTTGTGATAGGTACAAAAGTTTGAGAATGGTGCAGGATCAGATTCTAGTTCGCTGTCTTTTTTTGGTATTTATACAATTCAGATTTATCTGTTGGATTTTGTTGCTTTCGCTGGCACGTGAAGTGATGTGGAAAAGGGACGTAATATGTAACGATATTATCACTACATAGTAAACAAAGTCGCTTTCCGCTGTCTGTCAGTCTGTCCATATGTATGCTTCGATCTTTACAACTACGAAAAGGATTTTGATGCGGTGACAAACTGTAAGGATAAGAATCTCGGATAGATTCGAAACAGTCGGGTCACTATCCGATGTTTTAAAAAGTCAGTAATCTGTCTAATGCAATTATTAGATCGAATAATAGTAGATTAATGCCGAGGCCTGGGAAGTAGCCAATTGCTGGATGAGTAACTTGTTTAGACACGAACCGCAGGTGAGTGTTTTTTTTAAGTTACGAATCCACCGCTCTTCCAGCTGAGGCAGACATAATGTTTTTCTCAAACATTGAGAGAAAATGAAAATAAATTTTGCACTAAACTTCGTCGCAACTTAGGTGGTTTTCACGTTTCCGCCTTCTTAAGTTTTTTTTTATGTCTGTCACCGTAAGCTATTTGAAACATTGATAAAAACGTTACACTCGAAAAAAACGCGCACTCTTCGGCCATCGACTTGGCTGTATGACATTGTTGTTCATTATTCCAAAGTCTTTTTGACTTAAAAAAAACTTAAAAACAAATGAAAAACAGTCCAGCAATCCGATTTATGGTCAGAAAATTGCGCCTGCAGTGTAATTCCTCCGTCAACAAAGCCCTTCGTGTTCTGTTACTTAGAATACAATGACGACATTTACGACAATTCTTGAGAAAATTATGTTATAATTATCCTAAAATTTAATAATAAAACACTCCCGATAATAATACATTGGCGAAGTTCGTTGTCATTCAATACTTGGTAACTTTAAGGCGGGTTTTCGCGATCTTAAGTTAAATGTTGACCCAATGTCCAAACGCATCCCTCAACACATCAGTAATTACACCAAATAATACCAAAATACAACTTTGTATCACCAAAAACTCCAATCCAAATTTATCTCGCTACGTCGCTGCACCGTTTCGTCACTCAGGAATAAAGTAAATCCCTCAATGCGGCTCGTGACGGCCGCCATTTTGAATTTGTTAATTTGACACACGCTGAGTGAGGACGCTCAATTATCGCTTCATTACCTGTCTGATAGCGATATGTCGGGTCTTGCGGGACGATTGATATTGATGTACTTAAATAAGGATTGAAAAGGGTAATCCTTATCCTTACTATCCTTACTAATATTATAAATGCGAAAGTAACTCTCTGTCTGTCTGTCTGTCTGTCTGTCTGTTACCTTTTCACGCTTAAACCGCTGGGCCGATTTAGTTGAAATTTGGTATACAGATAGTTTGAGTCCCGGGAAAGGACATAGGATAGTTTTTATCCCGGAAAATTGCATAGTTCCCGCGGGATAGCACAGCCCAAACCACTGGAATTTTTCAAATTTAAGGCGGAACAAAGTTCGCCGGGTCAGCTAGTTATCATATAAAAAAGTACTATGTCTGTGATTTTAGACCAGTGACATAATAAACAGAGTCAAAATCAGATCCCTGACATGAACATTTGTTACATAGACATACTCTATATCCCTTACGTGGTAGACAGAGCCTAAGGTAACAAGACCTCTAGGCCACGTTTAGCATTTGTCATCTGATTGTTGAAAGTTCAAGCGTATAGAATTAAAAAAAAAGTGTTTGTAGAGATACACGTTAATTAACAAAAATCCATAATTTTGCCACTCTTTACTTTGCTATCTCAGCGATATAGTGTAGTCAAGTCATGTGGTGGGCTAGCACTAGCACACATGCAAGACAGCCGAGCTTGTGCAAAGTATTCAATTTTACATGCAAACCACCTTCCTCTAATTCAACACAAATCCCACGAACCTCTGACGCGTTTCGAACCCCCTGGATACATCTTCAAAGCACAAGTAACCGTATACTATCGAACAGAACTATCTATCATACATCGTTTAGTAGGTCGTAGAGGTTATACAATGTATAGGCAGGCTTCTGTAGGCAAAAGCAACGAAAATTCAATCCCACGGATAAAAAGTGCCAATTCAATGTGAAATCGAAAATTTAATTAAGAAATCTCATGACATCTCTTTTTAATATTGAATGATTGCGAGTAATGCAGCCTCCGTTGACAGTGCCATTAAAATTATGCCAGCCTACCTGACGCATCCGTCAATGAGAGATAATAAATTAATGGTATTCCGAAAATTGGCTCGCTTTCTGTTGACCAAACGAAATTGACGGATTGGATTAATGGATTAATTACATTCAATTAAATAAAATTTGCTTTTTTTTGCATAATTTTATTGCATAGTTATATCATTTAAGGTTAAACAATTAGACAATCGCTTGTCACGTCTTCACCGGAAAAATTTGGTAATTGTATTTTTTAAACGGGAAAGTGGATTACCAGAGTAAGTTCTCGAGTGGCAATAACGAACCGAAAGACGGTGTTGGGGTGCGAGTCGGGTTACCTCCACGTGTGGACAAGAGCTGCGGTTCCTTTTTGGATCCGTCCGGGGGGAAGAGCAGTGCTTGATCCGGTGCACCCTGGGCTTCGGCTAATGATTTCCTGGCAGTTTCTGAGGGATATCATTGACCGTTGGCTAAGAGCCCGACAGGGGGGAAGGGGGTCTTTGACCATTACCGTACAACGTTGCCGACATTTTATCACTAGATTTTTTAATCATATTTTTGTTACTTTGACATTGGCGAAGTTGTCGTCGCTATAACGACTTGAAACGCCACAAATAAAAAGAAGAAGAAGAAGAAGAAGAAGAAGACAGTGTTGGCAGGCCTCCCACTAGGTGGACCGACATCATGAAAGTTGCGGGAAGCCGGTGGATGCAGGTGGTATCTTGTAACCTTAGACTCTGTCTACCCCGTAAGGGATATACATGATTTATGTTGTATTTGTAAAAATAGTAACCCCCTCATTCACGTCAACAACCCTGTTAGTTTTTAATCAAATGAGGCAGGTACTTCAATTATTTGACGCTATAATTCCACACATAAATCCATTGCAAACCGGACTAGTTTAAAACGCTCGTGTCAAGTGGCAATTGACAGTTGACAGTTGACAATGCAGGTGACTGGTGACACTTGTGCGAATTGACAGTCGGTGGAAATAACGCCGGACGTTCCGGTACCGTCGACGCTGATGATGCCTGTCGAGGCATGTTTATAATGGACTAGTGTTTTAAATTGCGATCCAAACATAAATCACGTCTTTAGCCCCTACGGGGTAGACAGTCTGCGATAACAAAAGCTAAAGGCCACGTTTGACAGGATTGTGGGCGTATAGGTGGAGAGAGGAATCAAAATAGTGATGGGTTGGCCGCATCGTCTATTCTATAACATGATTCCTAAGATTGTCGCCTTCCCTCGACGGGCTTTTACCATGCGCGGGATGAGAAGCAACTGGTGTATTTTAGGTTTTTCTTTGCTCCCAGACCAGCATGGAAGTAAGATTGCGATCATATTTTTCCAAGATACTGAGGATCTCCTTACAGGCACTTACTAATGGTAAAGTGTAGCCACGCACACACGCACACACACACACACACACACACACACACACACACACACACACACACACACACGCACACACACACACACACTTTCTAATTATTCTTGTGTTTTGAGTACTTCACTTGGCACTAGCGATACCGAGCCAGAGTCTGGTGCGAAGGCCGCTGTTTCACTTACCGCATAAAATGTCATCTACCTATCTCTATGTTACAGTGTGTGTCCTGTTATGCACTTTGTAACTTCTGTGGTGAAATAAAGATTTCTTATTCATTCTTATTCTTATATTTGTGTCAAATAATTATTATGGCATGTTCCAAGAGGCGCCTATTTCACTATAATAATTGTCAGTGACAAGCGACCTCGACCAGTACCTACACCGGTTGGATTCATATTACTTTACTACGCCTTGCATTTAAAATTGTCATGTGTCGTCGACAATTGTCAAGTTGGTGAAATAGGGTTTTGGTGGCTGGGTTACTTTCATTGTACACTCGTGCATTTGTCGTAATTTTGGATTCATTAACTATTCATACATACCATTAATCACGTCTTTATCCCTTATGGGGTAGACAGTAGTAACAAGACCTATGTACAGGTACGGAAAATGAAAATGGTGTTGGGTTGCTAGCCGCATCGCCTAAGAATTTCGTCCATTAATTTCGCTTATCGCTATCCTGCAGGAACTATGCGATCATTCGGGATAAAAATTATCCTATGTCCCTCTCGGGGATAGAAACTATGTCCGTACCAAATCTCTGTACCAATTTTCAGACAGACACATCGACAGACAGAGTTACTTTCTGAAACCACGGATCAAATATTTAAAAATACTAAGATTTTCAAATGTTTTAAGCAAACATTGACCAAATTTCCGACCACTGGCATTAGTAAAGGTTCGGCCACACCAGTGCGTGAAGACGTCGACGGTGCGTTTACGCAACAAAATGTATGAAGAAACGGCGAGGACGTGACGAATGCGACACGTCACTGCGTAAACGCAGCGGTGTAGTCGCTCCTTAAACCACTAGCAACAATTTAAACGGACAACATATAAACAGACATTGCAATACAAATAAAATCTTGTATGTAAAAGAGCCACAACATACACAAAAGTCACATAAGTGCTAACAGGAATTTATAACTATCCACATAAATAAGTTTCGCTTCAACATAAAATAATTACGAGACATCACTACTTATCTCTCATATTTATTTGATTCAGGGGTCAGAAACTGTATACTAATCAGCTATAAAATAACATGAGAAATAAAACACTTGAATCTAAGCTACTTTCGCACTGCAACTGGTTAAGCCGGGTCAAAACACCACTATACAGCCTTTACACGACTTTAGTACTTCCAGCGGCTGCATAGAAGCTAGTTTGTACTGTCTTATACAGCTTAGCGTTGCAAAATGAGGCAAAATTATGATGGATGCCGATGTCTCGTTTCTCGCCTAATAAGACTTGATTTTCTACGACACGTGAACGCAATGATGCCTTGACGTATCATATTTAAGATGCAATTCTCTTTGTAGGTGCACGATCAATCTGAAACGTCGCATGCGCTTGAGTGCAATAGAGTATCGGGTTACAGGTTTGATTTTGCACCTGGCCCTGTTCGTTACGTTTTGTCTTGTCCAAGATATTGTTTGATGTTCATTTGGTTTGGTTGCAGCAGAAATGGGACGAGTATAAAGACGAATTAGTTGATTTAATTAGGTGCTATAATGAAGCTATAGCGGCTTCTGAAACGTCGATTGGGTGTGACAGGCGGTAGTTTTGATGTTTTCCGACTTTCATTAATGTTTAACTTCTGTTGGATTAACGTGTTTTTTTTTACTTTTTGGACATACATACATACAGTAGACAGTTAGACATAGAAACACCATACAAAGTACCGGTTGCTTCGCTTCCCGCGTAGATGGTAAAGCCCTGGTATAAATCTTTAGAAACATGTTACAGGCGACGCGGCTAGCAACCCATCACTATTTTGATTCCCCTTTCCACCTATAGGTCCAATTGGCACTGTCTATTTTGTAAGGGATAAAGACGAGATCTGTGTGTATGGGACAAACATGCATAATGTGTGAAAAGAACAGTTTAGAGTCCTGTGAACTCAACGGAGTGACGAACACACAAACCATCTTATTATTAGCTATTACATGAATCAACGCTTGCTGTCAACTGTCAAGCATGAATCTCAATTGTAACGCATTGGCGCGGTGACAGTTAGGTACACACAGACACACACACATATGTGGTCTAAAATTAGACTAATACTGTCATGCACTGCTGTTGCGTTCATTTTGATATGAAGTCGCTTGAAGATGAGATACATAACAGGAATCCTACGATAACTACGATTCCTTATTCTAAATGGTTATATGGGAGTAAAAAAAACATAGAATATACCAGTTGCTGCTCTTCCCGCGCAGATAGTAAAAGCTCATCGAGGGAATGGGCGTAAATCATCACTATTTTGATTCCCCTTGTCACCTTAGGCTCTGTCTACTACTGTTAAGGGGGGGGGGGCTTCTAAGGTATGCTTAATTTGCCGGTTTATAGATAACGGTACGGAAACCTTGGAAAGCCCTACTCGCACTTGGCCGGTTTCTTTAATTCTGACATCGTCTATTGTTAGTAACCTAATCAATTAAAAAATTAACTAACTACTATGTACAAAATTAACACCCCTCCCAGGTCACTGTCCTCATTGTCCAGAAGGCTGGCAGCATTGCCTCGTTGAATCGCGAGGCTAATTCTTTGCCCAAAACAGCTGCCAGCCCGCTGGTCACCAGAAGCATCTATCAGACGCGTATTTCCCTGGAGAGATCTCGCGTGGGCACTACGGTCCCAAGGTCTCAACGCCAAAGGGGACAAAAATATAGTATTATTATAACTTTATAGTACTTAATAATTGGTTTTAATGCTGTAGTAACGCATTCGAACGTTGCAACCACCGTAATAAACGACCGAACAATAATTATTTAACGTACGCGCGGTATTCATCGTAAACGTAGAATTTACTATAGTTTTTTAAATTTATTTTTGTTTAATTAACCTTTGCGTTTAATTTTACAGCGTTATAGTCCTTTACTGCCCTAGGTTTAATGTAATATACAGCTCATAGCCAGTTATGGATATAATTAGCATCTCAGGACAATCTGAAACCAATTGACAAGTCTAGTCTCGTTTTGCTGACTTATATTTGACCGATAAACAGGTGCGAGTCGGGTCACCTTCGCGTGTGGTCAAGAGTTGCGGTTCGTGTTTTGGATCCGTCCGGGGGGAAGAGCAGTGCTTGGTCCGGTGCACCCTGGGCATCGGCTAGATTTCCTGGCAGTTTCTGAGGGATATGAGCGTTGGCTAAGAGCCCGACAGGGAGGGTCTTTGACCGTATTACCGTACAACGTTGCCGATATTTTGTCACAAGATTTTTGAATTATATTTTTATTACTTTGACATTGGCGAAGTTGTCGCTATAACGACTTGATACGCCACAAATAAGAAGAAGAAGACAACCTATTATTTTCTGCTAAAAAAAATATTTTTTTAAATAAAGCTTATTGTTCATTAAAGGATGTTTTAGCAAATTAAATAAAAGACGTGGTAGCCTAGTCGTTCATGGGTTCGAATCCCGGGCTCGCACTTCGATAGCTGTTTTCCTCTGCATGCTATTGCTTGGCTGTTTTAGAAAGAAAGATGGTGGTTGTGCTTCCGCGCTGGTCTGGGAGTAAAGAAAAAACATAGAATGTACCAGTTGCTTCTCCTCCCGCGCAGATGGTAAAAGCCCATCGAGGGAAAGGGCATAGGAATCATATAGGCGATGCGGCTAGCTACCCATCACTATGTTGATTCCCCTTTCCACCTATACGCCCACAATCATGCTAAGCGTGGCCTTTGGGTCTTGTCACGTTAGGCTCTGTCTACTCCGTAAGGGAGAAAGACGTGATATAGGGTGCGGCTCCACTGAGGCAGAGACGAGCGGAGCGGAGAGGAGACGTGTGGGGATCGACCAATCATATTACATGAAATCCACATCGCGTCACAGAGCGGAGACGCGATGTGGATTTCATGTAATATGATTGGTCGATCCCACACGTCTCCTCTCCGCTCCGCTCGTCTCCGCCTCAGTGGAGCCGCATCCTTATGTATGTATGTATGGTGGTTGGGATTCGGACGAATCTTGCACTAAGTCCTGTATACATCTTTATATTATCTTTGCGTATTATAAAACTATGTGCATGCGGTTTTCACCAATGGACAGAGTTATTCGTGAGGAAGGTTTTGTCAAGTTTTTCTTGTAAATTAGTTGAAATAAGGCGTTAATTTGAAGATTTGTTATCTACATTGCACTCGTGCGATGCCGAAGTGGGTCGCTAGCTTCTTTACAATTACAAGTTACAATTACAAGCTTTTCAACTTGCAAGGTATGTCCGGGTGGAATCTTGCAACTCAATTTTGAAGCAGATATCTTCAAGCGATTGAGCTGAAATTTTGCATACTTGTAAATCAGATATGGCAATGCAATAACCTGGTAGTTGGATTCTGTTGGTCCAGCCAGGACAGACTCTACTGGAGGAAACTCTTCAGCGGTTGGGTCGATTGACTTGAATTTTGGTTCACATATCGACGGAGAAGAACCAAGATCTATCTTGTAATTTCGGATTAACGTAAGATAGGAGCTATTGGTTCTCTCAGTAGAATTCTAACTACAATAATTAAAATTTGTAAGATAGGAGATGTTGGTTCTTCCCCGCCGATATGTAGGATGACAATGCTAGTACAGTCAACAAAAGTACAGAGAGCAAAAAAGCTTGTATCTAAAATGAGATAATAATAATAATAATTCCTGTCTCTGTCGCCCTGACCACCGGTAGCTTAGGCCTTGCCTCGCTGCCGGCGGCACCCTAGGTTAGGTTTTTATAATGTTTTTATATTTTGTATTAATATTGTTTTATTACTTTTTATATGAATATTGTAAAAACCTAACCTGAGATAAAAATAAATATACAGAAATAATAATAATATCTTGGGACAATTGACACCAATTGACCTAGCCCCAAACTAAGCAAAGCTTGTAATATGGGCACTAGACAACGGATAAACATACTTATATAGATAAATACATACTTAAATACATATTAAACATCCAAGACTCGAGAACAAGCATTCGTATTTTTCATACAAATATCTGCCCCGACCGGGGATCGAACCCGGGACCTCAAGCTTCATAGTCAGGTTCACTGACCACTAGGCCATCCGGTCGTCAAATTTTTAGGTTACTCAGCTTATTTTAACTTCTGACGCCGTCTGGTTTACGAAATGATATTTAAAGAGTAATCAATCGAAACTAAACAGTAACAGAAACCCTAGAGTTAACTCCATAAAATAAACTACCTCATATAAACCCGTGGTGATTTTACTGCATTTTAATATACGCGAAACGTGGACTCAATCATAACTTAGCAGCTAATGTCGGTACCGACGTTCACCTGATTGCGACAAACGTACAAACATACTAAATTATGTGATAATAAAAATTTTATTGGCCGGGTCGTTCCCGAGTGGACTCTAAGTTTTTCATTAAAGTTGATCGAACCTGATAATGAATAAGTAATGGTCAAGGTGCCAAGTTTGAATGTGGCGATAAAAATATATGACACTAGTACATTAGTTACTGTAATTGCTAAGCGGCGGGTAATTATGGTTTTTTTACACGATTAATTGTAATTGGTTTGTTCAATCAAGCACGCGATCTGAACGATCTCATTTTTGATAGAGTAAAAGGGTTAGACAGACAGATCTAAGGAAAGCGAAAAATGCTTCATAAGAGAACAAAACGTTATTTTCTTGCCAAAAGCGCACTTAGTTGTAACAACTAGTGAGTTACACCTTTGGCCTCATCTGCACCTTCCACCAAGTGAGATAGAGGTGAATCACTGGTCAGTTCGTAGTAAAAAAAAACACTGAATATCAAGTATGATCGAAAAGACAAAATCACGTACCTCTGTGGTCCTTTTTCACAATAACTTTGGCATATGTGAGGGTTATGTATGGTAAGTCAATATGACACTTGCAATTACAAGGTTCCACAGGTAACACGATTCAGTTTACTGTGACTGCCCTTGAGTGACTATACATACCTACAGTTCCACAATCCATATAGCGAACGTTAACTTTATTTTTCAGATGTCAACTAAACGCTCTAGCCAAAGGCGAGGGCAATAAATGTGCCACCTGATTCTTTCCTTGTCACTGCCCGACTTGTGTACACAATTGTTCGTCTTCTCCTGGCCAGGAAGTGGAATTTTCCGTAACGGGCGGTAAATTGCTACTTACGGCCCGTTGCGACGTCAACGTTGTAAAATTGTGAACTTTGCGCCGCCAGCAACGATGTTTCTCTTTTACATACTAGCACTGCTCAAGGAATGTCAACGTCTTAACAGACTTCATCATTAAACAAGTTATCAGCAAGATATCTACCGAATATATTACCGAATGTTTGAATGCAAATGCATGCATGATCATCCTACATACACACATACGTAAATCACGTTTTTATGTACGGGGTAAAGAGAGCATGATTATGGGCGTGTAATTAGAAGTGGAAATCAAAAGTGATGGGTTGCTAGCCGCATCGCCTATAATGTGATTCCTAAGATTTTATTTTTAATATATAATAATAATAACTATGATAAACGTTCCTAAAATAAATTTTACTAGATCAGTCTATAACTAATGTGTTTGTGTAATAAAGAGTTATACATACATACATACACTTATAGAAGGTTTATCGTGTGATGAGTTTTAATGAAGTTTAATGGAATAATTAACTGTAACCAGCTAGTAATTTGAAACTGACATTTAATCGTAAACCCAGCATTTAAAATTAAATTCAAATAAAATTCGCAAAACGAAAAACAACACAATAAGCTTGCTAGAAAGCCGAAAATGCAATCCAAAAAAACTTGATTTTTAATTTTGTTACCATTCAAAGATGGTGTATATATTAAATTTGCTAAAAATAGTGGTAATAAGCATAAAATAACAGTTGTTCTCGAGCATTGTCATTTAAAAGTCGTTAAACGATCGTAAAAAAATCGTCGCCTTTTAAGAATCAGAAGCTGCGGCATATGCTGATTCCCAAGCTTTTACCGCAAAACCCGTTATCAATACACAAGCGTTATTTTTAAAACCAAAAACTAACCAATTGTGAACAAATGCTTGATACAATTTATAAAGAACGTCGTGCCAAAAAATAATCATCGCAGTTTTTATTACGTTCGAAGTCAGGTTGAATGCGACTCCCACTTACTTGTTACGCTAGTCATCACTACATAGTATAAAATAAAGTCGCTTTCTCTGTCCCTATGTCCCTATGTATGCTTAAATCTTTAAAACTACGCAAAGGATTTTGATGCGGTTTTTTTAATAGATAGAGTGATTCAAGAGGAAGGTTTGTATGTATAATACATGCATAATATACCGTGCGAAGCCGGGGCGGGTCGCTAGTATATAATAAATGCGGTTATTAAACACCGTGAGGTCGTAATAGTAGTGACCCGAAGTTTATTTTTAACAAAATGGCCGCAACGTGAGAAGATTATAATTTTATATACAGTAATTTAATACTGCATTTTCATGCATTTCGAGTAAACGATAAAAGGTGAGAATTCATGAGTTTAATGTTAATAGGGTATGCATTAAAAATATATCACGTTTTTTAATAAAATATGACAATGTCGTAAAAAAGACAATAAGTGAAATTAAAAGTAATATCGGTCAAGAAATACGGGAAATATAAGTGTTTTAAACTAATTAGTCGGCGATTAGAAAGAGAGATCAGATATGAAATGTGAAGTCATTTTGTCAAAACGCCCATATAAAATCCACATTAAAAATCAGCTTTTCTAGAAATAGATATTGACAAATCATTGATAGCTTAAATCTCGGTTGTTTTTATAGTTTTTTTTAATATATTTTTTTATATTTATTAGATAAATGAGCTTTTAATGAGCCATGAAAAAAATCGTGAATATTCCCTATTGCGTTTCAGTCGCAATTGTATACATACATACATACATAAATCACGTCTGTATCCCTTACGGGGTAGACAGAGCCGAAGGTATAATTGCAATTGTATAATCCTATTAATATTAGATATAAATGGGAAAGTTTGTGACGATGTAAGTTTTTTTGAGAGAGTTTGTTTGTTCCTTCACGCTGAAACGACTGGACGAATTTGGATCAAATTTGGAGCGGAGATAGTTGCTAAGTTAGTACCTTAGTACATAGGCTACTTTTTATCCCGAAAAAATTCTAAATTCCCGCGGGATAGCGATAAATATGTCAATTGCTAATACTACGCGGACGCTAGTAATAAATATAGTAAAATCCATGTACCAAAAGCGAGCCTCAACTACATTGTCTACCAAGAAAGTGATAAAAAAAACATAGAATGTAACCATCTACGCGGGTAGAGCAGCAACTGGTACTTTCTATATTTTTTCTTTACTCCCAGACCAGCATGATTATGAATAAAATATAATCAAGCTTTTAACCGTATATTACTTTAAACTAATGAACTTATACAATCTAAGATACAGCAGCCATGCCTTCGGAGGCAGCTGTTCAGGTAATGCCCTAAAGAACTTTGTTTCTTTCGATTCCATTTAAATTCTAAAACCAAATTATAAATATTTGCATTACCTGCCAGCAAGTTTGTATACAGGGTGTCCCAGAAACCGACGATAACCCGTTAAAGGCTGATAGACCTACTAATTACCTACCAGAATATCATATTTTAGGTTTAGTAAAAATCTTTTAGTTTTCGAGATATTGTAATTTTTTGCAAAAATCTCGATTTTTCTCCCTCAGTTGAGTTTTGCAAAAATGACAATATCTCAAAAACTAAAAGATTTTTACTAAACCTAAAATGTGATATTTTGGTAGGTAATTAGTAGGTCTATCAGCCCTTAACGGGTTATCGTCGGTTTCTGGGACACCCTGTATACAAACTCAAGTTGTCACAATACATACATTTTTTCCTTTATACCTCAAGCCACGTGTTCCTCGAACCGGCGACGGTCTCATTGCACCCTTCCGTTCACTTCTCGCCAACATTCGGAATGAACGCGAGCTGTCAAGACATCTTCAGACACAGACAAACACGCGATGTATTTGAAAAATGCAATGCTTAATAGGGATGTGTGTAGGCGGCAAGACATGTCGACATTTTTAAATCCGTTTTGGAAAAAGGAATTTTAATGTAGCTCAATGATTCGATTAGCTGTTAGTTATCCACTTTAGATTATTAAATACTACTAGCTTCTGCCCGCGACTTCGTTTGCGTAGAATTAAACACAAAAACCTTCCTCTTGAATCACTCTATCTATTAAAAAAAACCGCATCAAAATCCGTTGTGTAGTTTTGAAGATATAAGCATACATAGGGACATAGGGACAGAGAAAGCGACTTTATTTTATACTAGCTGTTGCCCGCGATTTCGTCTGCTAAGAATTCGCTTATCGCTATCCCGCGAACTATGCGAATTTCCCCCCTATTTCAGACTATTTATCTACGTTTCAAGTTTCATTGAGATCTGTTCAGCAGGTCTGGCGTGAAAGAGTAACAAACATCCATACTTACAAACTTTCGCATTAGGTAACAGGATTAGAAAAAAACAATCAGCTCTAGGTATACATGTAAAAGAGCCCTTGGCGGCCAATTTGCAAAAACAAAATTTGAATTTTGAATTTCGACCGCCTGGCTTATCCCATCCCTAAGCTCAAAGCTCCTCACACAGCCTCCATGTCCGGATATGAAGATAGCGCTGGGAAAAACAAAACTCTGCCGCCGCGTGTTGTTCTTTCACATTTTTGTTCCGTATTGATTTTGCGTGATGAATGCTCTTTTGATGTGCTTTGTTTATGTCTGAAATTAACTTATAGGAAACGTGAATGAGCGCTATGGGGCTTTTAAACACCCTGCTTAATACAATAATAATAATAATAATAATAATATCTTGGGACAATTGACACCAATTGACCTAGGCCCAAACTAAGCAAAGCTTGTAATATGGGCACTAGACAACAGATAAACATACTTATATAGGTAAATACATACTTAAATACTTATTAAACATCCAAGATTCAAAAACAAACATTCGTATTTTTTATACAAATATCTGCCCCGACCGGGGATCGAACCCGGGACCTCAAGCTTCATAGTCAGGTTCACTAACCATTAGGCCATCCGGTCGTCATGTGTGATGTACAATAGACTACAAGCCCATGGAAAAAAACATGTGAAATGAACCAGCGTGAATGAAGCTTAGAAGGCTGTTACTATATCATAAAATAACTCTGAGCGCTATGCTGTCATTTCTGAGCGGTACATTTATGGAATTTCTCAGGTACATGTGAGGAATTACGACTATTTATTAATTTACGGCGTTTTTATAGCTTATAGATTAACAATAAATGTCGAAAAACTAGTGCCGCTTTAAAGTGGTGGTGCCGGAAGTTAGTGCATTTTTTTTTCAATGTATGAGAATAAATCTGTACCGCTCAGAAATGACGGCATAGCGCTCAGTGTTATTTTATGATATAGTAACAGCCTTCTAAGCGTCATTCACGCTGTTTCATTTCACATGTTTTTTTCCATGGCCTTGTAGTCTACAAGTAGCAATGCACTGCGAAAAGTCACCAAAGTTGCGAAATTTCCTAATTTCCTAATGGAATATAGTCAAAAATTTAAATTTATTCATTCATCATCATATATACGTTCCACTTCTGGGCACAGGCTCTCAAAATTCGGGGGCTTGGTGTATATAGTTGGGCTAAATTTATCAATTAGTGTCTATTTCTGTTGGGTATTTATAAATGATTTCAGACATTTTTTCACATCATGTCTACATCCAATAAATCCAGAAATATACATATGTAGGTACTTTAGGTCTTGTTACCTTCGACTCTGTCTACCCCGTAAGTGGTAAAGACGTGATATATGTATGTACGCTTTTTGATTGTTTCGCTAACACTAACAGACGCGTTTGTATGTCTTGTTTTAGATACTCGTGATAACCCAGCATCAGTCTATATCGATACAGAAATTGCATCTCAAATCGCTATCTTGCATCGATTGTATCGAGGCTGAAGATATGACAAACGACGGACCGTACCGCTTATCACGGTCGGTGGAAAATCAAATTGGCATGAAAATTCGGCTGTCCCTGCCAGATATAAAGCGAAGAAAAAACAAAATAAATTACCGCATTATAACTCCTTCCATGCTGGTTTAGAAGTAAAGAAACAACATAAAATGTAACAGTTGCTACTCTTCCCGCGCTGATGGTAAAAGCCCATCGAGGGAATGGGCGAAAATCGTATTAATCTTTCCATCTACCCCTTAAGAGATAAAGACGTGATATATGTATGTATGTATGTATGTAAAATGTACCAGTTGCTAGTCTTTCCGCGCTGATGGCCAAAGCCTATCGAGGGAATGTGCGAAAAACAAAGTAATCATGTTATAGGCCATGCGGCAGCCCATCACTATTTTGATTCCCCTTTCCATCTAGACTTCCAGTCGTGCTAAACGTGGCCTTTAGCTCTTGTTACCTTAAACTTCAACCTACCCTGGGATAAATACGTAGGTAATTTACGTATGTAAATATGGCGTACATTTTTTTAGGAAATACGGTAGATCGACTAAGGGGCATATCACTACATAGTATAAGACTCTGTCCCTATGTCCCTATGTATGCTTATATCTTCAAAACTACACAACGGATTTTGATGCGGTTTTTTTTAATAGATAGAGTGATTCAAGAGGAAGGTTTTTATGTATAATTCTACGCAGACGAAGTCGCGGGCAGAAGCTAATATAGGTATAAAAACGATCCCTCCTCCCCACACTGTGGGAAAGAGGGGACAAGCAAACATGTCCTCACCGAGTGCGTTATGTACGCGGCAGTGCGGCGCTAAGCATTCGAGAGCGACGAACTGGAGGAGGACGAGGTAAAGGATATCGAACTAAAAGATGTCCTTATGTTCGGCAGGAGAATAAGATTCGAGGTTGCTGTGTGGGAGCGCTGCTGGGACAGTAACTGGCTCCAACCAAGGGGAACTGGGCTGAATGATCGCCGCAGCGGATCGACAGACCGCCTGACCCAGCTAGGCGTCCCCACCCAACATCATCAAGGGGCAAGGGGGGGGGGGATTGAGCTTACCGCATAAGTAAACGGGTGCAAGACTAACTCTTCTATACTGATTAAACCTCTCCATTATTCACATTAACCGAGGCACTATCGCTGCAATTATAATTAAGGCGTTGGACCTCACGCAGGGTGATTAAGGAAAAAAAAGGTAACGATATCGGAGGTCCCTAATGAAGCTATGCAAATGCGCGGGCGCAGGCTTACTCGCAATTTAAATAGTGGCGATTGCGGGTGCAAACTTTTTTTTTGAGATTAGATTATTTCGTGGATTAAATTACGAGTTCAATTGCCAAATGGATTTTTAAAAAGATCTCTAGACCAGGTTTTTTAAATGCCAATCTGGACCAAGTCCCAAAACTAGGCAACGGATAAACATACTTGTACCTATAGATAAATACATAAAAAATTACGTATATATCCCTTACGGGGTAGGCCGAGCCTATGGTAACAAGAGCTAAAAGCTACGTTTAGCAAGCTTGCAAGTTTAGGGTCCTGTAACACAGGGTATCCTAGCACAGGGCCCTCAGTTGTAACTAACCTAAAATTTGTTTGGAATAAACACTTTTCATTTCATTTCATTTCATTTCAAGTGGACAGGGGAATCAAAATAGTGATGGGTTGCTACACACATCGCCTATAACATGATTCCTAACAATTTCGCCCATTCCCTCGAAGAGCTGTTAACGTCTGCGCGGGAAGAGAAGCAACTGGTACATTCTATATTTTTCGTTTGCTCCCAGTCCAGCATGGAAGTAATTAATAATAGAGGAATAAATTCCAGATATTGGTTTGTTAAAACTTACACTAGATTGTAATACATTATAAAAGAATGTACGTAAGATTATAATTACACATAACCGGATAACTCACGTACAAAAAGTCGAGTGATGCTCGACATGTTTCCGACTATTTCGTAGTCCTTCTTCCTGGAGCGCTCGCCCCGATTCTATAATAATCGATTCGATCGATTTTATAATCTTCCATCAATCTCCTTCAACTACTTTGAGACTGAATCATCATCATTTATCAAAGTAAATGCTTAATCACTATCAAATCAAGCGAACATAATAATAATTTAAAGAACCACCGTCAATTATATTTAACACAGTTGCATGATACTTCGTCCCTTTAACTTTGCACTTTATTAGATGATACTGTCTATGTAACGTCTATAAAATAATGATCTCTCATTGCCTACGTGTTGCTTACAAGGTTGAGCTCTACTTACACTGGATTTCATATGCACAGACCTCGGTGCGCGATTCCGACTCGCACTTGGCCGATTTTTTACATTTCAGAGCGAAACTTTTCGATTGACATAATTATCTTATGATTCACAAAGCGACGCAAGTGCGCGCGCAGCTCGCGTGTACAAAAATGCAAATGCGCCGGACCACCGACGCCTGCGCATACAGAATGCCGCGAAAGGTCATGTTACATGCTAATAGATAAAAAACAAATTAGAACCAATTACCATTCCTGTTTTTTTATGCGGAATTAAATGGAATTAGTTCTTATAAGTCGGAATGTAGGATTTATAGTCCATTCCATTTTAAAGCATTTGTAAACAATCCATACATACAAATATCACGTCTTTATCCCTAACGGGGTACACAGAGCCTAAGGTAACAAAACCTTAAGGCCGCGTTTAGCATGATTAAATCAAAATAGTGATGGGTTGGTAGCCGCATCGCCTATGACATGATTCCTAAGACTTTCGCCCATTACCTCGATGGGCTTTTACTATCTGCGCGGGAAGTGAAGTAACTGGTAAATTCTATGTTTTTTCTTTACTGCCAGACCAGCATGGAAGATACAGACCAATTCCATCTAAATTCCCGCACGATCACTGTACAGTCAAGTGTAAATAATATGTATCTAGTCAAAGTTTCAAAAATAAGTATCATATGCTCTTTCACCGGCGTAATAAGGTCGTGGGACATATTTTTGAGAAGTTCATATCGATACTTATTTGACCGTACCTATGCAATTAACATCGTATCTACTAGAATGTGGAAGGATCATACTCGATGTCTCACGCCATTTTATAGCAATTATGTATATTAAATTTTTATATGAACTTAGGGGAATTATTTGAAAAACAGCGTCTTCTCTCGTCCCTGGTGAGCAGTAGATGTTCCACGGGAGTTTGTAATTGTGTCGTACAGACACATTCTAACAGATGACGCTTAGCGACAAAAAATGATGATCGGTTGAGTAGTTTTCGCGTGAAAGCGTAACAAAGAAACTTACATTCGCATTTATAATATTAGTAGGATATTATTATTAGTAGGGATAAAAAATTAGTATGTAAAAGGATGCATACTATTTAAGGAGCCATGTAGAATGAACCCTTGGGTTATTCAATCTAAAGTTTTATTCTGAATACCTATTTACCTTAGAAAGAGCAAACTGCAAGATGAAGTAAAGAAATTTGCAATTTACAAGTGACCGTTAGGGTTGCCATGTTTGGTAAAAATCGGTCCAGTAGTTTGAAGTATCTCTTTTCCAAAATGGTGTAAGACATTATTGCATATATTTTTTATTTTTTTTATGTATGATTCGCAACTAACTAACTAACGCGTGGGGCTTATTGAATGGGTTTGTTTGAAAATGCAGGAAAAACGTTCGTGAAAAAGTGTTAGTATCGTGCATGCCGAAAAAGACTGATGTGTTGCCACATTGGGACATCTCTTATTACTTCTTGAATAGGTTATTACATACATACGTACATACACAAATAATGTAACTAGACCTACAGGCCACGTTTAGCAAGACTGTGGGCGTATAGGTTTATTACTTCTATGTTGTAAATTGCACCACCTGCTCATCTGTTCTGTTCTCCAGTCCACTATCGTTGCTTGATAGAGATCGCTCTGTAGCGATAAGGCCGCCTATGTTACCTTGTAATATTCTGTATACCTTTTTCTGTTTTGGTTGTTTTATGTGGTGTTCAAAGAGTTATTGTATTGTATTGTATTGTATTGTGACTAATTTTAAGCCTGAGTGGAGGCAGCCCTGTCGCCGCGCCTGTCAACGTGACAGACGCGGCGACGTGACATTGCGATATTGCGTCGCGTCGCGTCACCTATATTAGATGCATCTCAGAGTTGCACTCCTGCAACGTCGCAATGCGTTTCGTATTCCGCACCTCTATTTCGAAATTTATACGCGAAACCTCATTTGAAACTTATCACGAGCTTTTCGAAGAAAAACATCGATACATACACAAATCACGTCTTTATCCCTTACGGGGTAGACAGAGCCTAAGGTGACAAGACCTGTAGGTCTGTAGGCCACGTTAAGCAAGACATTGAGGGCGTAGAGGTGGAAAGTGGAATCAAAATAGTGATGGGTCGCTAGCCGCATCGCCTATAGCATGATTTCTTTGATTTTCGGCCATTCCCTCAATGGGTTTTTACCATTTGCGCGGGAAGAGAAGCAACTGGTAATAGATTCTATGCTTTTTCTTTGCTCCCAGACCAGCATGGAAGTAAACATCGATTAGAATAGATTATATTTTAACAAGCTGTTGCCCGCAACTTCGTCTGCATAGAATTCGTTTTCAGGATAAAAAGTAGCCTATGTGTTATTCCAGACTATAAATCTAAGTTCCAAATTTCATCCAGATCTATCCAGCCGTCCTGGCGTGAAAGAGTAACAAACATCCATCTATCCAACTTTCGCGTTTATGATATTAGTAGGATGTCAAAATATAAGAAAGTCACAAAAGAACAAAGTCAAAGTTGCTCACTTTATCTGGCATCGTTTGCCTCTACCGCGGTCAGTCTTCAGCTCCCACTTGGATGGTCTAATGTTGGCTCGTTTCATGTGAGGCAGCGCATCCTAGAGTAGGCTTTTTTTATATTAAAACCGACAAACGAGCATGCGGTGCTCCTGATGGTAAGTGATCACCGCCGCCCATGGACAACTATAGCACCAATGGGACTGCTAGCGCGTTGCCGGCCTTGCAAGAAATGTTACACTCGCCTCTTAAAGGTACCCATATCGTAGCCAGTTGGAAAAACCCCAGCCGTCAGCCCGTTCCAAATTTTGCACGTACGGGGCAAAAAAGACCGCTTATCGCACGGTGTTGGAGCACCAACTATCGAGGTGATGTTGGTGGAAACTACTTTCACGTCGAGTAGTACGGTGATGGAACTTGGCAGCTGGGATAAGGTTAAGAAGTTCAACAGAGCACTCCCCATTATAAATCCTATAGAACACGCAAAGAGAACTTACGTCTCTGCGAAGAGGAAGAGGGTCAAGTTTCACAGAGAGCATAGGGTCACCAATGATGCGACACGCCCTGCGTTGTAAGCGATCTAAGCGAGCTTAGAGAGTGTAGCCTGTTTAAGTAATCCAAATCCATGGACATTCCAATACAATTATGATCAGAATTTGCGGCCCTTAATCAAACAATCGGTGATGGATTTCAATCAAATCTTCAGTAAAAATGTATTGGACAATAGATGGAATCGAGTAAAGCTCATTATCGGAGAGGCCGTCGAGGAGCCGTCTTTAAACTGTAGACGCACGCGGCGTAAGAACGTCGCGTTTTTATCGCACGGCTAGTAGAGAACGCGCGAGAGCTGTGTCCCGAGACTACCCGTCTCTTTCTAGAAAGCACTTTAAGCAGAAGTAGTTAGAAGAAGAAGTAAGTAGATTTTATTTATTAGCTACATATTTGTTTTAGTTGAACTCAAAGAAGCACGGTTTGTTTTAAATCAGTTACATTATTTTTGAGTTTGACGTTTGTAGTTATCATTTTAGTCTGCGGAATAAGAAATAGACGATAGGGAAACAAAATGGCGGTGGGTTGCTAGCCGCATCGCCTATAACATGTTTCCTAAGAGTTACGCCGATTTTCTCAATGGGCTTAAAGTAGCTCACTACTCCGTGCCATACCATGAGCGTAACCAACACCCATGCTTTGTCTCATTGTATTTGGTATGATTAGACAAAGCAAGGTATACTAGTGACGGTTTTGGTCGTAGTATGGTACGGTGTAGCGGGCAAAGACCTAGAGAAAAAACGCTGCGGCCACTCAGCGCAGTGCGTTTGCTGGATTAATCGCAAATTCGGAGTGGATCTCGTTGTAATGAGTTCTTGCCATTGGACAATGGGTAAAAGTGGGAATCGTACTGGGCACAGACGATTAAATCTTTTGTCTGGCACAATGGGAGTTGACGATTTGTGCGGATTTGAAAACAGATTGACTGATTCCGATGTGCTTGATTAGTTGGTGGATGGTAAAGAAAATTAGTCGGTAATGAAAACGCTCTTGTGAAGTCACTTTGAACAGTCACTGCTACTTTGCCATGGCCCTAACTTGTCAAAACATGTTCAGAGACGATAGGTTTTGCATTTTTTTTCAAGTTTACACGCTTTAATTTATGTACTAGTTGTCCATGTGAATTCGTGCTGTCCTGTATTCATCTTTTTCTTGTGTTATATGTACAATCAAGTGTAATAATATGTTTAGTCAAAGTTTCAAAAATAACCATACGCTCTTACACCGGCGTAATAAGGTCGTGGGACATATTTTTGAGAAGTTCATATCGATACTTATTTTTGCACTTGACCGTACAATCAAGAGTTATACATACATACATACATTGTGCCACTTCGGCCCGTTACTAGATCGATATGGAAGGGCAGTTTAAAATAACTGCTTAATTCGGACGAACAGCCAGACCGATTCGTTTATTTTTGTCGTTCCACTTAACAATGCACCCGATCAGTTTGTTTAGTTCAAAATGTTAACACTAGTGTTATCACTAGATTAAAACTATCTGTATACCAAATTTCAACCAGTTCGGTTCAGCCAAGCGTGATAAGGTAACAGCCAAGACAGACGGAGTTACTTTTGCATCTGTTGACGATGGAATTTAAAAAAGTTTCCGCTATGGTTTAATAACACAGCACACAAAGTTAATATAACACAAACACACAAATAAAGTAACTGAGAGCCTAATACGGAACAGCTGTTTTTTTTTTTTTTTTTATATATGAATAGGAAGGCAAACGAGCAAGTGGGTCACCTGATGGTAAGTGATCACCACTGCCCATAGACACCCGCAACCCCGGAGGGATTGCAGATGCGTTGCCAACCTAGAGGACTAAGATGAAATGCCTCTTGTGCCCATAATTTCCCCGGCTGTCTTACTCTCCACACCGGAACACAGCAGTGCTAGCACTGCTACTTAGCGGCTTAGCGGCTTAGCGGCGGCTTAGCGGTGCTAGCAATTTGACTAAAAATAAAGGCACGAGAGTTAAAACACCAAATAAAAAAAAAGCTAGTACGACAACGTGTTTATCTGTCTGAAATAGCTTTAGATGTTCTGGGTAGAAAAATACTCTCTTCAAATGCCATTGATAGAAAGAGGCGGCAAAGCAAAAATAATTAATAATTTATGACAATTACATTTTCATTTATTTTTGTTGTTTTCTTTTATATTTTTGAGAAAAGCACTATAATTGCCTCGGCCAGAATAGCATTGCTGGCTTCCTGGCCTAGACAGTAATTTACTATTAAAATTGGAACTTAAGTAATTAATATACAAACTGTGTACTAAAAGGAGGCTCCAACGCAGCCAGCCGCCAACAGCTATAAAATTAAAGGTAAAGTGCTCTAGAGATTATTTACTTAACCGCCCTAGGTACACAATGTACTATTATGGTTAACGTTCAGCGATGTGTTACTGCAAATGTCCCCAAGTGCACTCACAGCATGTCACGTAAAGGTCAATTCCTTGTCGGTACGGCAAATGTGACAGAAACAGAACACGGATCTAATTCCACTGCACTAGAATAGCTCGCGACGTGTTAGCTGAATAATTGAGATGTCGTGTCCCTCAATTCTGTTTGCAGCACGCGACGGGACGACGTCGAAGATGGGGGTCTTTACCGGAATAAACTCATGTCGATTGCGATTCTGCTGTCTTTGTTGGTTAGTTAGTTATAATCACGGTTTTGATGAAAATTACATTGCCCGCAACTTCGTCTGCATAGAATTTATTTATCGCAATCCCGCAGGAATTTCGCAATTTTCCGGGATAAAAAGTAGCCTATGTGTTATTCCAGACTATTATCTATATATGTTCCAAATTTTATCCAGATCTTCCAGCTGTTCTGGCGTGAAAGAGTAACAAACATTCATCCATCCATCCATACTTACAAACTTTCGCGTTTATAATATTAGTAGGATCTTCGTTGTAATATTAAAAATTACTTCCATGCTGGTCTGGGAGCCAAGGAAAAACACAGGATGTACCAGTTGCTTCTCGTGCCGCGCAGATGGTAAAAGCCCATCGAAGGAATGGGCGAAATTCTTAGGAATCATGTTATAGGCGATGCGACAGCAACCCATCACTATTTTATTACAATCTTGCTAAATGTGGCCTGTACCTGTTATTTTATGCTTTGTCTACCCCGTAAGGGATAAAGTGATTTGTGTATGTGTATGTATGTGTAATAATAATCCCATCAAAACAAAACTTGTAAAAAAACCAAGTCTCGCAACTCAGTTCTTCTACCGTAAAAAGTAGTGAGATCCATGTAATACCAAGTCGGTTAATTTATTCAGTCCCTACTAAAGAGACCTCCTCTTAAGTTATTACGTAATTAGCTAACCTTACAACATTATAATGCCCATATCAACATTAAAATCGTTTATGTTATAAATAAATAAATTGACTAGGCATTCGCATTAAACCATCAATTTAATATAATATGTATAAAACACAATTTTTCTCACAAGCAATACAGCAATTCAGGCTTCCAGTTTTATCCACAACGAAGTTAAAGGGGGGTCGAAAATGGCCTGAACTGCTTCGAGAAATTGCTCGACTTGGCGGGGGCACTGCCGTGCCCCCAGATCTAACCAGCGCTTGATCCCACCTGACAAGTGCAGATGCACCCAATGTGCATTCACTACTGCGTAATTTTTCACGCAAACGCAACTCTAATCCACCCTATTTATGGCTTCCAGGACCATGAATCAAGGGTGCAAATTCCGTCGATAAATCAAAAGATTTAGCGTAACATCAAAGAGCGTAAACTGACGTCACGGTTCCGTCACGACCCGACTTTACGACGGCCGAGAACTGACGGACGCGACACTGTCCCATAAATCAATTTATATCTCCATTCCAAGACAATTGGTGCCGCTTTGCGCGGTACAAGCGCGGATAGGGTTGCCATGTTTGGCGTTTGGCGGAGTGTCCGGCCAAATGTTTTCGCGTCCGGTTTGAGTTTTTTTTGGTGATGCGAGAGCACGAGTCTAAAAGGAAGTAAAAGGCACACATGTTTGACGACCAGACAGCCTAGTGGTTAGAGAACCTGACGCGACACTGTCCCATAAATCAATTTATATCTCCATTCCAAGACAATTGGTGCTGCTTTGCGCGGTACAAGCGCGGATAGGGTTTCCAGTAGCCGGACATGTTTGGCGTTTGGCGGAGTATCCGGCCAAAGGCGTTTGACGGAGTGTCCGGCCAAATGTTTTCTCGTCCGGTTTGAGTGTTGCGAGAGCGACACGAGTCTAAAAGGAAGGGCACACATGTTTGACGACCGGACAGCCTAGTGGTTAGAACCTGACTATATAGCTTGAGGTCCCGGGTTCAATCCACGTCTGGGCAGATATTTGTATGAAAAATACGAATGTTTGTCCTCGAGTCTTGGATGTAATACGTATTTAAGTATGTATTTATCTAAGTAAGTATGTTTATCCGTGGTCTAGTATCCATATTACAAGCTTTGCTTAGTTAAGGACTTTTTTGTAATTGTCCCAAGATTTTATTGATTTGTAATAAAAAGTCCTATGAATATAAAAAAATGTAGTATTAGTAGTGTTAGTAGTAGAGCCTTATTCCTAAACAAAATGTGGACTGTGTGAGACCATTTTATATTGGCTATTTTCTTACGTAGACTTAGAGATACGACATGATGAGATGATACTGGTGTTTATAGATTTGTTTTATTACTTGAGTAGGTAAGCAGTATAAAGACTAATTTCATACCAAAAAAATAAAAGAGTATTTGTTTTATTATTTCTATAAAATATTGTTAAAGCTTTGTCCGGCCAAATTGAACTCCGACTCCGGCTTTTGTCGTTTTAAGGCTAGCAACCCTAGCCGCGACCAACTAAAGCTGAGCCCCATGCCTTAGCACAAAGTACGGGAACCGGGTCCCATCGCAATGGGCTGGCGGCAATTTTGATTTGCGGATTGAAGACGCATGAATCAAACAGGCCGTCGCAAGTCGAGCCGGTATTAACGTCTAATAGTACAACGGCGTGTAATTGTCCTATGACTTTTATCGGGAACGGTAAACGGTACGGCGGTAAATCAAATGGTACATAATGGTACAAATGGGAAATGGACGGGGATTGAATTGAATTTGTACTCGCTATTAGTACAGGTCGGGCTTGGTTTGTTGCAATGTTACTTCTACAGGAACATACATACACATACACAAATCACGTCTTTATCCCTTACGGGGTAGACAGAGCCTAAGGTAAGATACGTACAGGCCACATTTAGCAACAGGGGTGATAGTAAAATGATGATTTTTGAGCATCTCACTGTTGGGCAAAGGCGTTGCTCTCCATTCAAACAGATGACGCTTGGCGACAAAAATTGGCATAGTAACAAGGCCACGTGACAGACAGAAAAATTCGAAGGCTTACCCACCTGCTATGGGTGGTATAGGGGTATAACACGCGTCACGGAATGACGAGGATCCAGGTTCGATTTTCGGCCATAGCATACTTTTCGGGTTTTTCTACGTGTTCTCATTTTCAGTTTGGAAAATTACTCTCGATTCTTTTCATGAAAAATAAAATGTACCTACACGCCACATTTAACAAGATTGCGGGCGTATAGGTGGAAAATGGAATCAAAATGGTGATTCTTATTATTTTCGCCCATTCCCTCGATGGACTTTTACCATCTGCGCGGCATTTACTTTGCTCCCAAACCAGCATGGACCAACTTCATTGTTTAAATTAATTCGTTTTCAAAATGGGACCACATTTACTCAAATTCCATCATCCACAGCTGTAAAGTCAGCGGGGCCACTTGATCATGACTGGCTCCCAAAACGATTAGCGCAATGATACGACATGACTTAGCAAGTATAGTCTGTTCACATGACTGTGAACATCTGGTTCGATGCAAAAAATGCTTGGAACCATTGTGTCGATACAAGTATTATGAACTGCATACTTTGCTTAGCTTGTAATTTGAAATACAATGTCTATTAAAAATTAATGTCATATTGGAAGTTATTCAATTTCACAATATAGTCATAAGTGTGTTTTGTTCAAATATTGCAAGTAAGGTTTCATCTTGATACATTATTATTACATCTAAAAGTAAAAACACAGTGCAAATACTGACAACTACACGTGTTTAATTTTTCACAATTATCATTTTAAAAAAATGGGCGAAAACCCACCTATATTTTGATTCCAATTTCGATGTGTACAATCATGCTTAACGTGGCTTTTAGGTCTTGTCACCTTAGGCTCTGTCTGCCCTGTAAGGGATAAAGACGTGATTTGTGTATGTGTGTATGTATTTTGCATCATGCAGAAGTTTTGATGGTACATTAAGACTATTGCAAAGGAGACATTTACAGAGCGAGTACGTCGTTGCATGTCTAAAATAGTTTTGATTTGAAAATAGGTACCTACTTTTATTTACTTAATGAAAAAAATTTTTCAAGACATATTCTGTAATATAAATATGATACGCCTCAAGTGGTCGGATTGACTTCAAATTTGGTATGTCTATGTATGATGAATGACAATGCAAGTACAGTCAGCAAAAAGCCTGTACAGATCTAGTCAAAATGATTTTCCTTAACGTTTCGTTGAATCCCAACCGGTTTTCAACTTAACAACATTAGAATAAGGTTCTTATTTATTGTTGTTAATATCTGACAGCTGCTCTGTTTGCACGACTTTAATAACATGTCACTAAAGTGGAAAACCGGATAAAATTCAACGGAATGTCATGGAAAAACTTTATGCACTACACCTGTATTCGATGAAAATACACATTTTCATCAAAATTTAAATTTAAACTGAACTGGCTTATTTTATGTACGCTGTGAGATCGTAGAGTTGCGTCACAGTACACAGAACTATAGAATTTACTTATTCACGACTCACGTACCGTCTGGACGTTGAGTTACTGGTCTACTGCGCCTCTAGTGTTTTTCGTCGCAACAAACTATGAGATTTCAAATAATATGGCTAACTGTATGTGTGTGGTTTGGTTAAGGTTGACTGCAAGAGATCCCTTAAAGGGACAAGTTCGCCTTTGTGCATGTATTTCAGATCTCAGTGTTTGTCAGTTGTATTTGTCTTATGTTTATTTTGCACAATAAAGAGTTTACATATGTATATATTATATACATACATAGTTTAAGAACACTTACCGTTACGCGTCGCTAGAATTATACATATTTAAACCTTCCTCTTGAATCACTCTATTAAAAAAAACCATATCAAAATCCGTTGCTTAATTTAAAAGATATAAGCATACATAAGGACAGACAGACAGACAACGGAAAGCGGCTCCGTTTGCGCAGAATTCGCTTATCGCTACCTGTCATACAATTTTCCGGCATAAAATATACCCTATGTCCAATACATGTACAGTCAGCAAAAGAAGCTTGTAGGTTGTAATTTTTTTTTTACAAAAAATATTCTTAGCTTTACTATAAAGTTCATTATATTGATTGTATTATTTAGTGTTTACTTACATTGCTTTAACAGTTCCTATTCCATCATTGTCACAGCATCCAAATCTGAAAAAAGATAACACTTTTTTTAATACCTTCAATTACCCCTTTTACCGTAGGGATTGCGATATCCGCTCTGGCTGGTTCAAAGGGTTGCCATTGCCGTCCAAAGAGGCAACGCGGCCAGCATAAAGGGAACCTTTGAGCCACGCACGAAACGGGGGGGGGGGGGGGGGAGGTTAGGTTATTTTTTTACTTTAAATCAACTTTCCTTGTAAGTAATTGAAGTTCTAATTTATAAAGAATGACGAAATCAACAAAGAATTCAAACAATGTAAATAAGTCCAATTGAAACATGGGCCAAAAAGTGCGTGAGCACTAATCCAATTTACCAGTCAATAAATACACTTCAAATCACAATTTCATTATGATTTAGAAGCACTTAAATCACAATCAAAGTTACTAATAAACATAAATTAAATCACGGTAAACGCTTCGTCACGACACGCGGGCAAAGCTGCCATTCACTGGCCTGCCATAAAATCATTCGGCCGTAAAGCTGGACATAAATTATCCAGCGAGACAAATTATTTCCGTGTGGGAAAGTTTTTTTTATTGCCATTGTCTTCAATCGTTAATTAACTCTTACTATATAATCGTTTATTCGGTAATCTTGAGAAATTTTAATGCTAACTAGTATGTATAATACATTCTAAGTGACACTTTGTATGTCTACATACATACATAACGTATCTCCACGCCTCTTTCTTCCCCATAGGAATAGGCAAGACCAAAAGTCAATCGAGGGAATGGGCGAAATTCTTAGGAATCATGTTATAGGCGATGCGGCTAGCTACCCATCACTATTTTGATTCTTTTTACCGCCTATACGCCTACAATCATGCTAAACGTGGCCTTTAGGTCTTGTTACCTCAGGCTCTGTCTACCCCGTAAGCGATATAGACGTGATTTGTGTATGTATGTATGTAAAATGCCACAGGTCGTAGCTGCTTAGAGTCGTAACGTAAATAATTATTGCAAATATAGCAACTCAACGCTAATTCAACGCGGACGAAGTCGCGGGCAGAAGCTAGTAAATTAATAAGAATAAAACCTATACTTAAAATTAAAATAGGACTCTTAGGTAGGGTCCCGATCACGCAAGCATTCCCGCGTTGTATCGCAATTGAGTCTTAGCGCGAGAAAGGTTGTATTTTTAGGTTCATACATTTCCCTCGCGAACCTAAGCTTCTTCTTTGTGGCGTACCTATCAAGTCGTTATAGCGACGACAACTTCGCCAATGTCAAAGTAACAAAAATATAAATAAAAAATCTTGTGACAAAATATCGGCAACGTTGTACGGTAATGGTCAAAGACCGCTCCCCCCTGTCGGGCTCTTAGACAAGGGTCAATAATATCCCTCAGAAACTGCCAGGAAATCATTAGCCGTTGCCCAGGGTGCACCGGAGCTTGACCATTCGTGGAGGTAACCCGACTCGCACCCCAAAACCTAAGTTCCAATAACCGCTCATAATTTTCCCACAATTATTGCAACAACCAATCAAAAACGATTAAACTCGCCCAGAATTCAATTAATCTCGTGACAGTACATCAATATCAATATAATAAACCAGTAAATAACTGGTATTAACTCTATCAAAGAACACCGAAGTTTGAATTACACGAACATTCCCAATATGCCATATTTCATGCGCAGACGCAGAACAAGTCACTCATTAAGCTAAGTCGATTGCGATGCGGATTTAATTAATTTTTACGCCCTTTGGGTATCGTAAAGGCATTGCTGGATTGGTAAAGCCGTCCGACGTTGTCTGGCGCACTCTGAGGCGTACATTAAATTCCTTTTTTTTATATTTGTAAAACATTGTCAAGCGTACCCTAACCCTATACCATAACACGTAGTAAGTCACCCTGTACACTGCGTATTTAGCGCACTCTGAGGCGCAGATTATAATTTCTTATTTAATATTTGTAAAACATTGTCAAGCGTACTCTAAACCATAACACGTACTAAGTCACCCTGTACACTGTGTATTAGCGCACTCTGAGGCGCAGATAAAATTCCTTTTTTAATATTTGTAAAACATTGTCAAGCGTACCTCTAAACCATAACACGTACTAAGTCACCCTGTATACTGTGTATTTAGCGCAATCTGAGGCGTAAATTAAATTCCTTTTTTAATATTTGTAAAAGATTGTCAAGCGTACCCTAAACCATAACACGTAGTACGTCACCCTGTAATCATACATACATGAAACAGAAGAAAGAAGACATTTATTCTCTCTTGAAAGACACAATTTTACAAAAATGAAACAGAACACAAATGAGATCATCAGTGTAGGTATTTATTGAGTGTATTAGCGCTTGTTCCCCGTACATAACTATTTTACATAACCCGGACATTCTAAGGTAAAATAAAGACTATTTCTAAATTAAAACAAACGTGTTCCCGGCTTAGGGGTGGCACTAAACCTACATTAACCCAAATTAATCATCCTACCAATTTTACCAGTGCCGGTTATGTAACTTAGTTAGGGAACATACCCAAACTACGTGACCGATTTAGGGGGGGGAGGGGGGTCTTCAAAGTACCACTCATGGTCACCGGGGGGAGGGGGGGGGGTTTGGTTTCTTGTCACGTAGTCATTCTCAAAGTACGCACTTTTAGGGGCCGTATAAGAAAATACAAACAAAAGCCATTATTTTGTAACTTTACGCAAAAAATATTGATAAAATATACTACGTGAAAACTAGGGGGGGGGGGGAGGGGGTCTGGGCATATACTACGCTTGGTCACCGAGGGGGGGGGAGGGGGTCAAAAAACACGAAAAAAAGGGTCACGTAGTTTGGGTATGTTCCCTTATGTACGGAGAACAAGCTTGTATTAGCAACAGTGAAGTTCGTGACGATCGAGATGTATTCGTTCCAATTAATATAAATATATTTAAGGTCGAACAAACAATAATTTAATATCACAACAACATCATAGTTATCGCGTGACAGAAACACTTGTACAAGTAATGCAATAAGGAGCTGTTAAAATCATGATGCGTGTAATTTTGGGTGCAGTTGCAGTCGAGTGAGAGTTTACGATCTAGACCGGGCATTATGGCTTTATTAGATGCCGGAAACATTCCAGCCAAGATTTCTATAACAAAGTTTTTGTTAAGATTTTTTTTTACGTTAGATAGGCCAGACAAACGAACTAGTGGGTCACCTGATGGTAAATGATCACCACTGTCCATAGACACCCGCAGCGCTTTACGCGATGCCAGTGCGTTGTCGGCCCTGCAGAAAATTATACACTCGCCTCTTAAGCACCCAGGTCGTAACTCGATGGGAAGACCTCAGCGGGAAGCTCGTTCCAGATTTTGCAAGTTCGTGGCAAAAAAGACCGATTAAACCGCACCGTCGAAGACTGTCCATTCATCAACATGATGTCGATGGAATGAACGCTTACGACGAGTGGATTTGTCATAGAACCCCGCACTTACAAATTACACGCTTATCCCGCCGCAAAGCAGCAGTGCTTGCGCTGTGGTCAGACAGAGACTACTTGGTTCCACTCGCTGTTAGGAATCATGTTATGGCGATGGGGCTTGCAATCATGCTAAACGTGGCCTTGAGGTCTTAACTTTGGCTCTGTCTACCCAGTAAACGATAAAGACGTGATTTATGTAGGTATTTAATTTCGTCAAATCGACACGGAAAGAAGCGAACGAAAAACATAAATTAGTAATTCTCCGAAGAATATAGGTTGCCTGACTGGACTAAGTTATTGATACGAGCGTGACTCAGTCACCGATGCTCGATACTGATTGGTCAACGTACAAAGGTAGAATGACACAAACTTTCGAAGCGATTTGGCAATTCCCAACAATGCGATGACAACCACAGATATCTGTCTATCAGAAAACAATGCAAGCCTTTCGAGACGTTATCGAAAACGTCGGAAATTATCGAAAAAACGGTTCCATTAATTAAAGCCTCGCGATTGGCCACAAAGGATGAATTTGTTGTAGATTGAGATTTATCGGACAACAATGAATTTCTCAAATCACACAATTAGGAGTGATGGGGCTGGCATGCGCGCGCGCCGCTTTGTCGGCGTCTGTCACAGAACGGGCTGTTCCGTTTGGAACCGATTATGACGTGTAATCGCGTTATGGTATAATGTTGTTGATTGGTTCTGTTAGGCTTTGAGGTTATGGTCTTATGGTTGAGAGGATGGAAAAGAATAAGGGAACCGCGCGCGGCAAGCGCGTGTCGGGTTAAACACAGAGCAGTGGCGTAACTATAGGGTGGCAGGGGTGGCAAAATGCCAGGGGCCCCTAGCTCTACGGGGCCCCGAACTGAGTTGGTTTTGAGCACAGAAGGGACGCCGATGCACTTCTTTATATTGAGAAAGGAGCACTCTGACGAATTTTCCAGGGGCCCCATACGTTATAGTTACGCCACTGACACAGAGTAAAGATAATTTTAGTGTGACAGATTAAACACATAGTGCAATTCGTCTATGCTGGTCATATTCATTGTACGACAAGTTACTTCGATCTGACCTTCATTTTACCGCTCTCGGGGTTGTTATACTATGTGACCTATCGTACAACACAACAGAATAAAAAACCACAACTTTACAGGAGATACTTGATAATAAATGTTTAAAGTTTTCTCTCACTGTCGCCGCGATTATTATATACAAATTACAGCTATATGGTACCTATGACATAATAACAATTAAAAGGAATTACCAAATTCACCAAGGAACCCTAAAAACGGGTAACTATTGATAACGAGACGAACCAAATGGATGCTCAAGTCAGTACATAAGCTTGTGTTTTAACCTTTTTTTTAAACTGTGTTGTTCTTATGAAATGATAAAATTACAATGTAAAAAGTAATTAATTCGGTTCGGTCTGCACCAGGAAGGTTATGTTTTTCGAGTATGTAGGTATGTATCTTTAGCTCTAGAGCCTAAATGGCTGGTCCGATTTGAGCTTGAGAAGTATCAGTCGTGAGAGTGACACGGGAAGCTACAATACAATACAATTCAATACAATAGCTCTGTATTAAACACCACATATAACAACCAAAACAGAAAAAAGATATACAGAATATTACAAGGTAACAGCCTTATCGCTACAGAGCGATCTCTACCAGGTGTTAATGGAGAGACCTTAAGTTATTCTGATAGCTACTCGACTCATAGATGATATTTTGTAATTAAGGTGTGTAGTTACCTTAAACATGTATGTAAATCCGTTGCCTAGTAACCATAGAACAAGCTTTGCTTAGCTTTAGACTAGGTCAATTGGTGTAAATTTGTTAGATGGCATTTATTTTATTTATTTATAAGTTGTCATTGAACCAGCCACAAGATTCATGCACAAGATGACATATAGAGATAGTGCTCCTTCAACATAGTTTAAAATGGGTAAAGATTTAGCGCGACTTATGCTTATAGGCAAGGAAACCTACCGCGCAGATGGTAAAAGACCATCGAGGGAATGGGCGATTATAATAGGAAAATCATGTTATACGTGATGAGGCGAGCAACCCATCACTATTTTGATTCCCACTTTCTACCTATACGCCCACAATCTTGCTAGATGTGGCCTGTAGGTGCCTGTTACCTTAGGCTCTGTCTACCCCGTAAGGGATAAAAACGTGATTTATGTTATGCTATTAAATAAATAAATAAATATCTTGGGACAAATTACACCAATTGACCCAGCCCCAAACCCCATACCCATACCTTTTACCCATAACTTTTAGTCCAGCAGGCCTAAGTGGCGCAAACCTTTGTCTGTTTGTCTGTCAAGCGATAGATGATCGACGTGACTGCGCAGTTTTCGCCGCCATGATCTGCTATTAAGGTATTATGGTTTTGGTACCGCTTTAATTATGTTTGGTTCGTGTTTGTTGGCGTTTTTTGTATACAATAATAGTATAAGTACTTTCAGTAAATTGTATCAATGATAATTTCTAAATGACACTGAAAATTAGAACACAGAAAAATTGGCCCGCACGAGGCGGTTTGCTTCATCCTTCCTAATGCGAACTGCTAGGGAATGGAATTCGCTCCCAACGCCTGTATTTCCGGACAGATACAACCTAGGGCTCTTCAAGGCTAGAGTGAATAGGCTATTACTGAACCAGTGAGTTACACCTTTGGCCTCATCTGCACCTTCCACCAAGTGAGATAGAGGTCAATCACTGGTCAGTTTGTAGTAAAAAAAAAAAAAAGCTGTCGGGAATCGAAGCCGGATCCTCTTCATTCGACGCGTGCTACCCTACACCACCCATGGCAGGTAACTCCTGCTGCTGGTTCTGGTGGTTTTACTTGCTATGGGTGATGTAGGTTATAGCACGCGTCACGGAATTACAAGGATCCGGCTTCGATTCCCGGTCATAGATTTGCTTTTCGGATTAATGTGTTCTAATTTTCAGTGTCGTTTAGAAATTTAATTTCTAACGGTAAAACCGTGAAAGTAAACATAAAAAAATCAAGAAGTAAACTTTTTTGATTCATTTGATAGTATGTATTAATGATGTTTTATTTAAAATATAATTTTTTTTTTTTAACCGGAGCGTCACAAGTTTTAAGGAGTTTTTGGTTAGTAAAAAAAAAAATTAAAGTAAGAATTGGCTAAAACACGATATTTTTTACCGTTTTCAATTGACTTCTATGCGGGTCTGGGAGCAAAAAAAATCCCCACGAAAAAAAGAATGGATTTGGATTCCATTTTCCATCTATTCGGTAACAATTTTGCTAAACTTATTGTATTGCATTGAACTTTGAAAAATCGGGATCTGTATAGTATTAGGTCTTGCGGTTAATTTCGGCTTCGCGTCGCCTCGCTCTAACTTACAGGACGCCAGTCATCTCTTTCCAAAGACCGAAATGCAATTGTGACCGGGTATTGTACGCATTAGCCCTAGCTGAAACGTAGTCGCTTCGCTTCGCACCAACGAAACTCCATTCCCTTCTAGACCAGGGTCGATAATTTTTGAGACCAAAAAAAATTATAGTAGGATGAAACCCATTAGAAAGGGTAGAGAATATTACAAAAATGAAAGGAAAAATAAATTAGTTTTGCCGGAAATCGAGATAAACCATTTTTCACCCTTAAAAACTCACCCCCTTCCCCTACCCGACCTCAGATCGCCCGTAATTTTTTTTTTTACTTTTTATCACTTTCAAAGGTCCCTGGTCTATTCGCCAAAAGCTAAATTTATCAAACAATCAATTCGCTTTCAAACAATAGCTCCCCGCCAGCCCACCCGCGGTACTATCTGACAATCAGAATGTAATTAACAGACATCCACGTCCGAGTGGAACGAATTGACAACTGTCATTCACCGATGACAGCTCGGAATGGTGTTAATTTTTTCAACGGTTGCGCCGATGAATGGTTAAATAATTAGTAAAATTGCTTAGCTTAGTTTCTTTTAGTTTGCGAAGCCATTTGATAAACTTAATCGTGATTTTATTTATAACTAGCTGACCTGACAGACGTCCTATTAACTATGTACCCCTTCTGTCAATACATACATAAATCAGGTCTTTATCCCTTTACGAGGTAGACAGAGCCTAAGGTTGAACAAGACCTAAAGGCCACGTTTAGCATGATTGTGGGCGTATAGGTGGAAAGGGGCATCAAATTAGTGATGGGTTGCAAGCCGCATCGTCTATAACATGATTCCTATTTTCGTCCATTCCCTCGATAGGCTTTTACCGTCTGCGCGGGAAGAGAAGCAAGTGTTACATTCTATGTTTTTCTTTTGCTCCCAGACCAGCATAGAAGACAATCTGTCAATGATATGTATAATTCGAGAAAAAAGGGTGTGGGGTTACCTCCGCGTGTGATCAAGAGCTGCGGTTCGTTTTTGGATCCGTCCGCGGGAAGAGCTGTGCTTGGTTTGGTGCACCCTGGGCATCGGCTAATGATTTCCTGGCGGTCTCCGAGGGATATCATTGACCGTGTTCTTTATGAATACTGTATTTATGTACTTTGACATTGGCGAAATCATCGATCGATGGGGCCATATTAAAAAATGAAGAAGGTTACATTGCTTATATAAGTCTTGTTACCTTAGGGTATGTCTACGCCGTAAGGGATAAAGACGTGATTTATATATGTATGTATCAAAACTATTTAAGGCCTGTCATGAAAACTCTCACTCAAATAAAAAAAGATAACGCTGTGCGTCTCAATGAACTTCAAAAACTTTTGCATGTTTCCCCAAACCAGCCTAAAAGTGCATTTGCAGCGTCATGTCGTATCGTTATTCCGTTTGATGTTTAGCCGAATAACAATACCTCCATTTTACCCGACTGCGCAAGGTTCCGAGGGAGTTCATTCAACCCCGGGTTCATCATTCCTATCTGTCAAATGATTATAAAGATTAAGTTAGAAAGACGTGGTCTGAATCAATAGACAAATAAATGGGTGTTTTCTGATGACTGCATTGATATAAAATAAAATATTGCTATGGTTGGTGTAGCGGTTACCACGCATCACGGTTTGTTGAGGACGGTTCGATTCCCGGCCAATTTATTTAAGCCGGCTAATTTTTAAAGTCGTTTAAAAACATAATTTGTAACAATTAAATTGTAAATTAAACGCGTCGAATTGAGAACTTCCTTTTTTCATACATACACACATACATATATATCATGTTTCTACAACAAGACCTAACATGATTGTAGGCAAATAGCTGGAAAAGGAATCAAAATAGTTATGGGTTGCTAGCCGCATCGCCTATAACATGATTCCTAAGAATTTCACCCATTCCCTCGATGGGCTTTTACCATCTGCGCGGGACGAGAAGCAACTGGTAGATTGTATATTTTTCCTTTGCTTCCAGACCAGCATGGAAATATATTTCACATATTTTCATCCGAGCTCTAGAGAAGTATCTAATTATGATTATTGAATCTGTTTTAATAAAAGTCAGCTTTCTCTTTCTCATAAACTCAAAAACGGAACAAACTTTCCTATTACAATTTCAACAAAACTTGACCAACTTATAGCCTAAATACAACAAATTCCAGTCACAACACACCTCTAAACCTAACACCGAAACTACGGAGCAAACAAAAATGCCGACCACTATTTTTCCTTTCACATACGAGCCTTTCACTCGCACAAAAGCGCCGAAGTCTCCAGGGTTGTCACAGCAATGTGTCAAATTCGTCAGCAGAGTTGTGTCGACGCACCGTGACTCGCTTGCTGCCCTGTTGATCGCTAGGGGGAGCATAAAGCCGTGTTTGGGAGGACAAGTTGAGAATTTCTGTTAGATATTTTGTTGAATCAGGCGTTACTTTGCGGTTTATCTTGCACGTGAGTAGGGAGTAGCAAGGTAAATATTGTTTGTTGCTTCTAATTTCTGTTAGTTTTATGGGTCGTACAAGTATCTAGTTCGAGTTTGTTTTATGTATTGACAATTGAAATACTCTTAAATAATAAATGTTTAAGCGCATGAAAGGTACGTGTGTAACTAAATAGAGTTATTACAATACACAAATGACGTTTTTATCCGTTACGGGGAAGACAGAGCCTCAGGTGGCCGGACCTAGGCCACGCTTAGCAAGATTGTGGGCGTATAGATGGCAAAAAATGGAATTAAAATAGTGATTGGTTGCTAGCCACATCGCCTATAACATGATTTTGTTCCATTCCCTCGATGGGATTTTACCATCTATTACCATGAAATTGTAATTTAAAAAGTAACAAAATTCCATAAATAGAGACATTTCATCTTAGTCCTCTAGGTTGGCAACGCATCTGCAATCCCTCCGGGGTGGCGGGTGTCTATGGGCAGTGGTGATCACTTACCATCAGGTGACCCACTTGCTCGTTTGTCTTCCTATATTCATATAAAAAAAAACAACAGGATTAAGACAAGTCTTCAATTGAATCTCATCAACGTCAACGAGAGACAGTCCCCGACTTACCGCTAAACATTGTCACCCCACAATCACCCGGCTAAGTGACGATGATCGACAAAAACGGATGAAGTGCGATTTTATTAACAGAGCGCTTTCATCAAGTTGAAAAAATACTCTCTATGGGGATAACAAATGATGTTGTTCGGGTGGAAAATGGACGAGATGGATGGCGGGCTTTGAACGCGGTGACTCGACGAGAGAGGTGTTTTTGCATGCAGATTCTGTACTACAAACGAAGAATCGGGATGCGATCACTTCGATTTTCGATTGTTTAAAATAAGCGACGTTTTTTTACCCGCCTGCGTCAAAAGAGGGTTGTTTTTATGGGTTCTCTATTTTATTAAGTACTTACTAGCTTTTGTTCGCGACTTCGTCTATCTAAGTATAAAAAAATCGAGTCAAAATCCGTTGCGTAGTTTTAAAGATCAAGCATACATAGGGACAGACAGACAACGGAAAGTGACTTTGTTTTATATTATGTAGAGATGTATTATTTATATATTAGGTACTATTAAATGTACAAAAAACGCAAGAAATCTAGAGGTCCTAGGACACATGTAAAAAGGCGAACTTATCCCTAAAAGGCATATCTTCATGTCGAAAGTGTTTTGAAGTTTTTAAACGTAAGTTACACAAGTTTATTAATTTGTAGAAACAGGACGCAGCCGTAAGCCGAAGCAAAGCGATATAACTGGCCATTTGCATAATTCTCGTATGAATAACCGATATCTATCATAATCGAAATATTAAATAATCGATGAACGCGTAAATATTTGATTTTGTTCCGATTATTAATTTAAACGGAAATGTTTATGACTTTGGTCTCGAGAAGGCTTTCATATATTTTAATGATAGACAAATTTCAAACTATCGAGCTATATATACTATACCTACTATATAAATAAATAGGTTTGAGAGTTGCATCAAAAAACTACCTTCGTCTTTTTTTATTAACATACATACATACACATACACTAATCACGTTTTTATCCCTTACGGTGGCAACCTACAGGCCACGTCTAGCAAGATTGTGGGCGTAAAGATGGCAAAAAATTTAATCAAAATAGTGATGGGTTGCTAGCCGCATCGCCTATAACGTGATTCCTAGGGTTTCACCCATTCCCTCGATGGGCTTTTACCATATGCGCGGGAAGAGAAGCAACTGGTATATTCTGTTTTTTCTTCGCTCCCAGACCAGCATGAAACTTTTTTATTAACACAATAGATAAAATAGATGTACAAAGGCGGACTTATCCCTTAAAGGATGCTTTAAAGGATCTGATCGAGCTGAAATTTTGCATACTTGTGTAAGTTATAACAATGCAATAATCTGGAGGCTTATTACCTAACTCGCTCGTAATCGCCATCGTGTTAATTTTGACAGTGCATGTATGGGCTGACAATTGGCATCGGAATCAGCTAGCTGTCACATTCGTACAAGAACTGTCAAAATGAACACGATGGCGATTGCGAGCAAGTTAGGTAATAAGCCTACTGAGGACCTATGACAATGCAAGTACAGTCAGCAAAAAAGCTTGTATAAAGCTGAAAGTTTTAGGTTAGGTTATTCATAAAAACATATTATGTGAAAGCTAGACTCGGGTTGTTTCAGTAAGCAATCCCAAAAATGATTACAAAATAACGTGGCTCAGAATTATACACACTGTAACGCTTCTTCCCCGCAGGGGTAGGCAGAAACTACTTTGCTCCACTTGCTACGATCCTGACATAGTTACCTACTTCCTTCGCTTCATCTACATCCATCGAACTTCTCGCGCGACGTCAGAGCTAGCAGTTCGAATGTTAAACTTCCGTTCGTAAACCCAATTTGCAGACATTCGGTTTTTAGACATTTTGTATACTATGCAATGTGACACTGCGCTCCAAAATCAAACTCACCGGCATTGTTGGCAGCCCTATGTTACAAGTTGATAAATAGTCGCGGACGATTTGCAGAGTCATTAGGGCTGCCACCGCGACACATGTCTCGCCGATTCATTGCTTTTCCTTGTCGCCTTTCTGTTTATTATACTTCAATTTGTCTGGAGTCACTCGGTTTCGGGGGTACTTTTTTGCCATTGTTCTGTTTTGTGCGGGACTTTTGGTTCACGGTTTTTGGGTAGTCGATGTTGTTTTGTTTATGAAATGACGCTGTATTGATTCTTTCGCTCGCCTGTGGGGTTATCCGACGTGTTTCGAACCAATCAGTTCATTTTCAAGGTGAGATCAAACGGATAGTACCTAATTGTGAACTGCAAGACTACAGTGAGTTCCTGTGTATTTGTTACTTGTATTTTCTAGAGATATCAATGCCGTAAACTGGGTGACTTTGATTTACGTGGTGACTTTAAGAAGTAGTTGTGATGACGAAATCATTAATTTTTATTTACGTTTACTGCTTCCAACTGATCTCTTCATCGATCGTCTTTACGTCGACATGCCAAACATTCACCGCATGTGGATAATATCGATTTCATAGCAATTTTAAAAGTATCAAATTAGTCCCAAAATGGTCAAAGTTACCCCGGTTAACGGTGTCTAGATTCCTTTTCACTTTTAGTCATTATTAAAAATGACTGAATAAAAAACCTTAAGTCAAACGACACCAAAACTTGAAGCGACATTTAGAAACCAGTAACTTGTAAAATGTTTGCGCCACCCACCACTGTATTACCACAGATAGATAATTAAGATAAATACATATTTTAAAAATAAAATATTTTATAATCTCATCAGTATAAAGTCCTCTGGCGTATCGCTTCTGTATGTTAATATTATTCATAACATTCTTGCCAAATTGAGGGTAGAGTGTGAATAGTGCTTAGCGTCAAAATGTCAATCATTAAGAATCACTTACGTTGTTAATAACAAGAATATCATTGACCTCGATGGCCAATGTCAAAGGTAACAAAGTTGCAAAGCCCAATTCAAGTGTGATTGGTCATTTTTATAATTAAGCCATTTTATTGGTTGTTTTTACCATTGGTCATTTTTATGAGTGAACATTTTATGATTAAAGCAACTTATATTTTCAGGATTATGGTTGTCAATGAGACCTTAAAATCATAAACCTAATCAGCGGCAAAAGTGTGGTCCTCATAAGTATATATGTATTAGGTATATTTTTATGGTCTGGTACAAATTTTGTACCGTTAGCTTAGCTATCTGTCCGTCTGTTAGTTCTGTATCTTTTAAACCGTAATAATACTGTTTTCTTACTATAATAATACAGCAACAACTTATAAAAATTAAGTGTATTTAAAAATTATCTAACTTTGCTACAGTCAAATCTAAGACGATAAGTAGGTAAGTATGACAAAGTGTTTAAATTCAATTTGATTTAACAAGACATTGAATTATGAATTATGACTTTGACACGCGTTTTTTGTCTATCCTCTTCACATTTTGACATTTGACACAACCTCAACCAAAAAATAATAACAAATAACTTCTGTCAAAAATTTCATTTTTAATACAAGCTTTTTTTGCTGACTGTACTTGCATTGTCTCCCGTCCTACATATTAGTACCAAATGTCAAGTCATTCGGACCAACCGTTGAAGAGTTTCCTCCTTCGGAGACCATACTGGCTGGGTCACCAGAACTCCACTACTAAATTATTCTAAAAACAAAAGTCGGTCGTTATAAGGTTTCAAATGTAACAGTGTCCGATTTTGAAATGTGTCGCTTTTGAATTTAATCAGCGTATACATACATACATAAATCACGTCTTTCTAAGTCCACTTTTATCATCCTAAAGGAATATGTCCACCGTCAAGTCTCTAGTCGTGCGTCTGTCAGCCACGTTGCTATTTTATAGGCATATATTAACATACATGCGTGTTAATTAACTATCAGCAAACAATATATGTATGCTGCTAGCGCGGCATTGTCCGATAGAGCCGTCGTATAAACTGATCGACAGGGCATTATTTTATGAAATTCGAATTAACTACCGCGTTAGCGTTTAGCTTTTCCTTTTTTTACTACGAACTGACCAGTGATTGACCTCTATCTCACTCTATCTCACTTGGTGGAAGGTGCAGATAAGGCCAAAGGTGTAACTCACTGGTTCAGTAATAGCCTATTCACTCTAAGAGCCCTAGGTTTAATCTATTAGAAGTATATCAATATATCAGAGCCTCTAGTGTAACTTTTCGTATATAAAAACGTCTCGAACGCGTTCACGTAAGCGTCTCAATTACTATGGAATAATTGGCAGCGCCACTTGCGGATCGAAATGACAACAAACTTCTCATAGTATTTGACATTTTAACGCAAACGCGTTCGAGACGTATTTAGTGACCGAAAACGTACACTAAGCATACAGTAAATTTTTATTAATACTCTGGACAAAGTAGCCCTCGCGTTCTAAGAGGAGGCATATGCCCAGCATTAGGCGTAGGCTAGCGACATAAACTGAACACTACCTATAATGGAATTTCCCGACATGTTTCAAATCAGTTGTTGTATTGTTCAATGCAGTTTTTTTATATGATAGGGGGAAAATGAGCAAGTGGGTCACCTGATGAATATTGCAACTTTAAAGCGATGTTAAATTTCTATATCCTACTAATATTATATGCGAAAGTTTGTGAGGTTGGATGAGACGATGTGAGTGTGTATGTTTGTTGCTTCTTCACGCTGAAACGACTGGACGGATTTGAATAAAACTTGCAACGGCGATAGTTGGTACCCCAGATTAGAACGTAAAAAAAAATTTTTTTTGCAAGCATTTTCAATGCTATTAATTACCAGATGTATATGAATAGTTGGCTTTAATTACCATATTACAAAGGTTATAACGATCACTGGTAATAATGTAGTAAACCATGGACTTGCCAGTGACGCCGGCGCATGTTTTATGCAGAACTTAACCGTGGGAAACGTAGAAAATAACGAGTTCAATTCATATGGGAAAAACGTCACTTCACGATGGATGACATTGTCAACAGTTATTTCTAGGATTGCTGAGCGTTAAACTAGGAATAAAGCTGCATAGTAAATATCTATACTAGTTCAAACTCAAAGGGATGTATGTATGTATAACTCTTTATTGTACATAAAACACAAGAAAAAGATGAATACAGGACAACACACGTGCACAACGGCCAACTTATCCCTCAAAGGGATCTCTTCCAGTTAACCTTTGAACGATTGACAGGACATAAGTATTAAGCAAGAGTAGACACACAGGAAAAGTAAATTGATTTACTGTTGTGTAATTGGTTGATTTTTTGTCGCTTCAAAATAATAATTTGATTGAAATACATTAAATTTTGAAAAATTCAGAGTTGCGAGTCCGGGATTCAAACCGACAACCCTGCTTGAGATGCCACAGGTCAAAAACTACGCTAAAGGAAGGAAAACATCGTGTGGAAACCTTACACATCTGCGATGCAATTCAATGGTGCGTGTGAAGTGATCCGCACTGGGCCCGCGTGGGAACTATAGCCCAAGCCCTCTCATTCTGAGAGGAGGCCTGTGCCCAGCAGTGGGACGTATATAGGCTGGAGATGATAAGTACTTTATAAATATTCAGCACCTTGACTCGTCTTGTGTTAATAAATAACCATACAATTCTAACGAATTCCTCCCATACTTGGGGGACAAAAGTACCTACATTTTATTTAATTATTACACAACTCTATTACATACGCCACATCTAAGGCTGCGGCCACACAGCGAGCGGTTAGCGGGTATAATGGACACTAAAATATGCCATTTTCATGCTGGTCTGGGAGTAAAGAAAAAAAAACCGGTCAAGTGCGAGTCGGACTCGCGCACCGAGGGTTCCGTATCATTATCTATAAATATCTAAAACCAGTGTAAGCAGAGCCCTGTTCCAAAGCAAAATGTACGCAGTGTGGGGTTACTTTATATTGGTCACTGCTAGATACAGACATACATACACATTTACGGTTTTCGCAATTATTCTTTAATCTGTGCTATAAGACCTACCTTCATACCAAATTTCAAGATTCTGCGTTCACGGGAACTACCTTGTAGGTTTTGATTCCCTTGAGAGTTGAAAATTTGCGGAAATTTGCGGCATAAACGGCTGTATCTTTTGATTGCGTTGGCTTAGAAGTTTGATTTTTTCACAGCTTCAAGGGACAGTAGACCTGAGTAATTGATATAAATTTCAGCTTCATACCTCCACGCGTTACTGAGAAAAAGGGTCGTGACAGACGGACGGACGGACAGACGGACAACAAAGTGATCCTATAAGGGTTCCGTTTTTTCCTTTTGAGGTACGGAACCCTAAAAACATAGAATTCACCAGTTGCTTCTCTTCCGCAGATGGTAAAAGCCCGTCGAGGGAATGGCCGAAAGTCTTAGGCTACATGTTATAGGTGATGCGGCTAGCAACCCATCACTATTTTGATTTCCCTTTCCAGCTATACCCCTTAATCATGCTAAACGTGGCCTTAAGGTTTTGTTACCTTAGGCTCTGTCTACTCCGTAAGGAATAAAGACGTGATATATGTATGTATGTATGTAAAATATGCAAATTGCTGTAAGGAACTTCCATATATAAAAAATCTTTAGTTAATACAACTGTATAACGATGTATGCAATGACATGGTCTGCTTTGGCTCTCTTGATTGCTTCTAAAGCAGTTTTTGTGCTAAAAATTTTCACATTGAATTAACTTGCACTTTTACCAAACAGACAAAGCATTCATGGTTCTAAAAACAGCTTATAACTTTTTAATAATAAGATACAACTAGTTTAATCATCGTTGCAATGCCAAATCGAAATCTGAAAACTTGGCGAAATTCTTCCAAGTGTTAAGTGCTTCCGTAGAACCGCTTTTGTCTCATATAGGCACTGTACACAGGTATGTGTATGTATGTATGTATGTAAACTCTTTATTGTGCAAAATAAACAAGACAAAATACAACTGACAAACACTGAGATACATGCACAAAGACGGACTTATCCCTTTAAGGGATCTCTTCCAGTCAACCTTTGAGTGGATGCTTTCATTATTACAGTATTATATTAGGGATGGACGAGTGAGTTAAGGTTAAGGTTCAGGTAAGGCTGTGGTAAAACAGTATCCGGCTAGCGGACAACACGGACAGTAACATATTCACTAGAACAACGCTTGTTACAACTGCATATTCAACACCTTGTAACTTCTCAATGCAATTTCAACGAATTTCGCCAAATATGGAAGGCATCCGCAATGTAATAAATTATTGACTAACAACTCTTTTATAGACAATTCCATGGCATAAGGCTGTGGCTGAACAGTACGCGATTAGCGAGTGTCAGTTTATAGTTTAATCTATTTTAATCATTGTGTACCTATACAAAGTGTCAAGTGTTGTTGTCAGTTGTTTATAATATCAAACTGGTATTGATGGACAATATAGAACAAAACAAATCAAAAATTTTAACTATAGCTCTTAGCTCAAAAACCATGGGGATACCTTTAACACAAGAACCAAACCATTCGTTTAAAAAAAATGACAGATGATCTAACCGAGACTCAGCGCAGCAAGCATAACACATACATACACAAATCACGACTTTATCCCTTACGGGGTAGACAGTGCCTAAGGTGACGGGACTGACAGGCCACGTTTAGCAAGATTGTCCACGTGCAAGCATAACACAGTCAAAAAACGCTCACGCTCACGCTCCGCTGGCAAATGACCACGCCCTTATCACTTGCCATGCCTGTCACAGCCATAAATTGTCCAACAGTTTGTCATGTACATAGTATTTACCGCTAAAGACAGATAAACCGACATGTAAACCGGTTATGACGAAGAATTCCATAACATCATATTGAATGTCAATATTATTCGTTGACATAGAAATTGGTTGGAATATGGTGATGATGGTAGAAAAGTTACAGCTTAATTGGGTGACCTTTACCCTGTTTTTTAGGGTTCCCTACCCAAACGGTACAAACGGAACCGTATTACTAAGACTTCGCTGTCCGTCCGTCTGTTACCAGGCCGTATCTCATGAACCGTGATACTTAGACAGTTGAAATTTGATCATGTATCTCTGTTCTTGTCTGTTTCTTCCATGCTGGTCTGGGAGTAAAGAAAAAACAGAATTTACCAGTTGCTTCTCTTCCCGCGCAGATGGTAAAAGGCCATCGAGGGAATGGGCGAAAGTCTTAGATATCATGTTACAGGCGATGCAGCTAACCCATCGCTATTTTGATTCCATTTTCCATCTACACGCCCTCAGCTAAATGTGGACTGTAGGTACCCCTGTTATCTTAGGCTCTGTCTACCCCGTAAGGGATAAAAACGTGGTTTGTATATGTGTGTATGTATGTATGTGATACTGAACTCTTTTACCGCGAGTCCGACTCGCACTTGGCCGGTTTTTAATAATTCCGAATTCCTGAACGGATAATTTCTGTCATATCTATGTAAATTAATTAATATCATTAAATTTTAATTTTTTGTGACGTATCTGCTCACACAGACCCGGAAGCATGACTCGTTGGAGGTGGTATTGGAGTAATCCTGCCATAGAGCAAACAACGTAATAGAGTGGAAACGTCATACAGTTCATCTTTCCTACTATTCTTACTTTCTTATTTTACTAATATTATAAAGGCAAAAGTATGTAAGTTTGGATGTTTGTTGCACTTGGTACAGTGATAGTCACAGTCCCGGGAAAGGACATAGGATAGTTTTTATACCAAGTTTGAAATAAAATTAGTACGCCAAGCCAAAATTGGCGATTACCGCACTCTGTTGGGACAGCCAAAGGTAAAAATGTAAGAACAGTTGTAAGAAAAAATTGCGTTGGTATGGTATAAGTCGAAAAAGACTGATGTGTTGCCACATATGATTAGCCCTCATTGCCAATCTGATTGACTATTTCCTCTATCAATTATGCTGACCTGCTGACTGGTGACGTACGATGGATGATGCAGCGGTATAACTCGCAGCACGGATTGACGAGGATCCGGGTTCGATTCCCGGCCATAGTTTTACTTTTCCGATTTTTTTCAGATCGAGGGAATGGGCATAGGAATCATGTTATAGGCGATGCGGTAACCCATCACTATTTGGATTCCCCTGTCCACCTGTATAGCCCACAGTCATGCTAAACGTGGCCTTAAGGGTTTGTTACCTTAGGCTCTGTCTACCCCGTGAGGGATAAAGAGGTGATATGCGTATGTATGTATTTATGTATGTTATTTTGCACAATAAAGAGTTAACTTACTTACAAGTAAACATCAAAATAATATCCACTAATTCGTTCATATTCAAGCTGTCGGTCATCTATTGACCTATTTTTTGTCATCAACATCCGATAATGATCTATAGATCAGTGATCCAGATTGAGTCAGTGCCTGACGTCTCGTATTGATTGAAAGACGGACGGACAGACCGACTGATTGGATATAATTACTTGCATATTTTATAGTATGAGCATTGTTTTTTTGTTTTTATTAACAGTCTGATTTGTTATTGTTTGGGTTTGAACAAAAACTTTGCCTATAGCATTATTACACCATTACATTGTTTAGCAAGACACTGACTTCGTAGAGGGGGTAAGTGGAATCAAAATAGTGATAGGTTGCTAGCCGCATCGCCTATGACATGATTCCTATGATTTTCGCTTATTCCCTCAATGGGATTTTACCATCTGCGCGGGAAGAGAAGCAACTGGTACATTCTATGTTTTTTCTTTGCTCCCAGACCAGCATAAAGTAAGTAAATAAATAATTAAATTAAAGTAATTAAATTTTCCAATAAATAAAAAAGTACTTGGCTTGACAAATAACCTACACTACTTAATCAAAATGTAAAGCTTTCCGGCAAATGAACGTCATCAATTCGAGACGTCAAACTGACAGCTGTCAATCGCAAGCATCGGCCGTGGGCTTGCCGGAAATTGGTTGCGAATTACCACACATTGGCCAGTGTGTGGGGGTTATAATGGAATGGTAATTATCGAGTGTGCAGTGTGTATAATGTTAGAGAGAGTGTTGATGTTGAATCTGTCTGTTTCTCTAGTAGCTTCAAAGAGTATACTAAGAATGGTGTTTTGGAAGATACGGGGAAGGCTTTAAAACGGTAATTTAGTATTAGATCAAATACTATCAAATTCATCCCTTACGGTACCCCGTACGGAGCCTAAGGTAACTAGACCTAAAGACCACACCTTCAGCAAGATTGTGGGCGTATGGATGGAAAGGGGAATCAAAGCAGTGATGGGTTGCCAGCCACAGCGCCCATATCCCTAAGATACCTAAATTAATAAATAATTAAATATTTATTATAATTATGGCAGTAGCTACTAGATTAAATTACCTAAAAGCATGAAAAACGACACGTTAAATTATACACAAATCACAATGTTTCTGAGAATTAAAACACGTTTTGATTTATTATCCAGCAAAAATGCCATGTCAATTCCAATTTGACAGTTGACTGACGTCTGTCAATCGCACACATGGAAATTACTTGCAAATTAATTCGAAACAGTGATCAGCGCAGAATTTACAAATTGCATTTATAATTTGAGAGTGACCGCGTAAGCTGTGGAATTAATCACTATAACAGCTAAAAACTACCAGATTTCAGACATTTTTTAATTTCCTGCGGTATAAGAAATAAGGAAAATTGTTTTATACTAGCCGATTTTATTATTAGATTATATAAATATACCAAATAGGAGACGTTTTGGAAAAAGGTCAGGTCAGGAGTACCCGAAACCGACGAGCATGTATGAAGAGATTGATGACTGTGGATGAAGCGAAAATATGTCAGGATCGTAGCAAGTGGAACAAAGTAGTATCTGCCTACTCCTGTGGGAAAGAGGCGTGACAGTATGTATGTATGTACATATATAAATATGTACACTTATATATACAAGAATTGCTTGTTTAACGGTATTAGATGTATCTTTTTACAGCCCTACTTCTTACTAACAATATAAATGTTAGAGTCTGTGAGAATGTATGGATGGAAGTATGGATTTTTGTTATTCTTTCACTCCAAAACAGCTGATCTGGATGAACTTTGGAACAGCGATTTTAGTCTGGAATAGCATGTAAGCTACTTCTTATCCCATAAAAATTGCGTAGTTCCCACGGGATAGCGACGAAATAGCGTTCAGCGACTAGTAATAGTAGAAGTAGTATGCGGTAGGTGGATGCAAGCTTCCAACCGAGGCAACTGACAATAAAGAGGCAGGGTTTCGCAGCACAGCGTCCTGAATGGCGCAGGTTGGTGCAGGACAAGTCGCGAGTTCGAGGAGCAGCGTTTAGCTGACCTCGACGCTAAACGCGATGAATTGAAGACTCACAAGCCGGTTGCCATTTGCTATTATGTCAACGGTGTGCTCACGTGCATTCATTGTGCGCGAGGTTTCACCGCTAAGATCGGCTACAAGCCATCTTCGGGCGCATGAGCGTCATACTAACTAGGAGTCGAAGTGGTCGCCATGACCATCACATACTATGAGAACAGTTACCGGGACGCGCCACTAGAAGCGCTTTATTTTGCCTGTAGTAATGAGATGTTATAGCCGCAGACAATCGGCTACCAAAACAAGGACGTCCACCATCGAGGTAGATAGATGACCTCGGCCTTTCCATGACGTCTTAATGCCATTCAATGCCGATTCAGTTTAGGTTCGCTGCCAGATTCATACTAAAAATGACAGCTAAAACCTGAAGAGGTTTAAGTCGCGGGTTCACGGTGCAAGCTTCCAACCGAGGCAACTGGAGGTATATGGGGGAGGTCTTTGTCCTGTTGGACGTCTTATGGCTGGTATCGCGATGATGTACCAGTAGTTATGTCAAGTCCAAACTTTTTACCTCTCCAAACCATACACGCTCAATTCCCCAACTCAATTACGGTCGATACAATCCCAACTGAAACGATATATCATGGCATATAGCGCTCATAATAGCAGCATCTTTACAAGTCATTAGACGACCCCCTTCCCCCCCGGTTGTAATTAACTCAAGCCCATAAATTGACCGTAACTGTCATTTCATATTGATTTAGTCTCTGCCGTTCGGAGTCCCGAATTTAGAATTAAAATTGCTTTTTAGTTTGGCAGACTTGACAAATTCTTTGGCGCGCGTTTTGGAATTTCGGGCAATAAGGTTTGCTAAGTCCGGCCGACATTTGAGTTGATTTTTTTTTCACAGGACTGATCTGTGACTGAATATAACTTCCACTTTTAGAAAGAAAGAAAGAAAGAAAAAGTTTATATGACAAACAAAATTGGTTAAGAAACAAAAACAATTAAAAATCTACAGTTAATATTGTCACACAACCCCACAATCATGCTAAACCTGGCCGTTAGCTCTTGTACCCTAGGCTATGTCTACCCCGAACGGGATAAAGACGTGATTTGTGTAATTGTAAGATAAGACAATCCAAGTACAGCCAGTAAAGTAATTTGTATTTTTTAACCCCCAACGCAAAAAGAGGGGTGTTATAAGCCTGACATCGATATCTGTATGTGTGTCTGTCCATTTGCGGCATCATAGCTCTGAAACCGATGAACCGATTTCGCTCAAATTTTATACATTCGAAAGCCAGTTTTCTTGCGGTGTTTCTTAGCCATGTTTGGTAAAAATCGGTCAAGCAATTCGAACAATATCAGCTCTTTTCCAAAGCGATGTAAACCAATTTTGGCAAAGTTTTTCTTTATTGATGATTTCATCACTCGATTGTTTTTTTATTTTATAGTCTCACATCTATAAAACAGTATAACAACGCTACACCAAAGGCGTTAACACCTATTCTCGTAAATTAGTTCGATAAACGTTTTGAGATCGCTGTTTGTTTTCTATCATTGGCTGGATGTTTGATTGCGGTGTGTTTTGACAGGGTTCGATCGCGCCTGCGCGGTCATAACGCTGTCCGCGCGCAGCCGAATTAGATCACTGCGCGAACGCGTGGATTTGAGCTGGAATTTGATTATCTGAATAGATACGCATTAAAATAACATTAAATTGAAAATATTAACAAAGCCCCACGCGTTTGTCAAGTATTCACACGTAAATAAACAATTTTGTAGCAAGAAATAAATAAAAAATTTAAAAGAGCTGATATTCAAACTGAAATTCGAATGAAAAAACCACATTGAAATCGATCCATCAGCTTGAGAGCTATGATGCCATATACAGACAAACACACATACACAGACATCCAACTGATAACACCCCTTTTTTGGGTCAGGGGTTAAAGAATATATCACATGTCTCAATAAAATATGAAAATATCGTAATAGAGATGACAAAAAGTTAAATTATGTCGGTCAAGAAATACGGAAAATATTAAGAGTTTTAAACTACTAATTACTCAGCTATTAGAAAAAGACCCAATATGGTATGTGACGTCATTTGTCACAAGGCCTATAAACTCCATATTAAAATTCTGTTTTTCTAGAAAGAGAGAGACAAATATTTGATAGCTTGTATCTGGGTTATTTTTATAGTTATTTCTTTATTTATTTCACGAACGAGTTTTTAATGAAAGCCATGAAAAATCATGAATATTCGTTATTGGATTTTAGAATCGAATTTATCGAGTCAGGCGTTACTTTGCGGAGGTCTCGGAGATAGCAGCTGATTTGCAGATTGACTCGCAGGTGTATGCAGGTGAATTACCATTTAAGATAGGAAAATAATGATAATGCAATTTTATTTTTGCTGATAATATTATATTATATTATATTATATTATATTATATTATATTATATTATATTATATTATATTATATTATATTATATTATATTGTTTTGGTAATTCTTCTTACATTTTCATCCATTCTACTTCGTCTGCGTAGAATTAAACATATAAACCTTCCTCTTGAATCACTCTATCTGTTAAAAAAATCGCATTAAAATCTGTTACGTAGTTTTAAAAATCTATGCATACATAGGGACAGATGAACCGACAGACAGACAGCGGAAAGCGACTTTATTTTATATTATGTATTGCGATCATAATTGATACCATTGTAAACCAAATTTCAAGTTAAGTCGAATACTTAAAAGTAGGTCAAATTTGATTCATAAGATATTGATCAAAGTGACTAATAAACTTCTATAAAAATGGAATCAAAAATAATTGAAACTTAAAATTAAAAAAAAACCGTCTAAAAAAAATAAAAGCTAAAAAGTGTCATAGGCATAATCATAAAATGCCATGTCACTTTAAAAAAAATAGGTAAGTACTTTACTGTATGGGACTAGAAGACACATGACCCAAATACATTAAAAAATAAATCAACTCATTATAAAACACGGCGCTATTACCCACGTGGTAATGACTGGCCGCCATGTTTTCCCGCCACCCGGTGTTGCAACAGCAAAAAAAAAACATTTTTGAAACGCGTTCCGTTCCATTCGGCGTTTAGTTCTTTATTGCAAATGGCGCTGACTGATCAAAGGTACGTATCATCGAATCAATTCCTGCCACGGCCTCGATTATGAATTGTTCGGCAATGATTGCGATGAAGCCTCTGATCTCGTATTTAATTCGAATCTTTTATCATACGGTTATTCATATTATTTTATTACGTGTTCCCGTCAGACGTTCAAACGCTGCGTTGTTCCTTTCATATCGCACGGCTCAATTTATGGAATTTCCTTCGATCACTCAAAACCGAATTTGTTTTTTTTTTCATAACACCAGACGCCTATTTCAACATGACGGTTACAAACTCGACCAGAATTTACGCCGATTGGCTTCATTTTGACGACGCCTTGCATTTCGAATTGTCACATGTCGCCAACCATTGTCAGTTTGGTGAAACCATAGAGGAATCGTGTGTAACTAGCGCTACTAATTCGCTTATCGCTGTCCCGCGGGAACTATGCCGTTTTCCGGGATACGAAATATCCTTTGTCCTCCTCGGGACTGAAACTTCCTCCGAACCAAATTTCATTAAACTCCGTTCAACGGTTTAGGCGTGATAACGTAAGAGACAGACAGAGCTACTTTCGCATTTATATTAGTAGACAAGGAAATCTTGATGACGTCACTACGTAATAATCAAATTTCATTCCGAGTTGCAAAAGATTAGATGGGCACTATTGGGCACTAAAGACACGCAACGCGATAGTATAAAAAGATTCAAACAGTCTTGCTTTCTCACTTACTCATGGTTTTGACACTTGAATCGGCCGATGGTACCCGAAACACTGTAATTTGCTAGAATTTTGACACTATTTGACATAACAGTCATAGTCGTAGAACTTCATCTGTTACTTTTTTTTTATTAAGGTCACAACTTGACAAAGACTGCCGTCAAACAATTAAAATGCATAGGTATAAGCATTAGAAAATGTTTATCAGCCGCATTGACAGCTGAGGGGTAAATTATGAGAAAAAAAGCTCAGTCTATGGCCACTAAAAAGTCGAGTGATTCTTTGTAATGTATCTATCGTATAAATCCTCGAATGTGTCAATTAACTCACATCTAATGTAGTATTTATGTAAATCGACTGACGTTTCGGGCTTAGACAAAAAGAGACGTTTGACCGTGGCAAGGTTAGAGAGAAATCGGTATTTTTGGAAAAGAACGGGTTTTTTTGTTGTGATCTATTGCTGTGGTATGGATCACGCAGTGGCAATTAATTTGTTACTAAAAATATTAAGTAGCGCTATCTATAAATATTAAAGTGGTTCACGAGAAAATAACTTAGCTATTGCAAGCTACATGTCTGCAACATACATAAATCACACACACACACATACACACACACACTTACACGTTTGCAGCTATATACTAATTACATTATTACTATGTTTTAATTTTTAGTTCCCATCTTGACGACCGAATAGCCTAGTGGTTAGTGACCCTGACTATGAAGCTAGAGGTCCTGGGTTCGAATCCCGGTAGGGGCAGACAGTTGTATGCTGAATACGAATGTTTGTGCCCGAGTCTTGGATGTTGTATGTATTTAAGTATGTATTTATCTACATTATATAAGTATATTTATCCGTTGCCTGGTACCCATAGTACAAGCTTTGCTTAGTTTGGGGCTGGGTCAATTGGTGTAATTTATTTGTCCGAAGATATTTATTAATTATTATTATTATCTGTAAACTATTGTTATAATTTTATTTTTATTTTATTTTTATTTTTTCTGTTTTTACCTTTTTTGTTATTCTGACCGCTTCATAATTGATGGTAACCATTTTTTATTTTGATATTTCTTGGCTGCCACGATACAGGCTGTGCCTAGTGTGGAGTCATTGAATTTTCTAATACTGTATTTCGTTTCTATTTTGGAATATAAATTTTACTTTACTTTACTTTTACTTTACTTTACGTCTTTATCGTTTACGGGGCAGACAGCGTAAAGGTGGAAAGGGGAATCAAAATAATGATGGGTTGCTACTCGCATCGCCTGTAACATGATTCCTAACATTTTCGCCCATTCCCACGACAGGCTATCTGCGCGGGAAGAGCAAGTGGTACATTCTATGTTTTTTTACTCCCAGACCAGCATGGAAGATTGGAACAACGCAGTTTCCCAGGATAAAAGCCTATGTCTTATTCCAGACTATAATCTATAGCTGTGCCAAGGTCTGTCGTTCTAGCGTGAAAGGTTGACAAACATCCACACTAACAATCTTTCGCATTATAATATTACTAGGATGCATTTTGAAAGATCAGGGGTTACCATGACCGTAATGCGATTCAATTCCGATTCAGTTTAGGTTAGTCCGAATTGAATGGCATTAAGACGTCATGGCCCCTGAAATCAAATTCAGAGGTAAGTGATTGTCAACCTGCTTATAGAGCAGGATGCCCTATTATGTTGTCTCTGTTCTTTTTGAGTTGCGCAAGGTTACTTCGAAATGATTTGAACAGTGAACCTATGTAAGTATTTTCTTTTTTTTGCTTTTTTCTTGTCGGGAATTAGCTTGCCAGTACTATTTTTTTTTTAATTTTAATTATGGTATATTAAGGGTTATAAATCATGAATTAAATACAAGAAGAACTGGGGAGTTACCATGACGTCTTAATGCAATTTAATTCCGACTCAGTTGAGGTTCGCTCGCTGTCAGATCCATACTAAAAATGACAGCTACAAACGGAACTGAGCCGGAATTGAATTGCATTAAGACGTCACGGTAACGCCTCAGGTGTTATTTTTAAAAATAAATTTGACTATTTTTTTTAATTTATGAACGTGCAATGCAATGTAATTAATTTAATTGTATTTTTTAGCACTATATTATTCCATACTTACTCAGCTATATAATAACACTTATGTGCATTTAAATTTGAATTTATTTTATGGATGCAACCGATTAAGAGTCGGTTATTAAAATGCATAATAAAAATGCATTTAGCACCATAAAATGCATTGATGCACTATATTATGCACGTAAGAAGCAAAACATCCTCGCCCGTTAAAAAAAGAAAGGTAGAAACATACATACAGCAGTCCTTATGGTTGCCTGGTAGAGATCGCTCTGTAGCGATAAGGCCGCCTATTGTTACCTTGTAATATTCTGTATAATTTTTTTCTGTTTTGCTTGTTAAATGTGGTGTTCAATAAAGAGTTATTGTATTGTATTGTATTGTACATACACTAATACATCTTTATCCCTTACAGGGTAGACAGACAAATGTAGATAATTGTATAATCATTGTAATTTGGTTTTTTAGGGTGCTTTTACACCACAGATGTCCTAAACATCAATGTTACGAGTATGTGAAGCTACAATCCGCGAACTGTGTAACCGTTTCCACTAACGTCCCTTACAGGGTAGACAGAGCCTAAACGCCACGTTTAGCACGATTGTGGGCGTATAGGTGGAAAGGGGAATCAAAATAGTGATGTACTTGACGCATCGCCTATAACATGATTCCTAAAATATTGGCCCATTCCCTCGATCGGCTTTTACCATCAGCACGAGAAAAGAAGCAACGGATTGGATTTGTCGCTACCCCGATGAGCGGAATGATTAAGAAAAAAGTGAAGTATTTCGTGTGCATAATATTCCGTATGTCCCTTTCTGGTGTGATGACATGACAACTGGTTCTAAGGCGAAACGTTTAACGTTTGCCGTGTCTGTTACTTTCTTACAGAAGCGTAGCTTATTTGAATTGAACCCGCTTCTTCAAGAGCTAATATACTATAGTATAGTCCATTCATCTTTACGTGTCTTATAATGTAAACGTAACATCAAGTGATAATAGACAATGACTAGTGATTGGAAGTGTTGCTAAAATCTACATAAAACGTGACCGATTAATTCGCTTGAAAAATAAATAGAACTTGTATCAGGTTTTCGATTTTATGCCGCTACTCAGGTTGCAGATATTCTCGAATGATTATTTTGCAGTTACTTGGTAAATTTTAATACTTTACGAGTTGTTTTAAGCCTACAGCAACATAACTATAATAGTAATAACGTCGTTATTAAAAAAATATGATTTTAAAGCAGTTATGCGCGTATGACAGCTGTTTTGTACTTGAAAATAAAATTTGAATTATTTTACACAACTAGAAAGGAAAAAAAAACATTTAGTGGTAAAAATATTAATATATAACAGAAGCAACTTTTTCATAATTAAAACTGAAACAATTATCTATCTTTTGGATAATGACAACACTACAAAAGATTTATAGATATCAACCAGCATCATTTTTTTAAAATTTCCGCGTTTCTCGGCTCTAACTCAAAACTTGATTTTTGACCTGACCGCTTTTTTTTTCTATTGTGTAATCCAAGAAAATGTGTGACAATGTCTTTGAGAAGTGTTTGTTGACATGATGAGACACGTAAGGATGAATGGACTGTATGTGGACCAATTACTGGTGGATATTAAATATCTATCAGTGGCGTCCATAGAACTCGGTTCCCACCGGCTTGCCTATTTTAAGGCAGTTGGGCACTTTTATTGCGCAGAATTAGAGAAAAAGGCAAGTTAAATTCCCTTCGTCTTGCCCTCAGATATACTTGACGCCACGCCACTGGTATCTATAGCAACGTAGTATAGCATATCTTTGGTGAAAAAGGACGCTAACACGTGTATAGAAATTAACTCATTCTTGTGTCGATACTTAGCTATGACTCTTAAGTTTAAAATCGTTATCCTTCAGATAAAAAACTAAATTTAATTTCGAAAAATTCAATTCTGCAGATTGAAAAAAAAAATTGCGAATGTATAAAAAAATGCAAGCAAGTAGAGCTTTTTTTTTGTTTATTCAGATTATAATAACTATATTATGCTGCTATCTGTACATCAAACTTGACGTAAGAAGCCTTTAGATTTCCTAATGCCCATGTTTACCTATAGGAAAAAATGTAAATTGAGTGCAATTTAGCTTTTTTATTGGACGTTTAATTATGAACATTTTTACCAAATCATAAACGCCGGGCGATAAAAATGCATAGCAATTATTTTTACACGGAACATAATTTTATCTACCGTCCTACTTAAAAACCCATCAACGATATTTGTTAGTACAGCAAATTAAGGAAATCTACGATAGAGCTATTGCCCCAACCAGTTCAAAGCACTTACGGCAAATATAAATATAATTAATCGAAATAAATATGGCGGATGATTTACGGCGTTATTGACATTGGTGCGCAGGCGCAGCGGCCATCTTGGATTTAGCAATAAATCTCCGGTTTATGTCGTTAGATCAGTCACGGATCGACGATATATGGACGGATATGTTTTTTTTTTCCTGGAACGACGAAAAACCCATGACTATTTTGGAATGTTATTTTTATTTATTGTCACGATTTATGTATAAGGACGCTAGTCGGATTGGTAGTTAAATTTTATTGGGTGCTTACGTCGGACATTGTGAGTGAGGTTATCATAATTTTAGGTGAGACGGCGCTTTGGTAATTTTACTACAAATAAATGATAATTAGAGTTTACTTTACAAAATGTCGATAAAAATATTTCAAAGTGCCTAAACCATTTTTTATTTAACTTTCTTTACCTGTTCCTAAAATTAAAAAAAAAGCATTGCCTATATAACATTGCTTCCATGATGGTCTGCTAAAAACTCATCGAGGGAATGGGCATAGGAATCATGTTATAGGCGATGCGGCTACCAACCCATCACTATTTTAATTCCCCTTTCTACTTATACGCCCACAATCATGCCAAACGTGGCCTGTAGGCCTTGTTACCTTAGGCTTTGTCTACCCCGTAAGGGATGATGACGTGCTTTGTGTATGTATGTATGTATGTACCTATATTTTAGCATTTACATTAGGTATATATTTACTAGTTAACTTAACTAAAGTCGCACCTCGCATGAGTGCATTTAAAATACGTCATTAAGTATTTTTTCCTGTTAACTCTTTCTTAATTATGTATTCACGAATCAAAAAAACGTCAATATTAAAAAGAAAAACTTCAACCAACTGCGTACCGTTTATTGTACAAATAAAGAAACAGATACAAACGTAAACGAAAATATTTGAGTCAGATAGTTGTGTAGTTTTACGATAAGTAAAAATGTTAGTGTAAAATGTAAAAAGTACAATTGACTATGATTAAGATACATATACAAAGGTGGCTATCTTTATCCCTTTATTGTTTCACTATTTTCAAATTTTAAAAAGAATCCTTAAGATTTACACGTTCATTTTAAAACAAAGGACTATCTCAAAACAATATTAAAAAAGTACTCACGCGAGAAGCAAAAATTTCGTACGCTCCAACAAGAACTGCCATAAGTATTTTTTCCACAATTCCCATCCAAACTTTATTCAATATGTTAAGCACTCTAGTATTATTACACGGATATTTTTAACGACAGACCTGTCACTGGGAAGGCAAATTTATCGGCAGCATGTGACGGGACAGCTGCTACCTGCGACAAGTTATGTTGACTAGAGTTATAGACGTGACTAATTCGAAGGCTCGTCATCTGTTATGACCGACTTGTGGATTTGCGACGTATACGTGAAAGCAGGGGAAGTAGGAAAGATGTGTAACTGAAAAAAAATCAAAAATCGACGATTCTTCACAACTATGCCTATTTAATTGGTGTACCTATGAAGCTTGAAGTGTTGAAAAATGCGAATGTATGTTCTAGAGAAATTAGGGCTTTTGGACGTAGAATGATGAGTCTTCATAAATTTCCTTATGAAGCATATCTTTGGAATTTTTGAAATACTTTTGTATATAGATCATCCGACCGAAAAGTCTAGTGGTCAACTTATATGATGCTTGGAGGTCCTAAGTTCGATCTCCGGTCGAGACATTATGGGAGGTGGGTGTATGAAAAATGTGAATGTATGCTACAGTCTTTGTATATTTTATATGTATTTATCTAAATAAGTATGTTGCCTCATGACAAGCATTGCGCAGTTTGAAACTAGGTCAATTGGTATAAACTGGAGCATAATGATTATATATTTTACTCATATGTTACAGCGTACACAGTTTACAGAACTTTTTTAATTCACAAAATTGCCGCAAAAATGACTTGATTCGTTCAGTACATTCGAGCATACTGGCTGCGATAGACGGATAGTTAGAAATATGGTTTGAAAAATAGCAAAATGTTGTGCGGCTAATCATAAAAAATTGGGTCAAAAACAAGCTGTTGTATGTATTTCTTATTACGTTGATTAATACGGCAAAAAAATTTAATAACATTATTTTCAAACGTTTGTAAAAAACTAAAAACCATTTTAAAATAAATTTCGATAAGTATTTACTAGCAAGTAATATTCAAGTCAAAAATCTAAATGCCACAAAATATGTTTCAAAACGAATGCAGTCTTAAATCGAAACCACCTCAAAATCGCTGATAACTATTTAAAACTTTTCATCTGCCTACGTCAATAACGACTTAAGTATAAAATTTTAAAAAACGCGTCGCATTCTTTTTCTAATTACAATCATCCCCATCCCCACCACATAAAAACTTGACTGCATCAAACGCTTGCAGTCCCGTCACCCCATGTGACATTGCATCTCGCTCACTCCGCCCCGCCCACCGGTAGACTAGACACTTGACTGTAATGACAACTCTGCACTGCTTTACAAAAATAAACATGGCGGATAGTGCGAAACGAAGGGAGGCATGCATTGAGTTTTTTTTTTCATTTCTAATTCTTGTATAAGTTTTATTTTTTGTAAGTGTTTACTGTTGGCGTGCTCTTTAGATTAAAAAAAATAAAAGAGATACGTATTTTAACGAACAAATGAAAAATAAAAGAATTTTTCATCTCTTTGTAAACTATTTAGCTTGGTAAAGCTTTTTTTAAGTTATTATGTACTCAGAGCTGTATGCAATTGTATATTTTTTGGAATAATAGCTTTTTTTTAATTGCTTAGAGAAGAGTCTTAACTCAGTCACTCACGCAAAAAAAAACGTTTATGACTTCCTTCTTATTATTTGCTAAAGCCAACGAATTCTACTTGTTAATAGATAATTTTGTAAAACATTGAAAAAGCACAATCGACAAACTGGGAAATTACATTGCAACGAAGCAAAAATAACGAATAATAATAGCGAATTAAATCATTTCATTTCATTTCAAAAGTGCACCATTGGTCAACTAAGAGTTGCTGACTTTAATTATATACTTAAAATACTTCACATGCAATCAGTTGCATCTGCGGCATATACATGTGTATGTATGTGTGTTAGTTGTGCAGCATCGTAATAGACGTTTTTGCATATTTTAGAGTATTTAATTGAAATATCAAACAGTAAATTTGTTGGTGTCAATTGAATGTATAGGTGGCGGTCGTGCCTATGTATATATCGACAATATCGACATATTTATGTATATGTGTATTTTATATGTAGTTTTTTTCTATATTTATTAAGAAGCCTTTTTAAAAATCATGTAAATGTCATAGCATTTCGTAGTCGATCCGATCTTAAAGACATCTTGGTCAAAAATGTTGTCTCTAGGTCTATACATGTTTTTGTATTTATGTCTATATTGGTGTACTCTAACCAGATAAAAGTAACAGGCAGTAAGTAAGCATTTTTAAAAAAATACTTACCTACTACTACGAATTACATTTCCAAAATTTAGTTTAGTTTTTAGTTGGTAGTTTTTGAAATTTTTGTTGAATAAATATGGCAAAGAACTAGATATGTAAATGTATTTAAGAATTATTTAAGAAAAGAACGCACTTGTGGCTCTCCCAATAAAAAACGTTTTACTTTTACTGTAGTAAATACATTGCAGCTAAATGCAAAAATATAATCATCATCATCATCAAAATAGTAGACATCGAAAATAAAACATTGCATTCGCTCACAACACAACTACAACAACCACAATTTTTCTCAAAAATCGAAATTTACTATCATTTTTTATTTCTTAATTCAGTACTGGCCATTATTCAGTTTATTTCCTTAAAAATCGAGTGTTGATTTTAAAAATAGAACATGGGACCGTTACGTCATCGCACGGTCGGTTTCAGCGCGCAACCGTCGCCGGTCGCCGCCGCAAACCCACTGAAATCAGTTTGCCCGAACTTTGCCGAGCCTACAAACCATTGTTTAACTTCTGAACTACAAACAAACTTGCAAAACTCTTAGAAAAACTACCTAAAATCAATAATAACCAAGAAAATTTTAGTAAAAACATGCTTCAGTGACTAGAAAAGCAAAAAAAAAAATTTTGTTCTTCGTTGTTCTTACCGTATTATCCGATGAATTATAGACAGACTACGACAACACGGTTTCACCTGTCACGAGCACCTAAGCAAGCAGAGCTCAGGTATCCTTTGTTTTCCGAACTTCTGTTTGTTTTCTACATACGTGAAACGAATTCTTAGCACACCGAACACGGTCGTTGAACCAATCTTTGGCTACCCTGTTGGGTTTAGTGGGGAAAAGTTCACTTCACTTAACTGGCACTGAGTTTGCACTTGGCACTTCGCGTGTTTAGCGCGTTTCTCGCGCGGTGCGTGGAACGAGCGCTGTGGTCGCGCGGCGCGGCCGGAATGCCGCGGCGGCCGGCGACGGTGGCGCCGCGGCCGGTTTCCGAACTAGCGCCACAACGAGACGTGATAAGATGCAACTTTCGATGCACTTTTTAGCGAATCGAGTTAATTTAAACTAAGATCTTTTCACGCGTATGAGAAAAAAATGGTTAGGCGTTTTTGCCTCAAATAAATTAAAATAAAAGTTTTTTTTTTGGTAAAAAATAATTTTTTTAAAATGAGAACAAATTTTTAATTTTTTTTTTAAAGTTCGTGGTTATTAATAAGCTACTTGTATTTTTAACGTCAAAACTGCAAACCGTCTCGACCGGTCTCCGGTGACCTTGCAGCGTGCATCGTACGCCGTCTCACTCTAGCAGGCGGGGCTCTGGCCCCGCCCCCCGCCCACCCGCGCCTCCCGCTTTTTACCTTTTTTCGCGCGTAACTCACTTTCGTTTGTAGTATTATTGTATTGTTTAAAGTGTTTTGACAATTTCGTTTGTTATTTTTCTGCTTTTAATTTTGTTAATTTTTTTGTTACATTTTTTTTTCGTTGGTGATTCGTTTCAAATAAGAAAATAAAAAAACCTAAATTTATTACTTACGACACTTTACGTAGTAATTTTTTAATGTTTTCATTTAATTAGAAAAAATAAGGAAAATATATATTGAGTTAGTGTTAAAAGGTTTTTAGCAGATATATCTGAAAAAAAAAACTTAAAATATATTTTGTTGAGACATTTCGTGATTAATATTCAGATAAAGTGTCATTACTTAACCATAAACATACGTAATTAAATGATTATTTCATCGTTTTAACTCTCCAATAATGATGTTGTTTAGTTATCTGAAAAAAAATTAAGTAGGTCTGGTACCTACTCAAGTAGTTTTTTTTTTAATAAAAATAACAATTTTAGAGAACCAAAACTGAAATGACCACTTGAGTTTTTTTTTTTTTTTTGTATTTTAAAATAGGACTCATCATTTTTATGATACTACATTTGTCGCCCCACCCCGCGCCCCTGCACCGCGCGGGCGAGGACTCATTTAACCGGTCGGTCTATAGGTCACTAGTGTTTTTGGTTATAATGTTAGTTACCGGTTACAGGGGATTAGCATAACGTCTTAATACATACATACATACATAAATCACGTCTTTCTCCCTTACGGGATAACGTCTTAATGCGATTCAATTACAATTCAGTTTAGGTTCGCTCGCTGCCAGATCCATACTAAAAATGTCAGAACTGAGTCAGAATTGAGTCGCATTAAAACGTCATGGTAAGGTATTGCTCACAGATGAGTAGGTAGGTAGGTACCCAGCTTTTTACCTTTATTCTTCTACGAGTTTCTGAGGTAATGGGTCTCGAAAACTGGACAACGAAATGATGATGTTCCGTTTGTGGCTGAGACAAAGATAATGGGTCTCGAAAAATGGACAACGAAGTGATCTAAGAGTTCCGTTTGTGGCTGAGACAAGGTATTTACCCTAAAATAGCATTACATTATAAAAAAAACCCCCACGATATAACCAAGTATTTAATCATACGTCTTGTCTCTTCCATGCTGGTCTAGGAGTAAAGAAAAAACAAAGAATGTACCTACCAGTTGCTTCTCTACCCGCGCAGATGTTAAAAGCCCATCGAAATAGGCCAAAATCTTAGTAATTATGTTACAGGCGATGCGGCTAGCAACCCATCATTTTGATTCCCCTTCACCTATACGCTCACAATCATGCTAAATGTAGACTGTAGGTACCTGTTACCTTAGGCTCTGTCTACCCCGTAAGACGTGATTTGTGTATATGTATGTATAATTAAGAAAAACTAAAACCCCCGAATCCCCAAGTTATCCGAGCCTTTGCAACATTATGTATGTATGTATGTATGTAAACTCTTTATTGCACATAAAAATTTAAAAAATACAGAGAAAAAGTACAAAGGCGAACATATCCCTAAGAAGGGATCCTCTTCCAGCTAACCTGCTACAGAAAGGAATAGTTGGCAAAAAAAGGCAAGCAGTCATTATGCGACATATGCATTAGGTATAGCACAGAAACACACACACCGACATCAGACTTCTAACATCCCTCGTTTTGCTCGGGGGTTAAAAAATATCACTAGCATTAAATAATCGGAGCTCCATACGTTAACATATAGCCACGAGGCTTGCACAGCATGTTTTCATTGCCTTGTTGTTATTGCTTAAGAATTTGATTATTTCCACCGGTGGCCGAAGCCAGGCTATTAATTATGTTAATACGACAGCTTACACTGGCGTTGATTAAGATACTGTTGTATGGTGTTGTGTACTTCGTATACAGCTGCTGTGTGCAGTGGACTCAAGTTAGCCAGAGAAGGGACATAGAGACACAGACCGCTTTAGTCGGAGGAACTGTTTTGAATATTTTTTTGTTTTGTTGGCTTTTTTTTTACTACGAACTGACCAGTGATTGACCTCTCTCACTTGGTGGAAGGTGCAGATGAGGCCAAAGGTGAAACTCACTGGTTCAGTAATAGCCTATCCACTCTAGCCTTGAAGAGCCCTAGTTGTATCTGTCCGGAAATACAGACGATGGTGAGCGAATTCCATTCCCTAGCAGTTCGCATTAGCAAGGATGAAGTAACCCGCCTCGTGCGGGTCTTTCACGCCTAAACGGAGCCGACTTTGAAATTTGGTAGAGTTAATTTCTAAATGTCTGTGAAAATTAGAACACATAGAAAAATCCGAAAAGTAAAGCTGTGGCCGGCAATCGAACCCGTCATTCCGTGACGCGTGCTATACCCCTACACCACCCATAGCAGGTGGGTAGTCTCCGAATTTTTCTACCTGTTACCAACCGTCACGTGACCTTTGTTACTATGCGAATTTTTTGTCGCTAAGCGTCATCTGTTTGAATGATGTGTCTGTACGACACAATTACAAACTCCCGTGGAACATCTACTGCTCACCAGGGACGAGAGAAGGCGCTGTTTTTCAAATGATAGGTACTATCAAATGAATCAAGAAATTTTTATTTCTTGATTTTTATGTTTACTTTTACGGTTTTACCGTTAGAAATTTAATTTCTAAATGTCTGTGAAAATTAGAACACAGAAAAATCCGAAAAGTAAAGCTATGGCCGGGAATCGAACCCGGATCCTCGTCATTCGTTTTTTGGGTAGGGTTAGTTTGAGTCCCGAAGATAGTTTTTATCTCGGAAAATAGCATAGTTCGCGCGGGATGGGGATGAGCGAATTTGGCGCAGACGGAGCCGCGAGCAGCCGTTGGTTTGTCATAATTAAAAAACATGGTTCACGCCGCATTGTCATTTTGGAGTAAAAAATACAAAAAGATATTCTTAGAGCATGTTCAATTGTTCTCTGTAGTTCATTGTCAAATTACGGGTTAAAAAAACGGTCAAATGCGAGTTGAATTTAGTGGCCTCTAGTGTAAGCTTTATGTCACACAAAAAAACGTTACTAACGCGTTCACGCAAACGCAGTGGCATAGCTACTGTAGAGCTGTCTTGATGAGGCACTTAAATTTGTACGAGTGTTTAAAAGTGTTCCTATTCAAACTGATGTTGCGTAAGGCCCAAGCTACTAAGAGTTAAAATGCAATCTTTATTATTACTTTAGTTTTTATTCAACTTGGATCATATTGTAGACTGTAGAAACTAATAAATAAAACAATTTAAATTTCAGTAAAAATTCAACACGCAGCGCTGACCAGAGCAATGTCACGACTATCTTTTGTTTTTGTTTTTCTTTTAAGCGCTGCGTGCAATTGACTTTATTTGTGGCCAGTGCCAAATATAATGTTTTAATAATAAAGGTAGCTGCCTAAATAGGTGCGTCGCCTACACATATATTACAAGGAATATCAAAATTAACCATTTAGCTTTCCGGTCCAAGCTGATCTGAGAGCCGTCCGAAGTTCCAAACAAAATATTTTAAAATATCGAACGAGCGTTCGATATACGGAACTTGAACTAAGTCTCAAAGCAGCCAGCAACAAAAACCTGCCAGTATAAAATTAGCTAACCTATTCCTACACTACATAGGGGCTATAGTCCGACTGCCTAAATGAGTCCTCGCGCGCGGTGCAGGGCGCGGGGTGGGACGACGAAGGGGACCGAGAGAGGTGCGGGCGGCAGGCGCACTACCCGCGGCGGCCGAGTACTCATTTAAGCGGTAGGTCTATAAGCGGTGCAATGCCCCGGGGCCCTCAAGCTCGGAGCCTCGAATCCTTACCAGAAAACTTCATACGAACTGAACTTTCGAAAATTATTATTAAAACTTAACCAGTTTAGACAGGGGGGCCCCATTTTTTTATTTGCACCAGGGCCTTTGGTTACCTAGCAACGCCACTGCGCAAACGTCCAATTACTATGGGAAAGTATTGGCAAACTGTTCCCATAGTATCCAACATAGCAAACGCGGTCGAAATATTTTGTGAAGGAAAACTTACGCAGCATAGAATCTACTCAGCTTAATATCTCTCGTCATACTTGCTTTGTGACTTTGACAATCACCTCTAATAAGTCCCCAATCACCCAAATCCGCGGCCTGCGCGCGCGCATATAATTTGCGCCCATAAACCGACGCGTGATGACAGACAATGCTCCACAAGATTGCCAACTTTACGATTCAAAATTACATATGGATCCTTTAATAAAACGCAGTTAACAAGGCCCTAGATAAGACAACAGTAAAATTGAACTTCGAATGTTCCGCACGCAGCGCTAAAGTGGTAAATATAGCAGAAGACACTCTGAAAAAACACGTTCTTAAAGGAATTTGCAGTTTAAGTTCTGAATAGTAAGGTTTGCGATGAGTGTTGAGTTAACGTTGTTTATGCTGAGTGAGGCAGTTGAGTGATTGCTGATTGATAGCTTGATGTTTGACCTTGGGATTGTTTGAAGAACGTTTTAGTTAGAGATCAATGGGAAGACAAACAATCCATATGGATAATAAACTATTTCAACTAACTAAGGGAACATCAACAACGGCACCGGGTCGTATAAAGAAATCAAAAGGCTGGGGTATCAAGAATGAACGGGGTAAACCTTTCACTGTGGTATTTCGATGCGGTGATTGCATATTTGTTTACTGTGTCAAACACAAAGTAAGTCTTATACTAAAATCTCAGCTCATTTGCAGAAACTTCTATTTGCACATCATCATAACCTCATCATTTCTAGCCTATATACGTCCCACTGCTTGGCACAAAGCATCCTCTCAGAATGAGAGGGCTTGGGCTATAGTTCCCACGTGAGCCCAGTGCGGATTGAGAACATTACACGCATCATTGAATTACCTCACAGTATGCAGATGTCCTCAAGATGGTTTCCTTCGCCGAAAAGCTCATGATAATTGTCAAATGAAATATCGCTCATAGATTCCGAAAATGACTACCATGGCTTTTAAAAAAATTATTACACTTCATTAAAATTACAAAATTATTTTTAGAAGTTCGCTGCCGCATCGGCTTTGGTAATGCTAAGAGAACTGCTAAATTTCTTACCCTATAAGGCATTGACAGATGATGATGTATACCCAGCAAGTAATTATGGTATGCACTAGCGCACGCGCGTGCTCCATCGTCTATCATGAGTGCCTCGATTATACTATAAAAGCAGTAGATGTCAAACTTTTAATATTTAAATCTAAAATGGAAAATGTTTAATAACCATTTGCGCCACGTTATATTGGCAGTTATTAGGTTTCAGTGCTAAAAGGGTAGAAACAGGACCCTATTACTAAGACTCCACTGTCCGTCTGTCTGTGTGTCTGTGATCAGGATGTATCTCATGAACCGTGATAGTGGTATTTCTGTTGCTGCTATAACTACCACTACTAAAGCAGAATTTATTTACGTCTGTCTATGTAAGGAACGTATACAAAATGAATCCGACTCGCACTTGGCCGGTGTATTTAATACGTGATAATTTGTGTATGTGAAGTTCTCAAATTGACACTTATAGCACGTAGGAAATACCTACAGGATACAGTTTAAAGCCCCTTATTCCGGAAGATCGCGAATGTTCTACAGTGGGACTAAGCTGGAGACGAGAATACGTTCCTAAAACACAGTAGAAATTTAATTTGAATACTGCAAACTTTGAGCCCCTTACAGCACCTGACTCCGCTCAGTTGCAACTCAAACTATGAGTGCGTGCTCAGACCATATTTATTATCTACGGGTAAAAGGTAAGGGGTAACGGGTAAAGGGGGGTAATTAAAAGCAGGTTGCATGCCGCCTGCGCCCTTCCGCTGCGCTTCCTCCGCGGAACTTCATGACATCGCCCGTCCTAAGCTAAAAGGCAGTAACCGCCAACCGAACTGCGTGCGTTTGTGTCGTAACTCCGTATGAATATAGTTGAATGTGAATGTTTTTTTTTAATCGAGTTACCCCTTTTTTGGTTAAAAGTGTGACATGCCAACAGTCCAAGCTGAACTGTGTTGGTTTGTTGAAGTTAGTTCGACAGTTGGTATAAATGTTTTTTTTTTATTGTGTAACCGGTGATAAAAGGCTGGGCTGAGATTGTGTGTATTGAAAATATCGTTCGTTATTTCCATGCTCGTCTGGAAGCAAAGAAAAAACATAGGATGCACCAGTTACTTTCTCTTCCCGCGCTGATGGTAAAAGCCCATCGAGGGAACGGGCGAAATTCTTAGGAATCATGTTATAGGCGAGGCTAGCAACCCATTTATTTTGATGCCTTTTCCACCGATACGCCTAGAATCATGCTAAACGTGGCCTTTAGGTTTTGTTACCTCAGGCTCTGTCTACCCCCTAAGGGTAAAACTTTGGGACACTTTTCGCCTTATACTTAAATCGATAGTGCTTCTGATTCTAAGCAGAACTGCCGAGAAAAAAATCTCAGAAAAATGACCATCATATTCGTGATTCAGCATCTCGGATTCCACTGTTCCAGCCTACGTCATACCATATACCGTCATAGTGTTAAGACCAGGGATGTTACGGATATATAATTTCGGATCCGGATATGGATATTGGTAAAATAAAATATAATATTGGTTTCGGTTACGGATATCAATATTTTAAGGAACTGTAAAATTAAATATAATACGGCTAAACGCGCGCGCGGCTGGTCTGCCGGACGAGCAAAGCAAAAACTTGTCACGACGTGTCATATTTACTAAGTAGTATTTAGTTAGACTCCGCCCTATCCGAAAACTATCCAAAACTTTTACGGTTACGGATATTTTTTATTTCGGATATCCGATAGTTTCGGTTACGGATATGGATATTGTTATGGATATCTATACTGGTTAAGACATTCGTGGACCAATTCATGACCACGTTAAAATTGTCTTTGCACCACGTGGGCGAGTCCATTCAGGCAATTTATGAATGAGCGGGGTCAATGCCCCGCCAAGGCTGTACAATTAAGGCTTTGATGACGCATGGCGCCTATGTGTGTGTTATTAATATAACAATCATACGTGAATTTTCCAAAAAAAAGTCCACGCGTAATTTTTTTCCAGAATTTAACTATTTTAGGTTTTACTTACTCAGAATCGTCCTAAAATTTCCATTCCAGTTCGTCACGTTTTTGAATATTAATAGAACGTGACGAAGAGGAAAAAAAACAGTAAATTCTATTTTTACGTCTGGGGTAAAAAATACGAATAGGGCGCATTGGGGTAAATTCGAAATTGGGGGAATTTCGAAAATCGTGGATATCCACTAAACGGGGAACAATTCCATAATCTGACAACGCTTGTCTAGAAGCCAAAGACATTGGAGCTTCTAGGTAAGCGTTGCTAGATTATGTAATTGTTCCCCGTTTAGTGGATATCCATGGCTTTCGAAATTCCCCCAATTTCGAATTTACCCCAATGCACTATTTGTTATAGAGTCTTTTATTTTAATGCGTGTATATGTAAGGATAAGCATGTTTATCCGTTACCTAGTACCTATACTGCAATTTTAGCTCAGTTTGACTTTGACACTATGTCACCGAAACTTCTTCTTCTTTTTTTAATATAGCCCCATCGATCGATGCGATGATTTCACCAATGTCAAAGTAATAAATACAATCCAAACATCTTATGACATAAATGTCCCCTATCGGGCTCTTAGCTAACAGATAATGATATCCCTCATAATCTGCCAGGAAATCATTAACCGATGCCCAGGGTGCACCGGACCAAGCACTGCTCTTGTCTAACGGATCCAAAAACGAACCGCAGCTCTTGACCACACGCGGAGTAACCCGACTCGCACCGAAACACCGATAATCCAATTTGACGCAATGTCGCCAAAATCGAAAGTTTGATCGGATTCGATTTTTTTTTAAAGGAAAAAGTTCCGATCGCATTAAGCCGATAAACGGACGGCCCGATTTATTTACGATAATTCGCCCGGACCGGAGCGATAGCTCGAGTTGCGATTAAAACAATTTTTATGTTAATCCGCCATCTTTGATCGCAGCAGTCGGTATTTTATGGTATAAGTTACAACCGGATTAGTTTAAGTAATCTTTATATAAAATAGTAGCTTCTGCCCGCGACTTTGTCTGCGTAGAATTATACATAAAAACTTTCCTCTTGAATCACTCTATCTATTAAAAATACCGCATCAAAATCCGTTGTGTAGTTTTGAAGATATAAGCATGCATAGGGACATAGGGACAGAGAAAGCGACTTTATTTTATATTATGTAAAGCCCATCGAAGGAGTGCGAAAATCATGGGAATCATGTTATAGGCGATGCGGCTAGCTACCCATCGCTATTTTGATTCTATTTTCCATCAAGCCCACAATCTTGCTAAACGTGTCTTGTCAACTTCAGGCTCTGTCTACCCCGTAAGAGACAATGCCGTGATTTGTGTATGTGTATATATGTACCATCGAAGACGTGATCAGCAAGCCTAGCACGATAGCGCGCAAAAGTCGCGTCGCATAGCTTACCTGTCTTTTTCTTATTGTTCGTTATAAAAAGAGACGGGTAGTTCTCATCGGGTAGACGCGGTATGACAATCTTCGTCTAAGACCAAGGCAATCATTCGTCAACAGCCACAATTTACAAAACTAGGCAATAGTAAAACAACTAAGTTTTAATATAAGTATATCGATATGTTAAAAAAAAGTTGCCGTTCGTTTGTCTCGCTGAAAGTCGAGAATGGCTAAGTTTGAGCGGTGAGAAAGCATTTAAAATTACAGGAACAGCTAGTTAACACTTGTATAATATAAAAGAGCATTGGCGGGACCTTCTTATTTTTTTTTCGTAATATTTGTTTTGAAATTTGAAGTTATGTACTAAACTTTACTATTAATTAAATTGACTTTTAACTTAGTGAATAATAAAAATCAGCTAGATATGTCCGCCCCCAAAAACCTCTCCATACCAAATTTCATCGAAATCCTTAAAGCCGTTTCCAAGACCCCTGAAATTATAACCGAATATACAAAAATTGCTCGTTTAAACAAGATATCCGCTGTCGCTTATGCTTTACATCCCTTACTAAACAACACTGCAATGACAGTCTTTATGACACAATGAATAAAACAAAGTTCTGTCTCTAACGCCGATGCATTTATTTGCATACTAATGTCGACCCGCGATTTTGTCCGCAAAATTCGCTCTATAAAAAGTTAACCGGCACTCAGAGACGTCAATCATTATGCTAATAAGTCATTATAACTACTTTGATTTCCCTTTCTACCTATACACCCTTAAGCATGCTAAACGTGGCCTTAAGGTTTTGTTACCTTTGGCTTTGTCTACCCCGTACCTAAGGGATAAAGGCGTGATATAATATGTATGTATGTATGAATGTCAACGAAACAGAGTGTTAACTAACATCATGTACGTGAAAATACGTCACTTTTAAGTCGACGACGGCACCAAATGTTAGGGGTCTGCACAAATGCGTTTCGTGACTTTCCTCGAGTGCCACTGTCCCAATTTAGCAGTCATTCGAACGCACATGTGCGTTCTCGGCACTTATGTCTTGCGTATGAGAGCTGCCAAGGGTATTCACAAAACAAACCAACAAACTTTTTTTTTTTTTTATAAATAGGCAGACAGACGAGCAAGTGGGTCACCTGATGGTAAGTGATCACCACTGCCCACAGACACCCGCAACCCCGGATGAATTGCAGATGCGTTGCCAACCTAGAGGACTAAGATGAAATGCCTCTTGTGCCCGTAATTTCCCCGGCTGCCGCGTGCCTCTGTATTTCCACTGTTACATCCTACTAATATTATAAATGTGAAAGTTTGTGAGTATGGATGTTTGTTACTCTTTCACGCGAGAACGGTTGGACAGATCTGGATGAAATTTGGAACATACATAGATTATATTCTAGAATAACATAGGCTACTTTTTATCCCGGGAAATTGCGTAGTTCCTGCGGGATAGCGATAAACGAATTCTATGCAGACGAAGTTGCGGGCAACCGCTAGTACATACATACATACATAAATCACGTCTCTATCCCTGAAATCCCCTTACGGTGTAGACAGAGCCTAAGCTAACAAGACGTAAAGACCACGTTTAGCATGATTGTGGGCGTATGGATGGAAAGGGTAATCAAAAATAGTGATGGGTCGCCAGCACATCGCCTATAACATGATTCCTAAGCTTTTACCATCAGCACGGAAAGAGAAGCAACTGGTATATTCTATGTCTTTTCTCAGCTCCCTGACCAGCATGCAGTGGCGTAGCTACCAAGGGACTATGCGGGGCAGTGCCCCGGGGCCCTCAAGCTAAGTATATTGTATTTCTTCCTATTATAATTGTACGTGTATCGAATATGTGTAAATAAATGTTTCTCTCTCTCTCTCTCTCTCTCTCTCTCAAGCTCAGAGGGCCCTCGAATCCTTACCAGAAAATCTCGATCGAACTATTATTATTAAAACGTAACCAGTTTAGATAGTAGTGGGGCCCCATTTTTTTATTTGCACCAGGGCCCTTGGTTACCTAGCTACGCCACTGCCAGCATGGAAGTTACCAGTTACCTTTCACAAAGCACTACAAATTCAAGACAGGTCCTTTCAAACAAACGAAGCTTAGCGAAATTAGAACATTCTGTTCCAAGCGAAAACGCACTAAGAAATCCTTAACTACACTTCGACAACTTACTTTCCCGACATCGTATCTACCGCGTCCCGTGTAACACATTATCGTCTCTCCACAATTTACTTAAGGTTGCCTTTGGACCTACGCAACTTGGTAAGATATGAGCTCGTTCGGCTGTGGAGGATTTCGCTGATTCGCTATTCCCTAGGCAATGAATCCGTCTGTCTTAATTAGGTTCACTGACCTGTAACTACCCTCTTGCTTCATAAGCCTGAGGAAGTGATAAAGAGGTCGTTGCTATCAGAATCTGTCTTTCATTGGATTTATGGGGTGGTAAGAAAAAAGGATTGTCTGCAAAGTCGGTTCGTAAGCCGAGGTACATACAATATCACGTCTTTATCCCTTACGGGGTAGACAGAGCCTAAGGTCAACTTAAGGCCACGTTTAGCATGATTTATAAAAAAAAACAATAACATATATTACATAAAACAATTATTTACAACTAGCTGTTGCCCGCGACTCCGTCTGCGCAGAATTCGCTTATCGCTATCCCGCGGGAACTATGCTGTTTTCTGGGTTGGTTTTATGTATAATATATAATAATAATAATAATATCTTGCGACAATTGACACCAATTGACCTAGTCCCAAACTAAGCAAAGCTTGTAATATGCACTAGACAACGGATAAACATACTTATATAGATAAATACATACTTAAATACATATTAAGCATCCAAGACTCGAGAACAAACATTCGTATTTTTCATACAAATATCTGCCCCGACCGGGGATCGAACCAGGGACCTCAAGCTTCATAGTCAGGTTCTCTAACCACTGGGCCATCCGGTCGTATGTATGTATGTCAGAGTCACCGTCGTCGATACCGATGAGGAGGACTATTATACTACCTATTGTATTGCTATACCGAGGTCCATGTTAATAGTAGATTATTGCCGAGGCCTAGAAAGTAACCAATTGATGGATGAGTAACTTAACCGTTTCACTTTTGCGAAGACACACAACGCTGATGATCTATTTTTATATGTCTTGATTATTTTCTATTTTAAATTGTGTATGGATGAAAGTAGACTAACTAAACAGATATATATGGGGAGTGTGAATTGTTACGTTGGGAGGGGAAGGCCTAGACGGACGTTCCGAGACCAAATAGGAGACGTTTTGGAAAAAGGTCAGGTCAGGAGTACCCGAAACCGACGAGCATGTATGAACAGATTGATGACTGTGGATGAAGCGAAAGAAATATGTCAGGATCGTAGCAAGTGGAACAAAGTAGTCTCTGCCTACCCCTATGGGAAAGAGGCGTGACGGTATGTATGTATGTAAATTGTGTATATCCTCTTATATTTGTGTGTCTTGCAAAAAGGAATAAATGTCTTCTTTCTTTCTTTCTTCTTTCTTTAACTTTAAAACACAAACCGCAGCTAGTTCTATATAAAGTACAAATGATCAAGGTAACACCTCCCTTTGCCTGTGTACGTACAGCAAAACAAAAACAGTTCTAAATCAACCAACACCCGAACGTTTTCCGCAATAAAGGTTCCCAGCAAAAACGCGGGCGAGCACATTTTATACAAACGATGACATAAATACTCATTTGCAAGAACAATATCCGATATTGAGTGAGGCTTGTCTTGTCGACGTGTGCTGCGGGCCCCTGAAAAAGGGGTACGGGTTACGGACCGAGATGCGTCAGTAGTGAAAATCAACTGATGACAGCGGAACACTTGAGAAAATCTGATCATTCTGCTACTCTATCCGTCAAATTCAATTTGACGTTTATACATGCGATTTATAGGAGGTTAGGGTCTATAAGATGAGAAATAAACGTACGATCAATTACTTTCTTTTTATTTAATTTATTTTTGTACTAGGAAGCAATGACACGTTATCATTTCTAACATATAGCGAGAGTAGGTACCCTCTTTTTACAAAAAATAGAATAGTGAAAGTTCTTATCATACTTTGATTTACCCTTATTATTTAATTATTTTTTTTGCACCATTGACAAGTAGAATATTCAACACGATTTTCCGCATAAAGGTGGCACTTTCTCTCTTCTTTCTCTCTGCACACGTCTCTTCTACGTTTTGGCCTAACCGCTCTATATTATTTCTCGGCCGCCAGTGCAGTGTTCGTTGCCCCCCCGATATATTTATTGGTTTGCATCCACCCAACCTACGTGGAATTTGGTATACGGGAGCGGCTCAAAATTTGTCTTCCACTTTACTGCTGTATGCAGATTCGAGTTATGTAAGTTTAAGTGTGGTAGTAATGAATAATACAGGGAAATGTATAGGTTTATCATGTTTGGTTTATTTGGGGTTACAATTTATATACAGAACGGTGAAGGAATATTAAACTGCTGAGAGCAGGCCTGCTCTAATAATGATATAACCAAATTACCCAGTGCAATGTAGTCAGGTTTTTTTTTTCAGTAAACTGTATCGATCCTAGCGCCATCTAGTCTATAATACATGTAATAAATCAGTATAAAGTTCGTGTCTGTACATTAAATAAATTCATCAGAAACAGAGTGCTCATTAGCACTTTGGGGAAGAGTAATAAAACACAAAAAAGCAGATTTTTTAATTTTTGTCTAACTGTACCTATGTGTTAATTTACCTATGTCTGTGTTCACTAATCTCCAAAACTGTTGGACTGATTTAAATTAAATGTTGTATGGTGCTCCCTTATATCCCTGTTCATTATTTTAGATACTTTTAATCCCGGAAAATTGAAGAGTTCCCGTGGGATAGTTAAAAACACAACAACTTAAGCATCTAATTAAGTAAAATTGGCGTGCTGACTTTATATTGCCGCGGTTACTTTAAATATACATACATGATTAGTTGAAATTTGGTATACAGTTAGTTTCAGTCAGACGGACGATAGTTTTTATCCCAGAGAACAGCATAGTTCCCGCGGGATAGCAATAAGCGAATTCTGAGCGGACGAAGTCGCGATAACAGCTAGTTTCCGAACTATATATACTGCTACGGCGCACGAGTAGCTAGCGGCGACTTTATTCGTGCTCTACGCTACTTTACGCAGATGGATAAACATAACTCCAAAATCTCTTTCTACGAACTGGGGTCCTTAAGCATAGCATAAAGCGTCTACCTCGAGACATATATCGAGATACTGTGTACTTTTCAAGACCATTTGACTCCAAGAAGTGGTCAAAAATGATTTTCAAATTTTGAAGTAAACAGCTTACATATTTCGTACGATACCAAACATTGCAAGCAATAAAAGAGACCGAGGGGTTAGTTTACAAGTGCATCTGTAGTGATATTACTCCACTTATCCATACACAAATCACGTCTATATCCCAGGTAGACAGATCCTAAAAGCTAACAAGACCTAAAGGCCACGTTTAGCATGATCGTGGGTGTATAAGTGGAATTAGGAATCAAAATAGTGATGACTCCTAATATTTTCGAGCCCTCGATGGGCTTTTTCCAACTGCGCGGAAAGAGAAGCAACTGGTACATTCTGTTTTTTCTTTACTCCCAGACCAGCATGGAAGAATGCTAACCCCCTTATTCATAAACGCTCTGTAGACTTGTTAACTTAGCAATCGTTTGTCCTTGTCGGTCACTATGACATTTACCTTTCACAGATAAGGACAAACGATTGCCAAGTTAGCAGAAGCCTACAGAGCGTTTATGAATAAGGGGGTTAGACTATGAGGTAGGTAGAAGGAAATATTGCTTGACGTATATTTCGTTGTTTATTTGACGTGCTGGGTGAATGGTGATAGTGTGGCATGACGGGAGGCTAAAATAACGTTTTGTATCCAAATAAATAGCTGGATTTATCGCGGTTTGTAACTTTTACGGGCGAGGGCCTTGTGCAATAGAGAGAGAGAGAGAGAGAAACATTTATTTACACACATTCGATACACGTAGATATATAATAGGAAGAAATACAACATACTTAGGAATAGTACCGATATGGTGTAAAATGGGCCCCACTCAGCATAATGTTGCAACGCTGTTTTTCAGTAGGATCCAGATAAAATTAAAAAACTAAACATATAAAATACACCTACACTGTGGCGACACGAACGCCGGTGGAAAACACTATACAAACAAGCTACCACTTCAAACCCCAGACGCGAAAAGAGGGCTATAAGTTTGACGTCGTTGCCTGTGTGTTTGTCTGTGGCATCATAGCTCTCAAGCGGATGAACCGATTTCGATGTAGTTTTTTTCATTCGAAAGCCAGTTTCCTTGCGGCGGTTCTTAGCTATGTTTGGTAGAAATCGGTCCAGCTGTTCGGAGCGTATCAGCAAAATGATGTGAGGCATTTTCGGCAAAAAGTTTTTTTTACGTATGATTTGTTACATTGGGGGTGCCATAAGCTATTCCAACTACAAGCCATTGTGCACGATCCTCAGCTACTCTGAACCAGCTCATGCCTGTTATTCGAAGATTATTCCTCCACCTAGTCTGAGGGCGTCCTACGCTACGCTTGCCGATCTGTGGTCTTCATTCGAGAACACGTTGACGAATTTTCCAAAAAAAAGTCCACGTATAGGTACATTTTTTCCACAATTTAAATATTTTTGGTTTTTCTTACTCAGAATCGTTTACCCTATTGATCCTTACACAAGAAAAATGTGTCCCAAAATTTACATTCCAGTTCGTCACTCTTTCTTAATGGAGGTATGTATGGAACATATAACGAACAGGAAAAACATACACAGTAAAATCTGGGATAATTTTTTCTTGTATAAGCATTTGATGACGTGGTTGGCCTAGTTGGTAGTGACCCTGCCTGCGTAGCAAGCGTCCCGGGCTCGAATCCTGGTAAGGGCATATATTTGTGTGATGAGCACGAATATTTTGTTCCTGAGCCATGGATGTTTCTATCTATTTAAGTATGTATTTCTCTATATAAGTATGTATATCGTTGTCTAGTACCCATAATACAAGCCTTATTAGCGCTTACTTTGGGATTAGGTCAATTTGTGCGAATTGTACCCTAATAAAAAAAATCAGGATCGATAGCGTAGATTCTGAGTAAGAAAATCCAAAAACATTTAAATTGTGGAAAAACTGTACATGCGGACTTTTTTTGGAAAACGCTCTCACAACACCACCGCGTTAACTCGCTTACGAGCTCGTCATATTTACTGACAGAAGAAAAAGTCTCTAGTGCGGATAAAATATATGAAATTAATAGATTGGCGTAGGTGTGGACGTGATATCAAACAAACAAGGCCGTAATTACACATAAACGGATAACTCACGTATAAAAAGTCGAGTGATGCGAGTGATGGCGGTGAGTGTGAGCGAACCTTTACGGAGTGACGTGGTCAGTGTTGTGTGCTGCCCGACATTTGACAATAATAAAAGTGACGATGAAAACGAGGGTAGTTGTGCGCCGCTGTCAGTTGCGTCGAACAGCCGCGCGAGCAGAGCGCTGGCGCGCAGTGTTCGTGTCGCTGCCGCCGGGGCGAGCGCTCTTGGAAAAAGGACTTCCAAATAGTCCGAAACATGTCGAGGATCACTCGACTTTTTATACGTGAGTTATCCGTTTATGTGTAATTATGATTGAGTCTCACGGTAGTTTCATGTTGAAAGAAACAAGGCCGTCTGTATACTATAGACCAATTCTTCATGCAGCATCGCCCTAACTAGGTTTAAAAGATCTAAAGTGCACAATCATGAAATGCATCCGCACTTTATGGCTGGACCAATAAATCCGACAGTAACAAACGGTACGGCGAACGGTATTGTTTTCCGATACTCCGGAAAAGCTTTAATGTGGGCTGAAGAGGAATCAAATGAAGAAAAGCCCCTATTAATTACTAATAAAAAAAATATAGAACTCTTTATTGCCAAAGTACAGGTGTGACAGTCAAAAAACATTACAAAACAATACAATTAGGACTACACTCTGACAATGGGCACCGGTCTCAGCAAAGGCTTTGGCAAGGGCAGCCGTAACTAATACAAAAAAAAATGAAAAAAGACCTAAGAAAAAAGAAAAAAAATATACAACTGTGCAAACCTTAACATAATATGTACGTGTGTGTGTGTGTGTGTGTGTGTGTGTGTGTGTGTGTGTGTATGTATGTGTTTTGTGTGCGTGTGCGTGTGTGAAAGGGTGTAATGTGCATGTGCGAATGAGTTAAAAAAGAAATAAATAGTATGGTGTAGATATATGTTTCATGTGGGGTCTAAACTAAATAAATAAATATAGGACTTTTCTTACTTTTTACAAAATATTTATTATTATTTATATATTTATAATTACTAATCGTGACTGCACTAGTATCTCAAAGCGTCAAAAGCAATAGCAAATACACAGGGTGTCTCATTGAAATCGGTCAGTATGGGAAAGTCTGAAACTAAAATACATACGAAGATCTGTTCTTAGGAACCGTGTCATCGATTTTCATAACAAGAAAAACTGCATTACACATAAATGGATAACTCACGTATAAAAAGTCGAGTGATGCTCGACATGTTTCTGACTATTTCGTAGTCCTTTTTCCAAGAGCGCTCGCCCCGGCGGCAGCGACACGAACACACACCATGCATCATCATCATCATTCATGTTGGAAGAAAAACTGCATTCATACATTTAAAAAAAACCTGTACTCAGCTCGGGAATCGAACCCGGTTGTTTTGAAAAAAATAAACTTGCACTATTTTGTAAGAGCACTTGGTGTCACCGCGACGCACCACACCACCTCGGGATGGAGTTCCCTCTTCGCGGCACCCGTGCATTGCAGGTTTGGGAAAATGGCTTTAGGCCCTGGCGCAATTCTAACCTAACCTAACCTGTACACCAAAATGTATGTTTTTCCGTTTTGAGAAGATGAAAGATGGATTTTTAGTGGATAGGTTAGCTTAGGTTATAATTGTGTCAAGGCCGAAGGAGGCCCAAACTGAGCGGAAATAGAAGAGAAGCGAAGCTCCGTCGACTCTTTCGCATTAAAATAATGCAAAACGGCAAAACGGCTAACCGTAATGTAATACGGCGGATTTTACTGAACAAAAAATATTTATCTTGCTACTCCGCTACTCACGCGCAAGATAACCAAGCCTGTCCGGAATATATGTATTGTTTTCATGCAGCAAAATATGGGACCAACACGGAAGCTAATATCAATGTTTTTTTTTTTTATTATACCAATAATTATATTTTATATTTTATTATACCAATATTTAATAATATTATACCAATTGACCCAGCCCCAAACTAAGCAAAGCTTGTACTATGGGTACCAGGCAACGGATAAACATACTTATATAATGTAGGTAAATACATACTTAAATACATACAACATCCATGACTCGGGCACAAACATTCGTATTCATCATACAACGGTCTGCCCCTACCGGGATTCGAACCCAGGACCTCTAGCTTCATAGTCAGGGTCACTAACCACTAGGTTATCCGGTCGTCAAAGAGACGAGAAACGTCAAAGAGATGTTTACTTATAGACCGACCGCTTAAACGAGTCCTCGCCCGCGCGGGTACAGGCGTGGAGGGTAGGACGACAAAGGGGACCGGGAGCGGTGCGGGCGGGTAGTGCGTCTGCCGCCCGCACCTCTCTCCCCTTTGTCGCCTACCCCGCGCCCCTGTGCCGCGCGGGCGAGGACTCATTAAAGCAGTCTGTCTATATCAGCAGTTTGTGACATCGCTGATATCTCAACATCACTCCAACACAATACAATGGTGCGGTTACAATTAGAAACGGCAACATGATTGACAGTGACTCGTAGTTCAGTCGTGTTAGGGTTGTCTGATGTTAAACTAAAACTACAGTCCGTGAGCTCTAGCTCCATTCGGGTTTATCTTGGTGTCTCACTCGCACTTATCGGCTTGATACTTGAATTGGCTGATGGTACCCGAAACCCGAAGCATTTTAAGAGCTGACGGACTGTAGCAAAAATGTTGCGACACTTTCACTAACGCAACCAAATCCCTTCTAATATTATTGTACATACACATACATACATAAATCACGTCTCTATCCCTAACGGGGTAGGCAGAGTCTAAGGTAACAAGACCTAAAGACCACTAAAGAAAATCTTAAGCTAGTATTTTGTTTCCCCCTTTCCATCCTGCACTCACAATCATGCTGGACCTGGCCTTCAGGTCCTGTTTTCTTTTGGCTCTGTCTACCCCCATAAGCGATAAAGACGTAATTTATGTATGTAAAATTATATCATGCTGATTGAGCAGATGTTTTGAGCTAATTAACATTAAAAGAAAGTGATTTATACAGAAACTAGCTTCTGCCCGCGACTTCGTCTGCGTAGAATTATACATAAAAACCTTCCTCTTGAATCACTCTATCTATTAAAAAAAGCCGCATCAAAATCCGTTGTGTAGTTTTCAAGTTATAAGCATACATGGGGACATAGGGACGGAGAAAGCGACTTTATGTTATACTATGTAGTGATAGTGATAATCCCTTGGCATGTCGTATAAGAAAATGTGGCAAAAATTCCTCATGGAATAAATTCGCACTCGATGATTGTTTCTACCAATCCAATCCGCGGTAACCCTGGCGGCTCTCACGGCTGCGCATGAGTGGCTGCGTCCGTCACTGTCCCGTGCATCCGGGGCAACTCGTACCGCGGTACGTTAGAGAACCAGTTATTATAATTTTTCATAAAAAAAGAAAATTGCTCATCACTATTCCATAGATCTGTATTGGGACCGTGCGCGACGACAGCGCCACGTACAGGCGGCCATTATGGACAATATTGTCACCGCTGTCAAACAAGAAGTAAGTAAATATTGTGAAAAAAATTAATGAAATCTTGTGTTATTTTACTATATTACACAATTTTGGACAATGGTAGTCAATAACATTATTGCCAATAATATTAAAATTGTTGTTTTCAGTGAAATTTTAGAGGTTAGGTAACTTACTTTTTTTTTCTTACGGCTAATATCCACTTATTTCTTTGGTCTCTTTTCCACCATGGTCTTGGAAATTGGTAAAATTTACAGTCGCTATTCTTCTTGGTGTTATTACAATTCACAACAACACATCTTACCAGGACCATATTTTATCTCAAAAACGATTAGAAAATGTTTACTGCAATATGGATTTGACAGCTCAAGTCAGCGACAAAATAGTAAATTTTAGCCGTAGCGAGCGCTGTGATCGTTTAGGCTACCCCCTCCACTCGCTTTGCACTCTGCCAATAGTAGGTAAAGTTGGGAAATAAAAATGACGTGACTAATCTATACAACTGTTACTGTGGCCATTGCCTTCATCCCCTTTGCCCTCTGCTGCGTTCTGAAGGGGTTTCACCAAATCTCGAAACTTTTTAAACTAAAGAGGGGGCAAACGAGCAAAAACTTCGAAAATTTCGATAAAAAATATTCGGTGTCACATTTGGCTTAATCTTTATAAGAACTCGATTTATTTATTTTTTTATATGAATAGGAAGGCAAACGAGCAAGTGGGTCACCTGATGGTAAGTGATCACCACTGCCCATAGACACCCGCAACCCCGGAGGGATTGCAGATGCGTTGCCAACCTAGAGGACTAAAATGCAATGCCTCTCGTGCCCGTAATTTCCCCGGCTGTCTTACTCTCCACACTGGAACACAGCAGTGCAAGCACTGCTACTTAGCGGCAGGATTAGCGAGTAAGATGGTGGTAGCGATCCGGACGGACCTTGCACAAGGCCCTACCACCCGAAAATCGATGGGCTTTTACCACCTACGCGGGAAGAGACCAGCATGAAATTAATGAATGTGAAATTATATGCGAAGAAAGAGGCTATCTATTACTATCGCAAAGCAATTTATACCAGAAACGTTATAAAGACATTAATCACAATAATAATGCGTTTTTTTTTACAACGAACTGACCAGTGATTATTCGCGTTTACTGAGTTCTGTATTTTGTACATTCATTCATCCATGCAATCGTCATACATAATAAATTTTACTTCAAATTTCACTTCGATTCTTCCACGTTCAATTCTTTCGCATGTCCGGTTGTTCTGTCATATCTGTTGATCGATTCACGTTAGTCACAAAACGCAAAACGGAATATTTATGATTTTTTTATGGCTTTCATTAAAAGTTCATTTATGTAATAAACTTTTTTTTTGTGTTTGGCGACCCACGGCTGGGCATAGGTCTCCCCTTTATCTTTCCACCCGTCTCTGTTCAACTATAAAAAAACTGAGATATAAGCTATCAAATATTTGTCTCTATCTCTTTCTTAAAAAACACAATTTAATGTGGACTTTATATTATGCCCGTTGTGACATACGCCGTCACATGTCTTATCGGATCTCTCTTTCTAATCGCCGACTAATCAGCAGTTTACAACTCTTATATTTTCCGTAATACTTTCTTGCCATGTCTTTTACAATTATTCATAACATTTCTAAACGACACTGAAAATTGGAACACAGAAAAATCCGAAAAGTAAAGCTACGGCCGGGAATCGAACCAGGATCCTCATCATCCCGTGATGCGGGCTATACCGCTACACCCATAGCAGATGAGTAAGCCTTCGAATTTTTCCATCTGTACCAGCTGTCACGAGACCTTGTTACTATGCGAATTTTTGTCGCCAAACGTCATCTGTATGAGACTATTACAAACTATTACAAATTTTTCATATTTTGTCTAGAAATGTGTTAATTTTTTAATGTATATTGCCTATTTATGCAAAATTCACTCGCACGCGCAGCATGATAAACAGCCATAGATCTGATCTACAGCGCAAAGATAATTACGAGTAACACTAATGAATCGAACAGTACGTATGTTTGTAGTCACGCTATTCCTTAAAAACTGACAGAACAGAGTAAAAACAGTAGGTGAATTTAATCTTTCGCCCATTCCCTCGATGGCCTTTTACGGCGCGGGAAGAGAAGCAACTGGTAAATTCTGTGTTTTTTCTTTACTCCCAGACCAGCATGGAAGAACATCAAATCGCTTTTCAGTGAAGGAAAACAACGAGGAAACCTGCACACCCAAGCAATCCCAATCCGCAATGGGTCCGCGTGGATATAGCCCAAGCCCTCTCGTTCTGATAGGAGGCCTGTGCTTAGCAGTGGGATGTTCATAGTATGATGGTGACTTATAAATAGATGCCGAATAGCTTCAAAAGGGCTTCACAGCATAATATCTAGTTATACTTAATTCATCATCATCATCATCAGCCTATATTAGTCCACTGCTGGACATAGGCCTCCCCTAATGAGTGCCATAGCGCCCTGTCTTCAGCTTGACGCATCCAGCATCTGCCTGCAGTCTTTCGCAGATCGTCATCCCACCTGGCCGGAACGCGTCCTTTTTTTTTTTTTTTTTTTTTATATGAATAGGAAGGCAAACGAGCAAGTGGGTCACCTGATGGTAAGTGGTCACCACTGCCCATAGACACCCGCAACCCCGGAAGGATTGCAGATGCGTTGCCAACCTAGAGGACTAAGATGCAATGCCTCTTGTGCCCGTAATTTCCCCGGCTGTCTTACTCTCCACACCGGAACACAGCAGTGCAAGCACTGCTACTTAGCGGCAGGATTAGCGAGTAAGATGGTGGTAGCGATCCGGACGGACCTTGCACAAGGCCCTACCACCGGCATCCTCCTACACTACATTTGCCGAGTCGCGGTCTCCACTCAAGAACACAAGTTATACTTAATTATGAGGATTAAAGTCATCTAACTGCTAGTATGGCTGCGCTGCGCTCAAGCCGTAACGTTTATGCGCCGGCGCAGTTTTTAGCGCACGAGTGACTGACGCTCATCAATCAAGAACAGGGTTGGCAGTTAGTTAGTTCATAGCTTTACATTTTTTTTTAATATCGGTCACTTTTACTTACACTTTGTCGCTTCCTCTTTTTTATTTGACGACCGGATAGCCTAGTGGTTAGTGACCCTGACTATGAAGCTAGAGGTCCTGGGTTCGAATCCCGGTAGGGGCAGACAGTTGTATGATGAATACGAGTGTTTGTGCCCGAGTCATGGTTGTTGTATGTATTTAAGTATGTATTTATCTACAGTATATAAGTATGTTTATCCGTTGCCTGGTACCCATAGTACAAGCTTTGCTTAGTTTGGGGCTGGGTTAAGGCGCGCTTATAGACGAATTTTAGGTATTTGAGGGGGTGAAGCAGACATGCGGCGGAGGCGCATGCGGGGCGCCCCGCGCATGGCCTTATTCTGTTCGTAACCGTATTCTGGTTGAAGTCAATTCCGGAACTTTCCGCAAATTATAAAATACTATATTTTTTGATTAATTAAAAGAAATGCTTTATTTGATATTCATTTAATGTAAATAGTAACACATAGTGGTAACAATAGACCTTGTTTTTATCAATGACGGCATTGACAGCGCCCACCGTAGTTATAGCTCTTCAAAGGTTAATTGTCTGGAGCAAGAAGCGATGTTTCCCTTATTTTCGTCACTTGTAAAATATGGACATGTCGGGCTTTCATTGTAAATCAGTCGTTTTTCTGAGTTTGCCTTCTTCTATCACCGCTTCACGCTCACGCTTAGCTGCTGCTGCCATGGATTCAACAGCGGTTAATTCCGAGTTATCATAGATAATATCTTGACTTTTTGAATAAGTTGCTGCCGTAAATATTGGTATATCCATGCACGCTGTGATTTCTTTAAATTGGGAATAGCCGATTCCAGCCGAAGTAATTCCTGTAATTCTCCTATAAGTGACACGAGTAAAATTGCAACTAAACAAGGAATCGTGTCTGGCTATAGTCTGCAGCTGCTGAATAAAATAAGTTATGTCAATAAGTCTTTGTCCTTGAATTCGTGACCAATTCTCTTCATTCGATCTGGTCTCGACTTGCAGATCTTCAGTAATTTATCTGAAAATGTAACTAAGTTTAGTGCTGTTTCAGTGTTTAATAAAGACCTATTATTTAACAGTGCTTATGCCAAATACAAAAAAAAATACTACATAAATTAAATAGACTCTTTCAAGATTTATCATTATATTAGCTTCAATGCAGAAAACAGAATCAAAATAAAAGTTAGGAAAAAATGCTGCAAGTAATATTATTTATACTTAATGCACTCATTAATGATACACTATAGGATTTCCCAAGCAGTAAATTTTGATGGCAAGACTGAAAACGCAGGTGCAGAAGGCTTTGATAATGTAAAACTATTTTTTTTAGGAAACAGCCAGTGAACGAATATAACTATCGTTCACCGGAAACAGCCCCCCATTGTCTACCTCGGGCAACAGCTTAAATTAAAATATTATGTTATTTAATCATTTAAAAAAATCTATTTAGACCATATTTCTCATTGAGGTGGGTTGTCCCCGAGCCGGTTTAAGTTACAAAATGCCGGATAAGTCGAACACTATGCGTGACAACAAAAAAAAAATACCTTTGTTTTATTACCATATAAATATGTAACAAAAAAAGCACATCTCCTGATTTTTACCTCATTTGTAAACCTCTGAATATGTGCATAATATATTTGTCCGGAGACACGCTCTCATTCCGCGGGCAAATTTTGGGAACGATTTATTTGCCGAGTTTGACCCTTAAGCCCCTCCGTCTCCCGCGCACCCCGAGCGATAGTCGAACTGCGGCGCTCGGCGAGAGTAGACGTGTGTAACGGCGAACGTTTCCGAGCAAAACGTGGGTATTTATCATCGCCATGGTGTGGGGACAAAAAAAAGTTTCATTCCGGAGTTAGTTATAGCTTTTATATCGCTTTTGTTTTAAATGTATATATGGCACGTCTAATGTAGTCCTGATTTCAAGAGTTTAATTAGTTTAAGAACACGAGGCTTACTTTTTTTTAATATTTATTTTTGTCAAGTTTCTCATTCCACCATATTTATTCCGGTGTTTCCGGTGTAGTAAAATGACTTAAATACTCACCAAAATGAAAATAACACCGGAATAACATCAAATGTAGCTTCATTTTATCATTGTGAAATGGTTCTATAGCATAACTTCTAAAATCAAATACTGAACTTATTTTATTGTGCCACAGCTCATGTTCTTAGATAAAATTTACGCTTTTAGGCCATCAGGGGGCGCTACAAAAAAGGCTTAAAAATTTGGTTTCCGTACCCACAGGGCAAAAACAGGACCCTATTACTAAGACTACTGTTCGTCTGTCTGTCTGTCACCAGGGTGAATCTCATGAACCGTGAATACCGTGATAGCTAGACAGTTGATTTTCACATACGATGTAGGATTCTTTTGCAGCTACACAATAAATACATAATACGTAAGGTATTGTCATTCTTACCTATCCTATTTGGTAAACAAAATTCTAACCTCAAAACGTCTCATTTTTGTAATTTTTTAACTATTTCATCGTAAATAAAGGAACGAGATAAAATATCAGCAAAATTATGTAGAAAATATTACCTCAGGTTTATTAATTACATAATAAATCCTATACGATACCTGAAAGCGTAGTGTATTGCTATCAAGTATTGAAAACATGACACATATTTTTGCGCGTATAAATTTATAATGCTGCATCCAATTATTATTTGATAACTGGAAGGTTTATCATCATTTGATAAACAACATTTTCAAACAATCACTTCTTAACAAGCAACGATTTACAAACTATTCATTTCAGAAACCTGTCATTCCTAAAAATATTCTATTTACAAATAATTACTCGGTAATAATCTCATATACCTATCTATTCTACAACATAATATAAAAAATAATATGATGTTTTTTCAAGTATCCAATGTTTTATGCAATTTCTAATTTGTGAATCGTTGATTTGCCTAACGTAGTTTGTAAAATGAATTCATAAAATGTTGTTCACCAAGTGATGAAATACCTACTTAAAAAATATTTATTAACTGGCACCAAATTTTCGCTCTTAGGACTATTAAAATATACTTAAGGTCTGTCTGTATTTTTTCTAAATAAAAGACGTGATTATGGAACCCTGTTTATTACTTTAATTCCGGTGGTCCATATTTCATTTCAGTGAGCTGATTAAGTCATCCCAGTGTATATTTATCATTCCGTTGTAAGGTATCATTGATATGTAATTCCGTTCCGTAGTGTGTTTAGAAATTCCACCTCTAATAACTCGAAACTATTTAAGGTTTCAGGTTCCCTTTTCCATTATGTCTTGCAAAATAGTCTAAGGTATCGTTCGACATTTAAAAATCTAAAAAAAACACATACAAGGGATCACACCGAAATGATACAAAAAATGAGTACTGTTGAAATTGATCCGTATACTCAGTTGGTGATTGTAGGTCTTCTAGAGTTGATAGAGATGGCCTAGGGTAATTAAGCCGAAAAGTTATTTCTGCCCTGAAATAAAAACATTATTTTCAGACGGCAGAAATTGAAACATCTAGACAAGCGGCAGCATGACCAGCCATTCCAACCAAGTTCACCTAAGAAACTGGCGAGCATCGCCATTTTTTTTTAAAGTAACTTAGAAGCCATATAATGATATATATTAGGACTTAGAGATAGGATAATAATAATCAAGCGTTTTCGTAATAAGCTCTAATATTTCATAATAATTCTGCTGAGCTGAGTGAGCGACGACGCGCAGTAAACGTGCTGCGGCCGCTCATGATTAAGGGTTTAGTTTAGTTTAGTTTAGTTTATTTATTCTCTCAGCATAAAATTACTGTACATGTCGAGCGTATATCGACTACTTATAATGTTCATGGGTGTCTCACGCTTCTTTTTTTTATTATTTTTTGAGACAAGAACGACACGAGTGAGATATGGAATAATAAAGTGTTTCTCGAATGAAACTATCCGGGGAAAATACAGTAATAATGTGAGTTAAGAATTATCTAAGTTATGGTAATGAAACTTACTCCTTACGAGAAGGATTAGGGGTTTCAGTGTCCGTTGAGTTTGGCAGTGACGCATCTATCGGTGTCAGGGTTGTAAGTGACGTTCCGGGGTTTTCAAGCTGAGAGTCCTGTGTTGCTCTAAAATTACAATTATACTAAACTGTTGCCCGCAACTCCATCTGCATAGAATTCGTTTATCACTATCCCGCAGGAATTACTCAATTTTCCGGGATAAAAGTAGCCTATGTGTTATTCCAGACTATAATCTATCTATGTTCCAAATTTCATCCAGATCTGTCCAGCCGTTCTGGCGTGAAAGAGTAACAAACATCCAAACGTACATACTCACAAACTTTCACATTTATAATATTAGTAGGATGATATTTATTCAACACCTCTAAAATAATGATACTTAATTCACGTGTAGTTTAGTTACAAGGTAATGCATTAGAAAGAAAGAAAGAGAAACATTTATTTACACACATTCGATACACGTAGACATAAAACAAGGAGAAATTTAATACACTATACTAAGGAATACAAACCGGATTTTAAATTATCGTAAGACATATTAATACTCATTAAGGAAATAACGGCTGTAACTCACTTGAAAATAACTAGAATAGAATAGAACTGTATAACACACAATTAGTAAAACTGCAAACCAACTACGTCAAAACGAATGTGAAATCGCTACGGCGCGGCCGGTCGATTGATCTGGTATGGTACTTACCATTTAGGCACTCTAATGTTTCTCATTACGTTCTCTTAGTTCACTTAAGCGTTTCCTCTTTCACTTAACTTTATTTACACTGCGATTACCCATATTGCTTGCTGTCTAAAGTACTATTACCGAGTTAGAAAAAATGTGCACAGGTCCGGCGTCGGCTGCGGCCACGAACGTACTGGCGACTGGGCAATAGTCGGCCGCCGCCGCGCGTTGAACCATTTTATTTTGCCAAAAACGAAAGAGATTGGTATGATTGATGTATTCAACTTATTAAAAATCTATGAAGCAAAAATCAAGATCTACTAAAAAACTATTAAATAAAACAAATTTTGTGCAGATATTCATAATAGTAATTGAAATATTTGGTTTCTGGTGTAAAAAAAGGGTTATTTTCAAAAAAAAAAACTATCGAGGTTTTTTTCAGCAATCGTGTTTCTGATGAAGTAAAAATCTAGGGAATAGACTGAAAATATACATATAAAAAAATTGCAGTTGTAAGTTCTGTGGAAGTATTTTATTAATATTTTCTAAAATCGTAGTTTTCACTATCTACAGCGCCTTAATTGGTGTAATTTGTCCCAAGATATTTATTATTTATTTATTTACTTACTTACTTTTCATGAAAATAACCCCCCACGTATTAATTGAGTTGAAAAAAGAATTTAATTTTGTGTTGAAAATGCCTTTCATCATTTTGGAAAAGCTGATCTTCAAACTGTTGGACCTGTTTTTAGGAAACTTGGCTAAGAACCACCGGAAAGCAACTGGCTTACGAATGAAAAAATCTGCATCGAAAACGGTACGATGTCACAGCCAGACAGATACAGAGAGAGAGAAAACGAGACAGGTCATAACACCCTTTTTTGCGACGGGTTAAAAAATTACGCATTAGAAATCTAGTTTGGATTAAAACCCGTTGGATGGTTATCGATGCAGAGGCAGGCCGAAGAGGAGACGGCTGGACGACTTGGATGCATATGAAATTGGGTGGCAGGGGCGTGTGCTTGATAAAGACGAGTGGCGGAAAGAAGGATAGGCCTTTGTCCAGCAGTGCGACACTGTAGTAGGTTAAAAAAAGTCTAGCTGTGCAAGTATTTTGTATTTTGGATAACAAAATTTTTTGGGGTTTCAACCTTTTTGGCTGTTGGTGGCTGGCTGGCGCTAGTCGTAGAATAAAAAGAAAAAAAGGCGGCTGTCACTTGTTTTCTAAATTGTGGGTGCACGGTCGGTCTTACATTTAAACTATTGTATGCGAAATCATAGCATCGATCGACGGGGGTATATTAAAAAAAGAAGATTCTGTCCCAAACTAAACAAAACTTGTAAATCTGCTATGTTCGGGTTTTTTTCAGGAATAATAAATATTAGCCTTTGTTTTCGTACTTTTAAAACATACATTTCCAGGCTTACTTAACGAAGGTGGCAACCCGATTCGTAAACAGCTTGTGGTGTGAAATCAATTGCACGCAAAAAAGGTTGGTTCATTGAGCAGAGCATGATTTCTGTCTAGATAGTACAGACACCCGCAGAAATGCTTTTCTGAACCATATTGAATGATGACGATTACTCTAGGAGAGCTGTAGGCTTATTAGCTAACTTGCTCGCGATCGCCATGGTGTTCATTTCGACAGTTCATGTAGCAGTCCGAGGCTATCAGACCTGGATACCCCTTCCTGCTTATCTGATGTGTTTAGCAAGCAGTACCGACTGTAACATTTTTGTACCTATTCTATTTTTACAAGCACGCCTTGTTTTCACTTCTGGGTGGTTACCATGACGTCTTAAGCGATTTAATTCCGATTCAGTTTAGGTTTGCTCGCTGTCAGATTCATACTTCTTCTTCTTCTTGTTTGTGGCGTTTCAAGTCGTTATAGCGACGACAACTTCGCCAATGTCAAAGTACCTAACAAAAATATGATTAAAAAAATCTTGTGACAAAATGTCGGCAACGTTGTACGGTAATGGTCAAAGACCCCCCTCCCCCCCCTGTCGGGCTCTTAGCCAACGGTCAATGATATCCCTCAGAAACTGCCAGGAAATCATTAGCCGAAGCCCAGGGTGCACCGGATCAAGCACTGCTTTTCCCCCCAGATGGATCCAAAAAGGAACCGCAGCTCTTGACCACACGTGGAGGTAACCCGACTCGCACCCCATACTAAAAACGACAGCTAAAACCTGAGAGTCGGAATTGAATCGCATTAAGACGTCATGCTCTCTGACTAGAGTGACTAGCTGAAGACACACACTGCGTCGCTATTTATTAATTCCTCTCACGTCGCTAATTTCACTTATTTAAACACATATCCGTTGTGTGGTCTAAGCAGGTGCGCATACACACGTAGTATACGTGCTAAAGGTTATAAGCATTAGCGGCTATATTTGATGTTAACTTTTAATAAACTACATATCGATTTTTAGCATTCCCGCTGTATCAATACCTTGTTTAAATTTACATATATATGCTTAACTTTATTATTATACTTACTTTAGGGTTATTTTTTAACATAACAAACATCACAAACGCGTAATGAAATTCTGCATCACATGATTCGTCACTTAAACCGAAATAGCACTCTACAAGCTGTTTCTACCAGCTGTTTCTCTTCCCGCGCAAATGGTAAAAGCCTGTTGAGGACACGGGTGAATATCTTAGGAATAATGTTATAGGCGATGACTGAGTCTGTGACTCTTACTCTTCTACGTATCTCCCCATTTCTGATTCGACTATTTTGAGGACTTCTATTCCTGACTCCAGCCTGATGCCACTCCAAAGCCTGCTAAGGATACATTTAATCTAGGGATCATCATCATCATCATCATCAGCCTATGTTAGTCCACTGCTGGACATAGGCCTCCCCTAATGAGCGCCATAGCGCCCTGTCTTGGATAGGAATCTAGGGATAGCGCATGATTTCTTCGCCAACGCACTCAGCAACAGCTAGTTATGAAATATAGTCCCTGTAAGCCTGCAATTACAGCCCATGGAATCAATCAAACGCTTTGCACTCCCGCGCATCGATCAGTGAGACAACGACTATTATTTACGCCGCGCGCGCATTATTATCGCGATTTAATTGAAGTTGTAACTACGGCTTATAAAGCGTTAATATTTTGTTCTACAAGACTTTTATGAAAGCACGTACTTAATTGTACTTTTTCAAGTGTTTAGCTGTCATTAGCAGTTGTGTGTCGTATCTCTCGCTCGCTCGCGTGGTTCGTACAATGGTACTGGTTCCCCATTTTGAAAAATTGTAGCTGATTACTCCGATTACTAAATAATAAACTGTGCACGGGCGCAGTGCGACGCGAACTGGTATAGTAGCGTTAGTCATCTTGATTCGTTTATGAATTGTCTATTTCAGCACTTTCTGTTCACAACGCGCAATTAGAGTTAAGAACGTTTGTAAAAATTTGTAAAAACACACACCGAATCACATTTCCTTTAAATATTGAAGTGTAAATTTAGACTTTAACATCCCGTGTCAGCCACGACACGCTTGGCAAGGTCGCCATGCAGTGTGCGGGGTTGAGGAGAGTAAATGAGAACACCAAGTTACGATATAGACTAACTCTTTTATTAGAAAACTTAGCTTATATAGGTTTTACACACCCATATAAAAGGCTCACACACCTCAGAATATATTTTATGTCAACTTGCACCAAATCAGAAATGTGATACGTTATAGAATTAAAGTTACCGACGTAGCTCAGCAAATTGCATACCATAAGTGACAGTGGGCGGGGCATATTGCTAGCAGAACTGATGGCCGTAGGGCCCGTGAGGGTCTGGAGTTTGACCGCGTACCAGAACGACTAGCTAGCGATTTTGTGACAATTTATTTTTGTGTGATAATTTATTTTATTTAAGTTATTTTATTTGATGTTTTGTGATTGTCATAAATAAACTTTTTTTCTTTCTTTCTTTCTTTCTTTTCACAAGATCGTGATGTCGTGTCGAGCGCGAGAGACTACCCGTCTTTTTTTTAGTGTTCGTTCTACAAGGAGAAGGAATGTCTAACTTTGTGGTAGCTGTGCTAGAGTGGCGACAGCATACTGGAAGGCCTAAAGTTGGTAGGCTTTTATACACACAATACACACAAATCACGTCTGTATCCCTTACGGGGTAGACAGAGCCTAAGGTGACAATACCTACAGGCCACGTTTAGCAACATTGTGGGGCTAGGTATAGATGGAAAATGGAATCAAAATAGTAATGGGTTGCTAGCCGCATCGCCTATAACATGATTCCTATGATGTATTCCATTCCCTCGATGGGCTCTTACCATCTGCCCGGGAAGAGAAGCAGCTGGTACATTCTATGTTTTTTCTTTCCTCCCAGACCAGCACGAAAGGCTTCTAATAAAAGCGGTGCAATGTCGAGGATAAGTTACACCAGATCTAACTAAGGAGTGTCTTTTCAAAAGTGCCAAAACCATACAAGAAAAAGCCCCTTTGAAACTGTTGTGTTCTGTTTCTTTTTATTATGGTACCTACCCATGCTTGTCCTTGGCCTCAGCATTTAATCTGCCACTCTTCCAATGTCTCAAGTTAAATAATTATTGCAGAATCCGAAGACCTCCGAACGCTCCCGAAGGTAGCCGAACGTTCCCGAAGATACCCGAAGCGGAGGCTACATTGTGGCCCCGAGCACAATGTCCTGCCACCGCGCGGTCGGCTACTAAGAAGCTCCCGTCGATGTACAAGCTTGCCATAGCTCCATTGTCTAACGAATCCCATAGAAAATTGACGTCGTATGACGTGATACAATCATACAGGATATAAGTCATACATGCAGATACTTTTGTGATTTTCTGCCATAACAAACGTCTTAAAAGTGTAGAACAGCAGAGATTTGCAAAAGAAAAATCTGACTACAAGCTATCTACGGACGTCGTGATACGTCAGATGAACAAGCATATGTAGGAGATTTGTAGATTTAGCAAGCTGGAAAACGGACCCAATAAGGCCCGAGTTCATGATTTCCCATTGAAATACTTCTCAGAGCTGCATTTGCTACTGACGATGACAAGCTACTATCATAATTATCTGCCTTGGACGTCCACTTTTATACATAAGCCTCCAGCTCCAGTTGCCTCAGTTGGAAGTGGTTTGCATCCACCATGAACCCAGGGCCGTCTTAAACTAGGCTGGGGCCCTTGGGCACACAAGAATTTGGGGCCCTTTTGGAAAGTAAAAAAGAAGAAAAAGGTGTAATGTACACGACAAAAATGTTTTGAGAATTAATGTGTGAGTGAAATTGTTGGTCCTTCGGGGCACGGGCCCCGTGTGCCCTTATGGTAAAGACGGTATTGCATGAACCAGCGACTTTAACCAGGTCATCCGTCCGCCTCGTTGGTGGACGTCCTCTAAGCTAACTTAAGTTAAGCCAATTCTAATTGTTCGATGATGGAAGTAGTCAACAAAACGACCGTAAACAGGACTCAATCATGACAAGTTTCAAAAAATCGGGTATCTTTTACATAGACATACATACCGTCACGCCTTTTTCCCACAGGGGTAAGCAGAGACTACTTTATTCCACTTGCTACGGTCCTGACATATTTCCTTCGCTTCATCACAGTCATCAATCTCTTCATACATGCTAGTCGGTTTCGGTTACTCCTGACCTGACCTTTTTCCAAAACGTCTCCTATTTGGTCTCGGAACGTCCGTCTAGGCCTATCTTTTAATTACTGTAATTCCTGTGCCGTGTGATAATGTGAACGCGCGCACACAATGTCCACGCTATCAGATGACGAGGTGAGCGGGCGCATGTTTACGGCCGCAATCTAATTTATTAGACCAGCGGAGATTACGGCCCCCGGTTAAAGCCGGCTTGGTACCGATAACTTGTCGATCAGGTGCTTGGCTTCCTATTGTTTTAAAGTTAAATAGCATTTGTTTTTAACCCCTGACAGAAAAAGGGGGGTGTTATGCGTCTGACGTCTTGTCTGCTTGTGTGTGTCTGTCTGTAGCGTTGTAGCTCTCAAATGGATGGACCGATTTCGATGCAGTTCCATTCGAAAGCCATGTTTGGATATATATCGTATTTATCCCTTACGGGGTAGACAGAGCCTAAGATAACAAAACCTTAAGGCCACGTTTAGCATGATTAAGGGCGTATAGGTGGAAAGGGAAATCAAAATGGTGATGGGTTGCCAGCCGCGTCGCCTACAACATGATTCCTAAGACTTTCGCCCATTCCCTCGATGGCCTTTTACCATCTGCGTGGGAAGAGAAGCAACTGGAAGATTCTGTTTTTTCTTTACTCCCAGACCAACATGGAAGAAATAGATATTATTATACTCTTTATTGGAATTAATACCCAACTGGACCGCTCAGTGCCTTTCCGTGCAGCTTTTCATTCAACAGTCTCCGTCTCAAAAAGATATTCCACAGGGCAGGAATTACCTGTTGTAATACTTGTAGTATTGAATTCAACATTGATAATAATCATAATGTTTATATCTGTAAATAGTGATTACTCTTGGTTTCCGCTTAAAGTAGCCGGTCTTACGAGTTCGAGATGACGTCACATACTTGCATAGGACTTAATGTCAGGGGTCAGAAAACTCCGGATGCCATTTTGCAACGTGTTCATTTAAAATTGTTAACCGCGTGATTTTTATCGAAATAAACATTCTGGTACTTAAACCCATTTGCGTAATACGTAACCCTCAGCGTAATGCTGAGCCAGCGACCGTTTCACTTTTGCGAAGACACACAACGCTGATGATCTATTTTTCATGTCTGTGGTTTTTTCTTGTTTTTTTCTATAAAATTGTGTATATTCTCTTATATTTGTGTGTCTTGCAAAACGGAATAAAAGTCTTCTTTCTTTCTATTCGCGTAACTCCTTCCAACTTTCATCTTCTTCAACGCCTTATTCCTTCAGTTCACGCGTTCTTCGTTTCAAGGTGCTTAGACCCTCAGGAACTGTAAATCCACTTATGCTGCTCTCCGAGGTAAAGTTCTTCACACCTACTTACCGAACCCGTCACACGAATCGTTTCCTGTTCAGCGTTCCCCTGCTTCGCACAAGGTACGCTCAAAATGCACCTCTTGTCCGTGTCCTTAGGGAGTACAACAAACGTTTCCATAGTGTTGACCTCTTTGATTGTAGTAAAGCGACACTAAAAAATCGTATTCGAATATTCTTAGCAAAAAATTGCTAGATCGTGGTGTTTTTGTATTGTTATTTGGAGGATCAGAGGCGGTTAAATAAATTAGCAAAAATATGTTATTATAAATAGGTGAATCGACTTCGGAGTAAAACAAGTATACATACACACACACACACACACACACACACACACACACACAATGTTTGTGGACTCACTCACTAACAATAGGTATCGTTTTTTAGCTTGATTTCATGATAAATGGAATTTGTTGTTTCTGTGTTAGTTTTAAGTATGCTTCGCTTAACTGTATTTCTGTGGTCATCTGTCATTGGCTTTTTGTTTAGTACCTAAGTCTCATTATAATGTACTGTATTGCTGTTGATGCCCCAAATAAAATAATAATAATAATAATAATGCCAGTTTCACTTGTGTCAGTAGGCAAATTTCTGGCAACGGTTATCCACCACGGGGTAAGCAGTCAATCTCTGCCTCTCTACATGATCTTACCACCGCAAAAGACTTTCCACAGTTTTCTGTCTCATCTGCATTAGATGCAACGAATTTTTTCGATTCCTTCCCATTGTGTGTTCTTTTACATATCACTTGATGTTAAGAAGTCAAACTTAGTATGCGTTGAAATTTCCTCGACAACTGATTGGAGTCTGCATTACATGCATATATGAAGACACATCTTTAACTACAAATACTTTTTAGACAAATATAGATGCAGTATTTTGATCCCCTTTTCCACCTATACCACCTATGCTAAACGTCTTGTTACTATGGGGTCTTCATGTATGTATGTATAGATGCAACACGAGGATTGCAGAGCCGTTCTTTAAGTTCATTATTTTTTTAATTACATTGCATATCCGTATTCTTAAATTTAATAATTTTATAGGCGATGCGGCTAGCAATCCATCACTACTTTGATTTCCCTTTCCACCTATACGCCCTTAATCATGCTAAACTTAGCCTTATGGTTTTGTTACCTTAGGCTCCGTCTACCCCGTAAGGGATAAAGACGTGATATATGTATGTACTTAACTAGTAAAGTATATTATCGGCGTTAAAGTTCTAGTTATGAACCAGTTAGAAGCAACTTTCTCGTGCTATGGGATAATCCAACCAACTAACTCACTTATGTCTTACACTGTATCAATCTAGCGCTTGGTATGCGTGCAAAAAAGGGTTAGAAAAAATCTTCTCAAGAAAAAGTTTTAACATATAGAAGAAATACACAATTTGTAGGAAACAATAGCATTACGGATCACTAAACCTCAGACTGTCAGTCAGCAGTCAGAGACGTAAATAACGAAGTTTTTGCTGCGCCTGCGCACGCAAACGGTATGCAAAACAGGTGATTGCATAAAGACGGTGAAAATTAATAAGAAAGTCAGCTAGATGTATTAAAAGACTTACAGTGCAATTTCAAAGAATTAAACATTCTATATCTCTTTTCAAAAAAAAATAAAGCAATAACAGCACAAAACACTTCTATCGCAATGTATATAAAACACTAAGTTATACAAAATACACTTGTAGTTTCTAGACTTCGAAAATTTACAACACTTTTGCATCAAGATATTAACAGTATACTATTTGACCTAATATAAGACCTTGTGGTACACTACAACCTACATAGTTCCAAATTACCAATTTGGATCTCAACGTTTATGAAAGTCAGATTGTATGCTAGAGAGAAGAAAATATATAAACTGCCAGTAGCCCACCTGAAGACAGATTTACGAAATGTGCGTTAACTAGTGGGTTACTGTGTCAAAAGCCTTTGTGAAGTCACTAAAAAGCCGAACTTTGCATGAAAATAATACATAACGACTTTTTAAAGTTGTGCCATCGCGAATTATCAAGGTCGTTTCTGAGTTACATACAGCCTACATGAAAGGCGTGAGCTTACATATTAGTTTTCTTTGATGGTCTAAGCACTGTATCTTAACGCATGCGTCTCACGTACAAGATGGGCAGTCAATTAGCATGTTATAATTAGTGCGCGCATTGGACGTCGCATGACCTAGGGTTGGAAGGTAATCACCTTAAGACGCTAAAGCTATAGTACGTGACGTGTTGGAAACCAAAGAGCTAAATTGATGCTGATGATGATTAGCCATGTTCGGTAAAAATCTGTTCAGCAGTTCGAAGAGCATCACCTTTATTCCAAAACTAGCGACCCGCCCCGGCTTTGCACGATATATTATTTTATACATATAAACCTTCCTCTTGAATCACTCTATCTATTAAAAAAACCCGCATCAAAATCCGTTGCGTAGTTTTCAAGATTTAAGCATACATAGGGACATGTCTGGCCTATCTAACATAAAAAAAAAAACATAGGGACAGAGAAATTGACTTTGTTTTATACTATGTAGTGATGATGATGACATTTTTGGCATAAAATTTATGCGTGGTCTTTTAAATTAGATTCTTCACTAAGATAAGTGTTTTTAAAACTGCACCGTTTTAAAAATGATACATTATATTTTAAATATCCAATAATAACCTTTGAATTGCCACGCCAATAAATGTTTCTAAGTGCATGAAAGTTCTGATAATATGAACGTTATCCGTCTCCTTCTTCCATTATGGATGAGATAGAGAGCTCAGTGTAAAGTTCTAGTAATAAAAGCGGCGCGGGCGCAGGTTGCGCGTGAGCACGGAGGCAGGTGGCATTGGTTAAATGTGGTGTACAGCAAAAGAAACTAGCGATTTTAATTGGTTAATTATGTACGAATAATAAAGTGTTCTCGTGTTGTTTTTGTTTTGTTAGTAATTTTAATACTATTCTTTGAAGAAATACGAGTATTTATGTTAAATCGTATGTAAGTTTTATTTAAAGGTTTCAAATAGGACACATTGTAAGTGTAGTCAAGACAATCAATTAACATCATTAATCATCGTCATCAGTCATTGAGTTTATCATTTACTTAGTCAGTAAATTTCTAAACGACACTGAAAATAAGAACACAGAAAAATCCGAAAAGTGAAGCTATGGCCGGGAATCGAACTCGGATTCTCGTCATTCCGTGATGCGTGCTATACCCGTACACGACCCATAACAGGTATAAAAAATAGAAGCTATGACCGGGAATCGAACCCGGATCCTCGTCATTTCGTGACGCGTGCTACACCACACCCACCCATAAATAACCGCGTGTAAAAATTAGTATGACAACTAAATTTTTTTTCCTTGGACCTCACCACCTGATATAATATATCCTGCACGACACATTTAATCGAAGAAACATATGTAATTTTCCACATTACCCGTAGCATTGTTTAATAATTTTATTATCTATAGATCTTATTTAATATTGTATACCTCTAGGTTTTACGTATCACCTGTATACCGACGAGCATGTATAAAAAGATTGATGAATGTGGATGAAGCGAAAGAGTGTCAGGATCGTTTGCAAGTGGTACAACATAGTCTCTGCCTACCCCTGTGAGAAAGAGGCGTGACAGTATGTAGGTAAATTTAATTTTTAACTTTTTTTTCTTTCAACAAACACAGTAAATTTTTAATGTTGATATTTTTTCATTTAACTACTATTCTATGCTTGAAAAGTAGTTATTCAATTTGAAAATAGAGTTTAACATGGTATTTTTACTTATCAATAAGCGTAACTGAACTGTTTAATTTCAATTTATCGGAGATATTTAAATAAAAAATAACTTCCCCGTGTTAATAAATGCCTATAAAATTGTGTACCTATTTGTGCAAAACTAAAAACTTTAAAATTTACATAAACTATCTCTTTGAACAACGTATTCAACATAAAAAATAGTTTCATACTTTGTTGCAACTGTCCTCGCATAACATAACTAAACACGACATTAATAAAAGCAAATGTCACTGTATATTTTACTAGAAATATCTTGTTAAAAATTCATTTTTAACCCTGTTTAACAAATCAATAGCGAGAATAACTGTCGAAAGAACGCTACAAAGTACAAAATTTTCAATGAATAACGTACTTCTAATTTGCTAAAATGATCTCTAATCTGTGATGATCTAAAATGATCTAAAATCTCAAATCTGTTACATACTGTAGGAATAGGTTCTGCTAGTTTTATACTGGCAGGTTTTTGTTGCTGGCTGCATTGAGACTTAGTTCAAGTTCCGTATATCGAACACTCGTTCGATATTTTAAAATATTTTGTTTGGAACTTCGGACGGCTCTCAGATCAGCTTGGACCGGGAACCTTAAAGGGTTATTGTTGTTATTCTTTAGTATTAAATGATTCAAGTTGAATAAAAACCAAAATTATATTAAAGATTGCATTTTAACTCTTAGTAGCTCGGGCCTTATGCTACATCAGTTTGAATAGGAACACTTTTAACACGATCACCCGTACAAATCTAAGTGCCTCATCAAGGCAGCTCTACAATACTCAGTACAAAACTTGGTGTCTCGTCTCGGTCTGCAGTACACCTGAGGCCTTACCATGACGTCATGCGGTTCAATTCGGACTCAGTTCTGTCATTTTTAGTATGGATCTGACAGCGAGCTAACCTGAACTGAATGGGAATTGAATCGCATTAAGACGTCTAAGGCGTGTTATAAAAAGTCGGGACTTACAAGACTAGCGAGGGAGAAGTTAATCTTGATCTTCAATGAACGCCAACGTAATACTTAGTACCTAATTAATGTAATACGTAGCTTCAAGTCAGCTACACACCTGTCCTCATGCGTGTTTTGATAGCCGCCATTATTTAAATGCATTTGTATTGATTGATTGAAACTTCAATTAACGTTGCTAAATTCCATTACTACATTTTTCTTCAACTCGAGGAGCGAGACACTAACACAACTATCCCTTTCATACATTCATCTGAAGCCTATGTTGTACGGTCAAGTGCAAAAATAAGTATCGATATAAACTTCACAAAAATATGTCCCACGGCCTTATTACGCCGGTGTAAGAGCGTATGATACTTATTTTTGAAATTTCGACTATATACATATTCTTACACTTGACTGTACAGTGTTCGCCTCTGTACCTACATCTGTTGGTGTGGTGGTGTAGGGGTAGCACGCGTCACGGAATGACGAGGATCCGGGTCCGATTCCCGGCTATAGCTTTACTTCGTATTTTTCTGTGTTCTACTTTTTAGTGACATTTAGAATTTTTGTTTCTACATCTGTTGTTTATCTCATTAGAGAGACAGAGCCTGAGGTAACAAGACCTAAAAGCCACGTTTAGCAAGATTGTGAGCGAATAGGTGGAAAGGGGAATCAAAATTGCTAGGCGATTCACCCATTCCCTTGATGGACTTTTACCATCTTATGTCCTGCCAATCGTTCAAAGGTTAACTGGAAGAGATCCCTTTTGGGGACAAGTTCGCCTATGTGTTGTCCTGCAATTATCTTTCTCTTGTGTTTTATCACTGCATAGTATAAAACAAAGTCGCTTTCCGCTGTATGTCCGTCCCTACGTATACTTATATCTTTAAAACTACGCAACAGATTTGGATGCGGTTTTTTTAAATAGACAGAGTGATTAAAGAGGAAGGTTTATATGTATAATTCTACGCAGACGAAGTCGCGGGCAGAAGCTAGTGTACTTACAATAAAGAGTTATACATACATATATACTCTTTTAAAGGTTTACCATCCTGGATTAAGAGGCAACAAAGTGTGTGCATGACCTTTTTCAGACATTAAAATATGCTCATTGGAAGTGTTAATGCCTAGATCACGCAGATAAGTATGCAAACAGATGTCCTTAATTAATTTCAACTAATTACTCTTACGGGTGAGGCGTTGAGTCATCTTATTGTTCGAATATTAATTTTATTTATACTTTTAAGAAGCAATTAGGGGAAGGAAGGCGATGTTTAATGCAGAGTCAATGAACTAAAAATAATCGGGTATCATCAATTCATCATCACTACATAGTATAAAACTAAGTCGCTGTCCACTGTCCGGTATGTATGCTTAGATCTTTAAAACTACGCAACGGACTTTGATGTGGTTTTTTTAATAGATAGAGTGATTCAAGAGGAAGGTTTACATGTGTTTAATTCTACGCAAGCGAAGTCGCGGGCCAAAGCTAGTAACTAATTAAACTTATCTAAATTATACTTCTTAGGTAGGTACTGTACTAAAAACCATTTAAATACCAACCATACCATCTCCTTAAATATTGTATGTGTACTCATATTGTATGTAGTGTGTATATATGCATGTGTGTAATGATATTTAGTAATTTATTTAGGAGTTGTCCCTCGCTTAATGCTCCTCACATTTACTCAAAGGTGTGGTAGAGATCCCTAATAGGGATAAGTTCGCCTTTGTGCATATATTTATTTGCGGGTGTCTATGGACAGTGGTGATCATTTACCATCAGGTGACCCACTAGTTCGTTTGTCTGGCCTCTCTAACATAAAAAAAGGATTTACTTTCATTACTTACTCAAATATTTGCTCGTATTGGACTTAATTTACGCGCTGTGTACGAGTAATTCGCCAGTTTGAAATTTTGATCCACTTCGAAATTTCCAATACTAAACACGTAAATAACCTGTCATAACCGTCACGCGGTGACAGGTCATATCGCGTCACTGTCAATCCGCTCATTTGAATTTGGATCGCGATTGCCGTCAGCTGATTTTGACGTGACGGGCGATGCGCGATTGTTTGGAATATGGCATCGAATATTTTGAACGCGAAATGATGCGAATATTAGGGAACTGAGCACTCGAGAGTTGACTTTTAACTAAATGGATACACATACCCAAATCACATCTTTATCCATTACGGGGTAGAGAGAGCCTAAGGTAACAGGTACGTAGAGGCCACATTTAGCAAGATTGTGGGCGTATAGGTGGAAAATTGAATCAAAATAGTGGGTTGCTAGCCTCATCGCCTGTAACTTGATTCCTATTATTTCCGCCCATTCCCTAGATGGGTTTTTGCCATCTGCGCGGGTAGAGAAGCAACTGGTACATTTTGTTTTTTCTTTGCTTCCAGACCAGCATGGAAGACTAAATGGATAACTTAAATAAATGTGATCTATATCCGTTATACATACCGTCACGCCTCTTTCCCACAGGGTTAGGCAGAGACTACTTTGTTCCACTTGCTACGATCCTGACTTCTTTCGTTTCATCCACAGTCATCAATCTCTTCATACATGCTCGTCGGCTTCGGGTACTCCTGACCTGACCTTTTTCCAGAACGTCTCCTATTTGGTCTCAGAACGTCCGTCTAGGCCTTCCCCTCCCAACGCAACTATTCACACCCCCCATATACTGTTTAGTTAGTCTACTTTCATCCATCCTCTCTATGTGACCAAACCAACTAAGCATACTTTTTTCTATCCTAGTCACTATATCATCTTTCACACCCGCACATTTCCTTATCACGCTATTCCTTATTCTATCTTTCAGTGATACACCTTCCATACTTCTCAACGTTCTCATCTCGTTTTTTTTTTACTGTAGGGGATAAAGGCAGGCTAGTCGCTGGATGGAAACGATCACTGTCGTCCATGGACAACCCAACCTAAGAGTTATTCCGTGTGCGTTGCCGGCCTTTTGAGAAAAAGAGTTGACTCTGCCTCTACTTACCCAGCATAACATGGATTAAAACAGATTGAAATAAAATGAAAAAGAAACAGATGTAATGGTGATAGTTATACTACTCTCATCCACTCAAACGTTGACTGGAAGAGATCCCTTAAAGGGATTGCCGCTCCTTTGTGCTAGTATATCAATGTTTGTCAATCGTAATCGTGTTTACATACATACATTACAGTTTAGTAACAGTAAGACAGTTCACTAATATCACAGTAGAAAACAGTAGTTCAGCGTTTAGAAAATTGCAGAATGGCGTTGTTAAATATTGAGCTAACATTTTTATGCGGCGATCGGGTCGTTCTGTCCACTGATCCGATTACTTGGAGGTTAAAGAAGTCGCGGAGGCCCTTAAATGGCGGGTGTTGCGGAATCCGCAGTGCTCTACTGTCCAGACGCGAGCGGACTAGAGACGGCCATCCAGTAGTTGTATTGCATATATATTTTTAAAACAGAAATATTCAAAACTTCATTATGTTAATGCAATTATAATTTTAGTGTACCCATTTTGTAGTATGTTGTTTAAAAGAAATAATTACTTAACCACTAACCCTTTATTTGTAGGATTATTGCAGTCAAGGAGCTGCTACATTATTTTAGTTGTGGCATAATTTTAGAAGAAATTTTTGGGATGACTGACTGATTGATCAACGCACAGCTCAAAGTAGTTGATACGTGTTTAAATTATCTTCTACTCACCACCAGTCGTGACCATCGCATCGGGTCTGAAACGCCGAGGTAATTAAACAGTAAATAATTGCGTTTAAGTCCGGAGTGGTAGTCACAGTCATAAGTGATAATCGCGGAAGTTTTTAGGTTAGTTTTATTCTACTTATTTCATTATTTGTTAGCAACAGAATTAACACTAAAATAATATTAAACGTTGGACACTGATATCATTGTATTTCTTCTTTGCAAACATTAAACTATTATTACGTCTCTGCAATGCAATGAAAATGTTTTTTTATAAAGTATTTTTTATTTTGTAGTAACTAAAATAATCATAGTGCTTCTATGCTGGTCTGGGAGTGAAGAAAAAACATAGAATGTATCAGCATCTGGCACGCAGATGGTAAAAGCTCATCGAGGGAATAGGCATAGGAATCATGTTATAGGCGATGTGGCTAGCAACCCATCACTATTTTCATTCCCCTTTCCACCTATACGGCCACAATCATGCTAAACGCTTTAGGTCTTGTTACCTTAGGCCCTGTCTACCACGTAATATATGTTTTTTATAACTAAAATAATGGCGCATTTCAGAGCCTTTATCTACATTAAAACAGTATCAAAACGTGAGCTCAATAAATAATATTGCTGTAAGTATGAAAAGTTTTAACACAATACGTCTCCACAGCACTCCTGTTCGCTGACAGGATCGCGGCCGGCAGATAGTGCGGCAGACATTTTTTTCTTGTCCCTTGTTTTTCTGTTTGTCCCCTGCATACGCTAACTGAGGCGGTGGCATGTGATCTATACTTTCGAGGAATTTCCTTTAGTATACATTTTTTCCTTATGTTTGCTAGTGAATTGGAATAGTTTTTAAAGCAAACACTGTGGCTCTTTAGCCGGGTATTCATCTAAGAGTTGTTCCACGTTTACTTACTTGAGATGACATGTATATTTATTTGTTTTTTCTCTGAAGCGTTGGAGTTATTTCCAATTAATGTGTCAAACACGTTAACAACTCCACTGAACTTAAATTATTTTTATTCGTTTTCTTTCTTCTTTCATTTCATTTTGTTTTGCTTTGACCAGTAGACACTTTAAACATCTCGACTATAGACTAATATAATTTAAGTTACCTACTTAACTTGGGGAACTAAAAAATTCTATAAAAATATCGTCTACAATATAATAACCGTAAGTCTAAAAATTACAGCTAAAATCTGAACTAAGTCGGAATTGAATCGCATTAAGACGTCATGGTAACTCCCCAGTTATCAAAAACTCTAGTGTGGTCCTAAGGGCTACATTTAGCATGATTGTAGGCGTATAGGTGGAAAGAGGAATCAAAATAGTGATGGGTTGCCAGCCGCATCGCCTATATGACTCCTAAGACTCGCCCATTCCCTCAATGGGCTTTTATCTGCGCGGGACGAGAGGCAACTGGTGCATTCTATGTTTTTCTTGTTACCTCAGGCTCTGTCTACCCCGTAAGGGATATGGACGTGATTTGTATGTGTTTGTATGCTAGTGTGGTCATGGCGTGCTAGCGGCAGGCTCGCGGGCCACGCCACTAGAGTTTTTTCCCACTGTAACGTGCGGGCTTTTAACTTCGACAGAAAAAGAACTACTGACAATCTACACTTACGACACTTTTCTTTCATTTAAATACCACTCTTTCTCGTAATTAAATGAACTTTCGATTAGCAGAACATACAGCGATGAACAAGAAATGTCAAGTTATACATTTCTTGTTCATCGCTGTATGTTCTTTTCAGTTGATAAAGACTTTGCTTGTTGCAGGTAATCTTTGGAGATACTGACGCAATGCTGGTGGTACCATAAGAAAAGAGAAAAAATCTGTGTACTATAACAAATTACCACTTGACTATCTTTTTCAACAAAGTATTACTTGATAATTTTGACAAAATGTTTTTTTTTTTTTTTTAAACGACACTCAAAATTAAAAAATTCAAATTCAAAAATTCAAAAGTGCTATGCCCCTACACCACCCAAGGTGGGTAAGCCTTGGAATTTTTCTATCTGGTATTTTTCTAGCTGTCACGTGATTTTGTCGCTAAGCGTCATCTGTTTAAATGATACGTCAAGAGACCCCTCAGAATCTGCCAGGAAATCATTAACTGATGCCCAGGGTGCACCGGACCAAGCACTGCTCTTCCCTTTGGACGGATCCAAAAACGAACCGCAGCTCTTGACCACACGCGGAGGTAACCCGACCCCTGCATTGTGTTGAATTACAAATTATAAAAAGGACCTGTGACTAATAATCTTCTTTAGTGTTAATAGATTAAAAATATAGATTTTTTTTAAAGCTATCCAAGTTTCCTCCTCAAATCTGATACAGTGAAAATAATTTCATAACAAGCTGTAAGCATTATCTAAGGCTTTTATGCCGCTTTATTTTAATGGTCGCCATTGTTAGATTATAATCGCACGCGTCCGCTCCTGATGACAGATAGCGATGTAATGCGTTTAAAATTAAAAAAAAGCCCAGTGTTGCCAGTTTAATGAGCAGGTGAGCGGTATCGCGACGTGTGTTGCCAACTTAGTGTCGGCTGCCGAATGATAACCATAAATATCTGTTTAGTTCTTTCATTTGCAAGTAATTGGTCGTGGTTTTCGTTTAGCCATAATGTTTAATGTATATCGGGTAAGGCGCGTGGCAATGCGCATGCGCCTCGCTAAATATATCAACAGTGTGATAAGTGGCGTTATTTTTAACAGTTTAAATTAATTTAGTTCGATTTTATGAATAGCTGGCGAATATGTCGAGTCCCTAATTGGCACAATCTAGAAAACATTTTCTAGTAAGACAGATGCCCGATATCGCACAGTAATGAAAAGTAAATTGATAAGTAGGTGAAGAGAATTCTTTTTATTACTACAAGATACATGCGATAACTCAAATGATAGCCGAATACACATACATACACAAATCAGGTCTTTAACCCTTACGGGATAAACAGAGCCTAAGGTGACAAGACCTAAACAGTTCTTTACACGACTGCCTCTTGAATTGAATAGGTATTCTAGAGCTTTCTACAGATTAAAATAATAATTGATGGAAATAATTTTAGAGCGCCAAGATTCCCTTCTTCTCTCTAATACTTACTTAATCTAATAATTTGGTAGTGCAGTAAGCTTATTGTCTAACTCGCTCGCAATCACCCTCGTGTTCATTTTGACAGTTCTTGTATGAATGTGACAGCTAGCTGATTCCGATGCTAATTGTCATCCCCATACATGAACTGTCAAGATGAACACGATGGCGATCGCGAGCGAGTTAGACAATAAGCCTACATACTCCAATAACACAAAGATAGGAAGTACATTGCTGTACATTGTTAAGCTTATTTCAAGAAAAGCCAACCTAACCGTTTAAACAAACAACAATAGCCAATAGTTAAGGCACATTTAACGTGCGTTAGTCCCTTGTTTCTAATTAGTTGCCCTTGCTGGTAACAGGCGTTGCGTCCGTTCAGCTCTATTATAGAGCCATTACAGCTCTTAAACTGCTACAGGCGCACCTCAAAAACAACCGCTGTATATGAGCCGTATAAGAGTTATTGAAGATGTTTTTGGATGTGTGCTTAGAGTAATTTGGAGGTGAGGTAGTCTGGGTAATGGAATGCTTGTGAGTGACAATTGTATAAGTTCTTCTTGCAAAACACGTTTTTAATGGAAGCTTTACTGAATGTATTTTACTTGGATCAATCAAGTCGAGATCAAGTTTGGCTTGCATTTTGAAGACTAGAATAATAATACCATCATCTCCAGCCTATATACGTCCCACTACTGGGCACAGGCCTCCTTTTAGAACGAGAGGGATTGGGCTAAAGTTCCCACGCGGGCCCTGTGCGGATCGGGAACTTCACACACACCATTGATTTGCTTCGCAGATGTGTGAAGATTTCCTCGCGATGTTGTCCTTCACATAAATTCCGAAAAACTCAGAGGTGCGAGCCGGGGATTCGAACCCATGACCCTTTGCTTGAGAGGCCACAGGTCAAACCACTAGGCTACAACAGCTAGTATAATATATTGAAAGTCAAATTAAAGCTTGGACTAGGGCCTGCTACATCACTCTCTGTTAAGCTCCTGATATCTTAAGTGTCAGTTGTCTATGATTCCATCTCTATTTATTACTACAAAACAGACAGACGTCATCATAGATAACTGACACTTAAAATATCAGGAACTTTACAGAAAATGAATTTGTCTATTGTCGCGTTAGTTACAATAACATTCACTTTTCACTGGTTTTGGCGGGCTTCGTGACATAAATTATAATGTCTTTCATTTACCTGTTGAAAAGTGATATTCGTGAAATTATCGCAAATATGGATTATTTGGCGATGAATGTGAACGGTTTGAAAGCGGAATTAACAAAAAAGGCGCAAAAAATCAGCCTCAAAGAGCAACTAATTTAAAGGTTTGTTTGGTTATTGTTTACAAACTTATTTTTTGCCAAAAGTATGCTTGTTTGTCGAGGTAACTGCTTTGTTTTTCTAGCTATACTTTTGGACCTTAGTCAACAGTGGCGCCAACTGGTGAGCAAAGAATCTATAGTCCCCATTGGGTAACGGAACCATAGAAAGTGTCTATGATGCAAAGTTCAAGCATTTAAATGACAATAAAATTTTAAGAATAATATTATTAATTTGTAAATATAGGTACTTACTATTCATAATCGTAGGTACAAATATATAACACACTACAATAATACATAGAAAGGTATAGAGCACATTTATCCATATGGCAACAAACTTTTCTCGGAGGCCAATTTTTTATACTGGCAATCCCTGATACGAATCACTTGCTTCTGTGCTATATGCGTGCGCGCAGAATGCAACCTGCTTGGTGCAGTGACCTGATAATGAGGAGCATTCGAATAGCAGGTATGCCATAGGTGTATTTAGCTTCTTCTTTTGTTTTGTCATGAATATTATCGTCTTTTAAAATAAATAATTCTCGTTTACGATAGTACTTTAGTGCAGTAGGTATGTTAATAAATGGTCACTATTGAGAATTAAGATTTCAACGGAGGTTTGATTATCGTCTCAAAATCGCTGTTAAAGATTTTAGGTTAGGGGGTTATGAGCTTTCAGGAAGGTCACGGGAGTTTCCTTGTGTTTTGTGTCCTTAGAAAGAGTGTAGGATCATTGAGTGAGTACCTACGATTTTGGGAGGAGGGGGGATTTACATACATAAATCATGTCTTTATCCTTTATTTATGGGGTAGAAAGAGCTTAATGGCCACGTTTAGCATGATTAAGGGCGTATAGGTGAAAACGGGAATTAAAACAGTGCCTATAAAATGATTCCTCAGATTTTTGCCCATTCCTTCGATGGGCTTTTACCTTCTCCGCGGGAAGAGAAGCAATTGGTACATTCTATGTTTTTTTTACACCCAGACCAGCATGAAAGCATGTTAACTAATGGATATCCATTGTTAAATACTCCAAAACACTAACGTCAAAAATGAACACAACAAAACCAAATACAAAAATAACACTTTACAAGGAACAGAAACATATATGTACATAGGACGACTTAAGTTTTAAAATTCTAACCCTGATTACTAGATTATAATTACCACTGCTGACACACATTCTGGGTGTGGAATACAGAAAAAATCATCTGTGTAGATATCTAAATAGAAAAAAAACAATAGAAAATTATTTCTAGCTATACTCGCCTTGCTATCCATCGTAAATACCTAACTACGTATACCAAGTATCAAGTCAATCCAACCAGTAAAATTTAACTTGCAATATTTGACTCACAAAAGCATACAAACAAAATTGCAAGTTAAACAAAAGCCTGTCATTGGATTTGGTAGAAAATTGACGAGTAGCGTCAATTTCGGATTGCAAACACATTTCCCCCCATTTCCCCCACAAAAGCCCTTTACATATCCCCAGGGGTGACCTTAAAAAATCTGAGCCTGTGTACATATTTTATTAAGTCGAAAATATCATTTCATCAGCTGGTAATCGGGCGGTTATGGCTAGCAATCTAACTTTAGCCGTTCGCGGCATCCAGGGCCACAGCCTCGGTCCAACTTTTAATTAACCACCATTTTGTTTTTATAAGACGTTTGTGACGAAAATGTAGCCGGAACACGGCTAGCCGTGTCGTGCGCATTATTCGCAGAGTGCAAAGCGGGTGGAGGGGGTAGCCTAAACGATCACAGCGCTCGCTAGTACGGCTAAAATTGTCATTTTTGTCGCTGACTTGAGCTGTCAAATCCATATTGCAGTAAACATTTTCTAATCGTTTTTGAGATAAAAATATGGTCCTGGTAAGATGTGTTGTTGTGAATTGTAATAACACCAAGAAGAATAGCGACTGTCAATTTTACCAATTTCCAAGAGCATGGTGGAAACGAGACCAAAGAAATAAGTGGATATTTGCCGTAAGAAAAAAAAGTAAGTTAGCTAACCTCTAAAATTTTACTTAAAGTACGTTATCATTTGATACATGTTAATGACTACCATTGTCCAAAATTGTGTAATATAGTAAAATAACACAAGGTTTCATTAATATTTTTCACAATATTTACTTACTTCTTGTTTGACAGCGGTGACAATATTGTCCATAATGGTCGCCTGTCACGTGGCGCTGTCGTCGCGCTCGGTCCCAATACCCGTCTCTTTCTAGAATGTACAGTAAGAAAAAGACAGGTGTACCTCGCGCGCGACAGAGCCCTCTCGCGAACTGGTAGTCGTGCAGAGCTCAAAGAAGTTAAGACGTTTCTGCGAAAGCAGTGGCGTAGCTACCTAGGGGCTTGGCGGTGCAGTGCCCCGGGGCCCTCAAGCTCAAAGGGCCCTCGAACCCTTACCAGGAATTCACGATCGGACTAAAACTTTCGAGAACCTTACCAGTTCAGATAGTAGTGGGGCCCCATTTTTTTATTTGCTTCAGGGCCCTTGGTTACCTAGCTACGCCACTGCGAAAGGTAAAGTGATGCCGGCTTGAACTACGCCTTGCCTCGTACGCGCGTACGCACATTTCGTAAGTTCCTAAAACGACGTATGGGTTTCGACTTTTGATTATACTTTTGTTTCCGAAAACCAGTGCCTATATTTAGCTCTCAAATATTCGGTGACAGTTGACAATTGTTTACATAACAAAATTGAAGAGAATCTACGATATTTAGCTTCATGTTGGACCTACAATTATCGAGTTGGTGACATGGGCGCCAGAGCACCCCAGCAGCGAACGCTTGAAGCTGTTGGCCGACAACGCACTGGCATCGCGTAAAGCGCTGCGGGTGTCTATGGACAGTGGTGATCATTTACCATCAGGTGACCCACTAGTTCGTTTGTCTGGCCTATCTAAAAAAAAAAAAGCACTACAGGAGTACCTACGACATTTCTCAGTATGTTTCCGGCAGGCCCCTCTGTCGTGCTATGACAAAACACTGTATCTCGAGTTAAATTGTTTTGTGGTAATTTGTAGGGCTCACATCTATGTCTACATTGACAGTTACCTCATTTTGTATCGAAAACATTGAAAACCATCATAGCAATTTGGACTGTAACTACCAAACTATGCTGCGGGGTCCATTTTACACCATATCGGTACTATTCCTTGTTTAATATCTACGTGTATCGAATGTGTGTAAATAAATGTTTCTCTCTCTCTCTCTCTCTCTGTCTCATAACTTACTCAATCATTTTTACTGAACACTGCAACTTTAATAGATACAGTGTAATGCAATACCAAATACGCAGCCAAAGCCAAGTTACAGTGTTCAGTCGTAATCCTGAAAAACATATACAGGGCTATTTTAGTTAAATTAAGCCAACCAGCTAGTGAAATATAATATACAGGGTGTTAGGTAATGAGTGGATAATCCTTGAACTATGGATAGAGGGCACTTAGGACGTTATAATAAAGCTAAAATAGGTTTAGTAAAACTGGCACGGTTTCCGAGATATTCGGACTTTTAGGTTTTTTTCGAAAATGAACACCCTTGTTCAATGTTTTGATCACAGCACCATTTTAAGCTAACTTTTTCATTTTTTTATTTTTGCTCAATATTCTTGAGTACTTGTATTTTCAGATAAGCATTACTATTTTTCTGAGACTACATGGGATTTTTAAAATAAAAATCGCAAACTTAATTTTTGCCTTTTCAATCGTACATTGATCGAATTTTCAGCTCTCACGGTGAAAAAAAAATACACTACCGCCTAGTTGCCAATAAGCTTAAAAACATGCCGGTTTATTGACAATTTAAAAATGGTAATTACTTTTTGAATTTAAATTCAAAATGATAAAATAATAAAAAAAAATACACGCTTGCCCACATTTTTCCCGATTTACTTTTTGTATCACGGGCGTAGAACTCAAATTTTTTTGTTGCAAAAATAACATTATTGGCCACTTATTTAAATGCAAGTGGCATTTAAATAGTTCCAAAATTAAAAAACATGCCAACTACCTTTTATTTTTTTTTCTACTTCGATTTTGAATTTCGCTAATTATTATTGCGTAATGAATGGTTAATTTTGCGTTTAGATCGTTGTGTTGAAGTTTTTTACTTTAATACTGCTTCGAACATAATACACACTGATAGAATATGCCCAAATGCATTACATTTATGGTGAGTTCCAAGGCACAATTTCACCATTCATTATGCAATAATAGCGAAATTCAAAATCGAAGTAGAAAAAAAAAACAAAAGGCAGTCAGCATGTTTTTTAAATTTGGAATTATTTAAATGTCATTTGCATTTAAATAAGTGGCCAATAATGTTATTTTTGCAATAAAAAAAATTTTGTTCTACGCCCGTGATACAAAAAGTAAATCGGGAAAAATGTGGGTGAGCGTGTATTTTTTTTTATTATTTTGCCATTTTGAATTTAAATTCAAAAAGTAATTACCATTTTTAAATTGTCAATAAACCGGCATGTTTTTAAGCTTATTGGTAACTAGGCGGTAGTGTATTTTTTTTTCACCGTGAGAGCTGAAAATTCGATCAATGTACGATTGAAAAGGCAAAAATTAAGTTTGCGATTTTTTTAAAAAAAATCCCATGTAGTCTCATAAAAATAGTAATGCCTATCTAAAAATACAAGTACTCAAGAATATTGAGCAAAAATAAAAAATTGAAAAAATTAGCTTAAAATGGTGCTATGATCAAAACATTGAACAAGGGTGTTCATTTTCGAAAAAAACCTAAAAGTCCGAATATCTCGGAAACCGTGCCACTTTTACTAAACCTATTTTAGCTTTATTATAACGTCCTAAGTGCCTTCTATCCATAGTTCAAGGATTATCCACTCATTACCTAACACCCTGTATATCAATTTATATTCAAGAGACCACTATTCTGAGTTGTATGCCGTTTGGAAAAATCCCTCTTTATTTTCTTAGTCTGAGGGCTAAGTAACAAAATAAATGGCGGCTGAATTATGTTACAATTTCATCATTATTCGGAGGGAGCAAAGCCACAAACAAAAACCTATGTTATTTAATACAAATATCGTTGATAATTTACGATTTCCTTAATCATGAATAATGTTGAATATCGTAAACGTAACATAAATACGAATTTTAATTTACGACCGCATAAAACATATTTATCGAGCGTCATGTTTCAAATCAAGTTTTTTGAATCGCGATCATCAATCATAAATCATACTTGGAAATTCCTGGTGTTATGCCGAATTTAAATTAACAGAAATGCTAGTAAATCAAATCAAGAAGTATGCTCAAATTAAAAAAAAAATATTAAAACGGAAAAAGTAGATTTTTTCGCAAACTTACCTTCTTATTTCTTATCTTTGTAATATTATTGATAATCGAACCAAGAATAGCTACACAGTACCCAATTATATTTTTATAATATTGTTGATAGAGATAATAATGAGAACTTTACAAATTCTTAAAAAGTTATAATCAACTTTTGAGACTGGTGGCGCCACCTCTTGACAGCTGGACGAAAACTAGAACATACTTTTTGTGTAGTGTGTTAAAATCGTTTCACTTTCTTACTCGCTTATTCGCATTATTGGTATATTTTTCTTTAATTGTATTTTCCTTATAAATGTACTTGAAAACGTGGTCGGTCCCACACAAAAGTAAATTTAATAATGAACACCGGTCAAGTTCCCCTGTCGTGTTTTATTTTTATTTATCAATCTTTAATTAAGCGAATCGTGGCCTGACCATTGTCCGACTTACCTGGCCGATGATTTCAATCTCAGCGAACCGGTTACTTCTTGACATCCACCTTTTATTTTTATTACATTTACCTCACTCACAAAAACAGGCATACATCAACAAACATCGTATACTTATTTACACTTTGAGTCATACGTCAGTTGTTTTTAAAAAGCATACATTGTCATACGACAATATTTCCCGATTGCATCGGAACGCGGCATTTTGCAGTTTCGCGCCGCGCGTTTGAAACATTTGGCGCGTCGGATGCGTCTGCTGTCACTTCGGGAATCGGGGGCGTCTCCGAGGGCCGGGCTCGCCGCTCGGCTACCTTCGGCAAGCGCTGTCTCTTTCTAACACGGCTCTACCATCCGTAGTGTCTGTACTCATAACAATGAACTGAGTCACAAGCGCAGTATTATTTCACGGTGATATTTTTGTTTCCTCGACTTTAAGAAGCGGTGAGTTATTTTTGAACATTAATAATGTCTGTGTAATATTAGAAAGCGTGTGCGAAATCGTCTTACAACGTGGTTATCCAGTTTTAACGTTATACACGTTTGTGTTGTTGTTCGTTTCGCGTCTGTACTATCGAGTGTTGTTTACACTTTAATAAGGACTTTTACCTAAGTATCCGCACGTAAATACAAGGTAATTAAATCAACGTACCCTACTTTCATACTTTAGTGGCCTGCGATGGCTACTTTGTTAGGTTTTTATTCACATTTGTAAACATAACCTCAAAATGTTTATTGTTGGTTGTAGTTTGCTCGCGGTGAAACATAGATGGCGCTAGTAAGGGGAGGAGCTTACTAACGGACACTAGACGTATGTCATTTGCGATAATTGAAGGCATAGACGAATTTTAGATAAACAGTTATTTATTTTTATGATTCACACCCTTTTATTGGCCGTAAATTGAGGAATGATCGGATATTATTTCTATTGTTACGGTCAAGGGTTTTGTGTTTTCTGTTATGGTTATGAAACGTCTCGTTCGATTTTGGTGGAATAAGTTTTACTAGTTAAGTAAATTTTTAAAGCGTATTGAATTTTCGCTTCCAATTTAGTACTTAGGTAATCTGTATTTTAAGCTTTAGGTGGTCTTAAATTTCAGTGCTGGTTTTTTTCCTCATTGGTAAGACGAACGATACTAAACTATTGAAGACTACTTACTAAACATAACTTAACGTTGTTGATTAATTTAAGTTAAACTTTAACTTTGTCTTCTAAAACCATACCTACTGTAAACTGACAGTTCCAGTGACTAACTACTATTAACATTTATATTTACAAATATACCTACATACAAACATAAATTACGTCTTTATCCCTTATGTGGTAGACAGAGCCTAAGGGAACAAGGCCTAAAGACCACGTTTAGCATGACTGTGGGCATATAGGTGAAAACGGGGAATCAAAATAGTGATGGGTTGCTAGCCGCATCGCCTATAGTATGATTCCTAAGATTTTCGCCTATTCCCTCGATGGGCTTTTACCATCTGCGCGGGAAGAGCATACATAGGGACAGACAGACAAACAGCGGAAAGCGATTTTGTTTCACACTATGTACCTAAGTAGTGAAGAAAATAATCGTTACACAAGGGACCACTTAATTAGCCTCTGCGAAAAATTTCTCAAACACTGGCAATAACTCCCCAAGTGAAAAACAGTGTCACAGCATTCCGCTGTGTCACAATTTTCCTCTGTGTAACGTCCGTCAAACCCCTGACCGATCTCGGACGCTGGCAGTGTAGTGACTCCCCCGCAGTAAATCGTGGGTAACGCACTCTCAACACGGAACTTGAGTGCGCACTATTTGACTCGAACGTCGCCTGATCCACCGCGAGAGTACCGACAGCACCGGAATGACGATTATCTTCATTTACGATGCAATTTAACAATGCACTGAAAATCATTGGCTTCCTCATAGTTTTAGTGTAAGTTTTATGTCGCTGCAAACGTGATTACAAGAGCATTTTGCTGATGACAGCCGCCAGGGGCGCTGAAAATCTGCTTAGGAATTGAGACATTAACGTCAATGCTTTAAAACGGTCTTTTCGTGTAATAAAGTATCACTAAAAGCACATAAGTTACCGTGGAAATTGACCACAGTAACCACCAAAAACCGATATGCGTTTCCGATTACTAACGAAAGCTGCTCCTTGATGTAAAAAACAATAAAAAACAGGATTACAAGCGTTAATTTCAGCTATTAAAATTTTTATTTACTTCCATGCTGGTCTGGGAGCACCAAAAGACCATCGAGGGAATTGGCGAAAATCATAGGAATCATGTTATAGGCGATGCGGTTAGCAACCCATCACTATTTTATTTTGATTCCATTTTCCACCTATACGCTCACAATCTTACTAAACGTGGCCTGTAGGAATCTTAATGTTTACCTTAGGCTTTGTCTACCCCGTAAGGGATAAAGACGTGATATATGTATGTATGTATGTATAAAAACGTAACGACGAAAAAGCTCCAATAACAACACATGATGTTATAGACCACATACGGAACGCACTAACAAAAAACAGAACATCGTTACGTGTAAATCATATAAAACTACAAAAAACTTAACGTCTTATAAACCATTCCGGTATCTCTATTAAGCATTAATCACGTCCCATCTGCTCATTTAGGTATACTTTTTCGTCATCTGTTCGTTTAGAAACTTTTTTTTTACGTTCTCTGCGGACGGTCCAAGGAACTGACAGATTTATAGCATGCGTGGCTCGCACGCATCCCCTCTCCCTTAAAATTAAAACGTTTCGAAAATTCTTCTAAACCCCTCACGATTGAATTTATTTTTATTCGATGCACACCTGAATTCTGTGACCTGTTTCTATTGTTTTGTTGCGTGCCAGACGATTTTAAAGACAGGTTATTTCTGATTAATTGAATGAGGCGTTTCTTTACGAAGGTCCATATCTTGCTTGAATCACTTGTATATTTTCATATTGAGCAAAATTAAGTTAGTTACTCTCTACTATACGCTACGTTGTCTAGGTCACTTAAAAATTACGTTAACATTTCCAGCTAACATTTATTAATGAGATAGTTATCACATTGTTCATCATTCTGGTCAAAGGCAGCATCTTCTCTTTAACGATTAACCAACGGTCAAAGTTTGTAACATAATAGTCATGTAATGGCAAAAACTACTATGAAAATCGCCGCACATTACAACATTTCTGTTCTTTGAAGGTCCACTTGCTAGACCTCCCAGAAAAAGCCATAGGGTCAACACACTCGAAATCATAATGGCGTTTACCTCTCTTTACGTCAACATGTAAAGAAGAAAGTTAGACGTCACGTGTTCACAATGTCGCTGAACATTATAGTAGGTGTACATGTCACGTGACGCTTTATTCTTATTACTTACTCTAATAGTCTTCTTGAATGGCATTATCTATAACGATAAGCATATTCATCATCATCCTCATCAGCTTATAGAAGGCCACTGCTGGATATAAAAGCCTCCCCTAATACGGGCCTTTTTATAATGTATTCGGCTTGTCGCAGACTGCCAACCACCTCTCGCAAATCTTCACTTCATCTAGCAAAATCGATAGGGATATTCTCAACATACCTACATCGTAAAATGCCACAAACATAGTCAGCGTGCATATTTAAAGTACCCTTACTTTTCTAAACGCAACCAGCAACTTTTTTCCCGACAATAAAAGTTATTTACGACTCGTCAGACAATGGCTGTAATGCATCACTCGTCATAAAGCGAGATTACGTCACGGCCTTGATTTACTACCGTTGCATAATAGTTGCACTGCTATTGTATGAAAATACCGTAAAAGAGCCTATCTACAGTACTACGGTGAAGCTACGTAGGCCCTTTTGGGTTCGGGTGTTGCGTATTGTTAGAGAAACGTGAGACCTTCAGATTTTTAGCACTGGTTTCGTTTTTGATTATCCTCACGCAATGGATGCTGTATTGAAGTTCTCAAATGAATGTTTCACAAAGAGGAGTAGGTAGTACATACAGATCTTACAATTTAAAAGCGTGCTTTGTGTATTTACTCAATAATTAATTTCCACACTTCCATTCCTGTGTGTAACGTCTTCTATTTAGCTTATAACTAATTTGAGTGAGAATGTGTCACTGTGTTGTAAATGTCAAGTCAACCAAGAACATGCAAATTTTTCTTTAATAGAGTTGCCATAAAACGCGATTCACAATCGAATCACCGCGGCTCGTATTTAGTATGAAAACAAGCACAGATATTTAAACAAAGGCTAAATTAAATAAAAGCTTCACCCGCCGGCTTACTCCACGAATTTATGTAATTCCCGAAAAAACACATAAGCTAATTAATAATAAATCAAGAGGCAGGATTATCCGTGACGCGGCGGGACAAATGTTTCCGGGCATTTATTTATTTTTATTATTTTTATTTAGGAAATAAAAATTTATGGCCGCCGACCGCCTTCCGAGAGATTTAGCGTGAGTGCCATAGACTCGAGCTGAAAACTGGATCGGTTTTGAATTATGAACGGGTTTAATGGGCACGCGGTTTGTGTGTCGAAGGTTGCCAGTAATATATCGCCTGTTTTTATTCTAATTCTATTTTTGAATTTGCGCTTTTTTTGTTCTTTTAAAGGCGTGTTTGCTTGATTACGTTCGATAGCCAGCCAGTATTTTTTGTAAAAAAATATTAAAGAAAATAAAAAGGATAGATTTGTCCGCATTATTTCTTAGTCCATCCTTTCATACACATAAATACAATGGGATATTACACAGAGAAAGAAACTATCTCATTCAATTTATCTGCAGCTGTATCATACACACATTCATACACTCAAACTTGTATTACAAGGCTGCGTACAAATTTAGTTATCCACCCACTCGAAGCCGGTCGATTTATAATAAAAGAATCCTTTTTATACATTTTGTTTCCAATTCAACATAAATAAGATATGTTATTTAAGGCCAATATATCACTTGACAGGTGGTACTCACGTCTTAGTGAACAGCTCAGTGTAATTTGAACCATGTCTGCACTATTTAAAGGTGTTTTTTTTATTGAAGTAACTTCAAGTCTGTCGGTTCATATCCCAAGATTTATACATATATCGGAGGTCGACTCTGTGGTTGTAGCAAGAGATTTTAATCTTACAAATGCCTGCAACGGGTTCGAGACGGGATCATGCCCAGGATGGATGGGAGTAATTAACGATTAATTAACTATATCTTGATTGTTTTGATTGAATTCCAATTTTCAGATGCATGTTTGGGTGTGGTTTATCAGTGGCTTGTTCCTGTGTGTCACACTTTGGTTTCACACTTAAAAATTTCAAACAATTTTATCACAAAAAATTAAATATGTTGAGCCTAATTAGGAATTTGTCCGAGATACCTTAACGCAATTTCATAATAATTATGTGTTTACCATTTATCAACGAGACGGCAGTTTTAAATAACATATTATTGTCTTACTTCACCTACTTTGTATTTAGTTACTTCTAGTTATTCCGAATGAAAACTACAAAAACATATTTGTTTACGTTGAAACCCTTCGACTATTTAGTAACATTTATATCCCTGTATTTCAAATCTATTTCATTCTGACAATTTTGTAGAAAATTTGTCATTAAATTCATAAAATTCTTCCAAAGGTATTATTAATAATTACCTAAAGGAATTCATTAATTAACTAGGCACTTTTGAACACGCTTCAGTTAAAATACAAAATATAATGTCCAAAACCCTTCACTTAACAACTTTATTAAGTCATTAAAATATATGGTCCGGTGTCATTAAAAAACTGGCCAGGCTCTTACACGCAAATATAATTATATACTTTTCATTTTGTTCATAATTATATTTCTCTTAATTGACCACAATATCAGCTGGTCATTAATTAATGAAATAAAATAGTTGCACAAAGGAATTATTAGTTACGTTTATTTCGTCTGTTGGGCAATAAAAAAGTATGTTCAAGTCGAACCAAGCAACTTTTATTACTTTGCGTTAGGATGTTACCATTAGCGCCATCTAGTTTTGCGAGTGTGAACTAAGAACTTTACACAGAGTACGGGGACGATGTAAGATTAACATTATATAAAAAAACGAGTGCTTAATGATAACTCTGTATGTAAAAAATATCTTGAATTATATAAGGAAAGTATTAAATATTCCATGAAAATAAATACAAGAAATAGTTTAAAAAAAAACTATCGATCGTTTTCCTAGAGCTCAAACTCGCCCCAAAAAAGCACCCACCAGGACTGGCCGCAAAGAAACCAACTTTCCAAAGTTCAAATTCAAATTCCGAGCGACAGTGATACCGTTGCGTCGGCGTCCGCTAATCGATGCGCGGGACTGCGCTGTCTTCCGACGGTGGCCATTACGCACCTTTATGGGCACCCGCCCCCCCACTACCCTCCAAGGCGGCACATGACGAATCAATATGCCGCCACCGACTCAACACTTATTTATTTGACGCAATTTATTAGTTAGCCTGTAAACTTTTATGCCCGTGGTTTATGGGGGGCAGTGAAATTCTATGTTTCGGAGCATTAGGATGAACAGATGTCTGGGGATCGCTTGGGTGATGGAAGACGGCATTGCTACAGACAAAGGTTCAGGAGATAATGGCGATTGTGAGGAAGCATTCGAGTTAAAGAAACTGAAGATGCCAATTATATACAAAGCTTTTGTCTCTTCATTTTCTGTACACCATGACGCGACGTCAGACATCTTACTTTCCTACGTTTATCGTCGACATAAAGTATATGTGCGTCTCGCTCGAGCTGGCTGGATGGAAAGGGATGGTTGCGTTATGACTGCGATAAAATCTAGTGTGCTTGGGCCTTTGGATCCATCAGTCCTATCGCTGTGTCAAGCGCAGGCGTTAATGATTGCGATCTGTTTTGACAAATTTGTTTGACAGATTTTCGATTATACGTTGACGACGTTATCTATAGTTATATTTAGTAAAAGATGCACCAACGTTTAGCGTTAGACTAAACAATGGTTGTTTAATCGGTTTTGGTAAAAAAAACTTATTTTTGTCAGTTTACAAGTGACTACGAGATCTGGAAGAGACTCAAAAGACTGTATTTTGAACAATGCCTTGGAATTTTGTTTTTAAGTTTGTTTCATCGAAGGTAATCTCAGAAAGCAACAAAATGTTTTTAATTACTACTGGCAAGAGTTCTCAGTGTAACTCCTTTGTTGTGACCGTCATAGACGAGAACGCCTTTGAGTTTAGTTTTAATTTTATTTGTTATTATTATTAATTTTTAGTCTTAATTTCTGTATAAATAAATAAATAAATAAATCTCTATTACGTAATATTCGTACACAATGAAAATTGTTTTGTGAATAAATAAACTCAAACTGAAACTGTCAAATCCTTACATTAGTACATTATGAACGTGAAAGTAACTCTGTCTGTTACGCTTTCACTCTAAACCACTGAACCGATTTTAATGAAATTGGCTGCAGAGATAGTTTCAGTCTCGGGAAAGAACATAGGGTAGTTTTAACCACAGAACATCGCATAGTTTCCACGGAGTCGCGGGCAACAGCTAGTATGTAATAAATATCATAACAGCCAAGCTGAACAACATAGAATGTACCAGCTGCTTCTCTTCCCGCGCAGATGGTAAAAGCCCATCGAGGGAATGGGCGAAAATCTTAGGAATCATGTTATAGGTGACGCGGCTAGCAACCCATCACTATTTTGATTTCCATTTCCAACTTCCACCTATGCGCCCACAATCAAGCTAAGCGTGGCCTTTAGGTCTTTTCACCATAGGCTCTGTAGACAGAGCGGTAAGACCTCGTAAGGGGCTGACAATTGGCATCGGAATCAGCTAGCTGTCACATTCATACAAGAACTGTCAAAATGAACACGATGGCGATTGCGAGCGAATTAGACAAAGCCTACCGGTCCACTCGAGAACCTTGTTTGGGTGTTGAAAGCGAATTATTTACAAGACTAATGGCAAATATTTGCTTTCTTAGACACTGACGTATTTTTAATTTGAGTATAATATACTTTGTCTCTAATGTAAATTTTCAAAGGTCCTTAAAAAATACCTACCTGGGTACCTGTTACCTTAGGCTCTGTCTACCCCGTAAGGGATAAAGACGTGATTTGTGTGTGTGTGTGTGTGTGTGTGTGTGTGTGTGTGTGTGTGTGTGTGTGTGTGTGTGTGTGTGTGTGTGTGTGTGTGTGTGTGTGTGTGTGTGTGTGTGTGTTAAAAAATAGCTATCTAGGGAAAGGGTAAAATCTTAACAATTGTTATCTTAGGCTCTGCCACGTAAGGGATTTGTGTGTCTGTGTGTGTATGTTAAAAAAATGTATGAAACATAAAATTTAATGAAGCCTGTCAGTCTGCTATGAATTATCGGTATTAAAGAATGTTCAGTACCTAATACAAAATAAAACGCTAGGGGTGTAAGTTCCCCCCGTCTGAACGGTGTTGCCATAACTCAAAATTTATTCGGTGACGATGACCCGGTCGCCGCAACTTCTTAAGGTGTTTTATAGGCGCGTTTAGTAGTTTTATTTTGGAACTTTTTATTTTTACTTATTGATTTTAATTTGTTTACGATTTCAATTGTTTTGTGTATATAATAACTGCGTTTCAGTAGTGGAAGGTATATTTTAACTAAATCGCTTAAATAAATGGATTCGAAGCAAATTTGCTGTGACAGACAGACAGACAGACGTACCTACTGACTTACAGGGTAGACAGAGCCTTTGTTAGCAACACCTAAAGGCCACGTTTAGCATGATTATGGACGTATAGTGTGGAAAGAGGAATTAAAATAGTGATGGGTTGCTAACCGCATCGCCTATAACAAGATTTTTAAGAATTTCGCCCATAAAATATTCAGGACACGTGTTTCATCTCTCTCCGAGGCATCTTCAGCGGATCTTGAGACACTCCTACGGTCGGTCTAAGAAACGTTGGTCAGTTGAAACAGTAAAAACTATCAATGTAAACCTTATAAGGTGCATTGGAGTTAATTCGAAATTGGGGGAATTTCGAAAATCGTGAATATCCACTAAACGGGGAATAATTCGAGAATCTGGCAACGCTTGTCTAGAAGCCAAAGACATTGGAGCTTCTAGGTAAGCGTTGCTAGATTATGTAATTGTTCCCCGTTTAGTGGATATCCACGAGTTTCGAAATTCCCCCAATTTCGAATTTACCCCAATGCACAATCTATACATAATAATTTGTCACTCAGGCGCCGTTTGTTAACAGCGCCATCTACATGTGGGAGTATTGAATTAGTTCCAAGTTTTATATTTCCTTATGACTCAATGAATTAGTGGGTCAGTACATGATTATCAAACATTATTAATATAGCTGTCATCGTTTTTGTTTGTTATGAATCGTTGACATCGTTTTTATTAACTTATTCCTAAAATTGGTTCTCATAAATATGTTGGATGACTATTAACGGCATCCGTTTTTTTCTACGGAAATCAACTTAATCTCGTGATGTGGTTATGGTTGGTCAGTCACGACTTTCATTTACATATAGATAGTACATACGTTTGTCAAATAGTAGGTACTTAGTCGTCTACACTTCTTTAGTTTTCTGAAATACAAAGACAGCATTTTTTATAAGGGTTATAAAAAAATCAGATGTGTACAACAAATTTGTATAGGTTTAAAAAATAGACATACATGCATACCGTCACGCCTCTTTCCCACAGGGGTAGGCAGAGACTACTTTGTTCCACTTGCTACGATCCTGGCATACTGCTTTCGCTTCATTAACACTCATCAATCTCTTCATACATGCTCGTCGGTTTCAGGTACTCCTGATCTGAAAAAAATAGACGTTGCTTACTAATAACGAAACATACCAACAAACATATTATGTGACATTAAATTTTGAAATGAACAACTAAATAATGCATCGTTAGCGCCATTACATTTAATTTTTGACGATGTTCTAATTAATTTATCCTAATGTGCATTAATTATTTAACAAATGGCACGCGCACGCGCATCAAACACCGTTCCATTACACGAATTAGAACAGAACATTCGGTAACCTTAATATTTAAATAACACACATCTCTCTTATCCACAAACAATAATTACCAATGACGTCCACCAAAACAACATATTGCAATTAACACGGCTAATTCTCAATTTAAAAACCGAACAAACAAAATGTATGTAAATTGCTCTGTAGGTAAAAGCCGACGACGCCCTTGCCAAATTATTCCCAATACAGCACAACGCAAAACCACCCTTGCACCAAAATTACACAAGTCCCATGGCAACCGAACCGGTATCCGTGTAAAATTGAAGTGAACTCAAAACAAGCACGTTCAGAAACTGCTTACACGAATTAGCGCATCAAAACGGCGCAGGGGGCGAAATTAGAAAACTCTTCCCCCTCCCGCGCCCCGCGGCCGTTCCGCACGTCATAAACTGACAATTTACGATAACGTTCGGATTAGCCTGTTGTCTGTTATGCATTCGCGCAACGTCGGGGGTGCCGATGTTGCGTGGATTGGAACTTGTGAGTTGCCAGTGACAAAATGTTTGACGTGGTTTTGATTGGCATTTGGGCGCGTTGTGAATCGTGCACGATAAAGAACCTAATTTGGATTTATTAAATCCGGTTTCGGGTGCACTAAGCTGAATCCTTCCAGAAAAAGTAGGCACTCTCTTCTGTACTAATATTATTCATTGGCATTATTAGCAAAACTTATGAACACTCAAGAAACGCATTTTTCGAAAATGAAAATGAATGATAATGAAAATTAAAATTTATTTTGCCCTTATTTTATTATTAGATACTTATTTTATTTTCGAAACGGCCTCACCGCTGTCATTATGTGTGTTACTAACAAACACACATCCAATTTGACTCTATCTGACTTCTCTTTTCGTAATACGACACGTCAAAGTAATATTACATATTCATATTTGCTCTACAAAGTTAATTCCGCTAAATGTTCCAAATTACGGAACCCTTCTGTCGGCAACGTTCCGTTATACGCAGATGAAATTGTAACGAAATATCAGAACTGGCAATTCTTAACTCCGGCTTCAAATTGAAGATATCTTGGTTATTCTGTATAGTATATATCTTTGCATAGCGCAGTGGAACAACCTTGTTTGAATTTGTGTAACGTGACGATCTTAAATTTAATTTGTTTTTTTTCGGCCATAGAGTTAGTATTTTAAATGATTTGATACTTTTTTGCTTACATACTTGTTTCATTTTAATTCGAAACCCGGTTATTTACTCGTAGATGCAAGGAACTCTAACGACAGCAAAAAACCGCCAAATTTTCGGAGGTCTTTTTTCGGCGACATAGTTATTCCTCCTAATTTCCAGCCATGAATAATCGCGCTAAGAGTCGGCAGCAAATCTCCGCGATTACCATAAAAAGCACCTAAACAGGCACACTAGAGGAAGCCATCGCCTTCCTTCCGTTATGTTCCAGAAAAAAATCTTCCGCCATTTTGTCTACGCGCAAAAATGTAACAAAAATTTTAATTGCTTCATAAAACGACAATAAACGAGGCGAAATTGTTGAAAGTTAATTGTTATTGCTCAATAACAGGTAAATAATCATCTTGGATCTGATATTTTGCTAAAATTGGTACGGGTAAAGCTTATAAAAGTTAGGTACCTTTGCGTAATTGTCACCACCCGGAGTCTTACAAAAATGCTCCCACCCACCCATGCTTCAGCGACTTACCTTAGTAAAGTAACTTCTATCAATGCAAATATAGAGGTAATTAGTCTGCAACATTTCCCGGCTCGTTTATTTTTCCATCCGACGGACAGACAGACATCTAATATCCCACGGACATCTTATATCCCACACTGAAAAGTGATCGGCTATGTTATTCTGCGTTACGTGTAGAAACGAGAACGGAACTGCAACAAGGCTGCGTTTCAAACTTCACCTAAGACGATGGTCGGCATTTCTACTGATAAAATCATCTTTAGAATGGATTCGGTGGTTGCATAGATCATTGCCTACAAAGAAAGTCAACCTTTTTATCGTCTGTACGTATATACAAGGTATCCTAAAATTATTCGAGAATATTCTATCAAGTGGCTCGGTAAGTTTGATCAAATACTCCTGTTTAGATTATTTTGTCGTAATTTTGTATTTAAAATTACTCTCTCCCTTTACGTTGTACATTTTGAACAATAAAAAAATCCTATAGAACATACTCGGAAGCAAATGAACCAGAAAGTTGTACGAAAAGTGGCCCGGTTCCTTTGCTCTCGAGTAGAGTTAAATTAAACCAACTACCTGCTGCAGTACCTATTCCGAAATATTTTTCTTCTTCTTATTATTATTATTTGTGGCGTATCAAGTCGTTATAGCGACGACAACTTCGCCAATGTCAAAGTAGCAAAAATATAATTAAAAAAATCTTGTGACAAAATGTCGGCAGCGTTGTACGGTAATGGTCAAAGACCCCCTCCCCCCCTGTCGGGCTCTTAGCCAACGGTCAACGATATTTCTCAGAAACTGCCAGGTATTCATTAGCCGATGCCCAGGGTGCACCGGACCAAGCACTGCTCTTCCCCCACGCGACAGGACACCACACGCGAAGGTGACCCGACTCGCACCCCGAAATAATTTTAAGAGAGTGTAGATATAATAATAAGTCCATAAAATGGTTAGTGATACATCTTCTAAAACTAAGAGGTTAGTAATAAATTGACAAAACAAACAAATAGATACAGAAACAATGTACATGCCGCCCGCTGTTACTTGACTTTATAATATGCACTCTTATCCAACGGACGAGAATAGGGGAGCCCCAGCGGTCTGTCATGACATTCATGATGCGGTTGGGGCTGCCACGGAGTCGCTGAAGCAGAGAGGCATCTTCGCATTATTGCCGCAAAGCCGGCTGTGTGCGCCTCCGCAGTCATACCCGGGGCACAACAAAATGGCGGCATAAAACCATTTGCAGTTCCAGTTCCAGAATACTCCGTCGATCCGTCGCTGCGCTCGCGCCTCGCATCAACAATTAATACTCTTCATTTAATCGATTCCTTCAATTATTCCCGCTTGATATATGTTAATCCTTTCCCTTGGTTATTGTTGCCTGTAATTACGTGGGAGGCGCGCTATATTGACAAGTATTGATGTTTTTAATCTGATGTTAGGATAAGACATTAGTATGCGCGTACGACTGATTTGTGGGTCGGCTCATTGGCTCGTAATTATTGGATTTTGGGGTTATTTATTTCGTTCGCGTCATGAGGCTTAGAACTGACCAGACCTATAGTCCGAAGTACGATTTTCGAAGATCGTTTCTTCCGTTTCGCTCACACTAATAGCCATTACATCGATAGTGAAAGGGATAGTATGATAAGAACTTCGAAAATCGAATGTCGGAGTAGCTCCCCTGGTTCACGGTGCCTTGAGGCTAAAAAACAATCGGATGCTCAGTGCAAGGTCGTAGCAGGTTTGATGCATAGAGTTACCAGCACAAACTTTTTAATGGCGTTATATTTTATGTACCTGTTATAGTTATACTAGCTACTGCCCGCGACTTTGTCTGCGTAGAATTATACATATAAACCATCGTCTTGAATCACTCTATCTATTAAAAAAGTAGTTTTAAAGGTCTAAGCATAGGTACATAGGGGCAGACAGACGGACAGCGGAAGCGACTTTGTTTTAAACTATGTATGATTTGTTATAGGAGTCAGGGACTGAAAAAGGTTAAGAAACACATGTCTAGATAGACGAGTTACCTCACTATTTGTTAAAATATAAATACGCTATGATAATGATTATTGCTACAACATAATAACGCCTGCTCACGTTCCACGACTGCAGACGCATCAGGAAACTCGATTCATTCCCGTCAAACGAATAATCGATATGTTTTTTTGTTTATCGATGTCTCCCAGGGTTATAATACGTCATGTCTAGTACACACATGATCGCGTATTACGTCGCCACCTCCCGACGGATTTGAGCCGTCTATGCCAAGTAATGAGGGAATGTACGACAATAATAAAGGCAGCAGATGCTACCCGTAAAATTTGTCAATTACGCCGCCGTTTTTATGTATTTTCCTTTGCTTTTTTTATGTTAATCATCTCTTTGAGAGGTAGGGTTTTGGTTGTCTGTCACGGAAGTATTTTATGCTTAGACGGTCTTCTTTTACAATGAACTGACCAGCGATTGGGCACTGACTTAGATATCAAAAAGTGAAGACCCAAAGGAGGACCAAAAGATCGTACTTATAACATTTTAGCATTTTTTGTTTGTGCACTTTTGGGGTCCGTGTAGCCTCCAGATTGACCCCTATTTTATGTTAAGTGCACATGGTGCCAAATATGTAAGTCACTGATTTAGTAACAGTCTGTTCAGTCTAATTTTGAAAAGCTTTGGGTTGTATGTATTTTATTCTTTGGTCGGTTACTTTCCTAACTACCTCTTTTTCTGTCATCTTTATTTTCTTTCATTCCTTTTTGTGGCACAGAACAGAACAGGGGCCCGATTTTTGAAAGCACATGTGTGAAAATACCACTCGAAAGTGGTGAAAAATTGTGCTGAATTTAAAATACGAGTAGCATAGAAGACAATCACAGCTCTGATTAATCTTGTGAACTAGTGAAAACTTTGATTAGAGCTGTAGTTTTATAAGCTGATTTATACCACTTTCGAGTGTTGTGCTTTCAAAAATCGGGCCTCAGAAATTGTCTATGAGGTAAACAAATAATCACAGCCTGTATACCTAAGTGCGTCCTTTTCTAAAAAACAGAAGGAAAGAGACGCACTGAGCGACAAGCGAGAAAATTATATACGTGCTAGCTTGCTTACAACTCGTTCCTTCGTCACGGTATTAAAGTACAGAGTTAAGTAGTTAGAAACGTCTCGCATAACGACAAAATTAGTCGCAGTCGCTCATGCTAGCTCCCAAATGGAGATATTAGTTTCGTATTTCGTACAACTTAAAAATGGATACCTAAGTTTCGTTGTTAATTATGATAAAGTACGTTTCGTGGCAGAGACATGTGGTTCTACTAACGGCTGACTGCGTTATTTATACCTATTTAATTATTAATGATTTATTCGTTTCTTGCATTAATAAAATTTATGTTTGGCGTCAATATTAAAGATAAAAATTATGCGAGCTCTCCATTGTAACGAAATAATTTAAATTACCTATTTGAACTTTATCTCTGTCATTCACGTGGCAAATTGTCAAATGAATGTGCATCTCTGTCGCACTCGCGGATGTGTGCATGCGCTTGATGGAGATGGTAAATTACGTTTAATTAATTGAATGCATTAGTTTACATTCTTTTCCTGTTAACTAAGCGAACCATGTCGATAGTAATTAACATAGCTTCTAAAGAACATTATTTTGTTAAATGTTGACGACTACTAGCGCCATCTAGTTTTGCCAATAGAAACTAACATGATTAGATTAATTCAAATGACCACTAGACAACTGTAAATATCTAGTAAAGTAATTTTTACGTTCGATTCTTATCACAAAGGCTTTAATAAACGCTTTACTTTACCGCACTATAAAACACCTCATTTTCCCGCGCTTTTATAATGGCGCCGCAGAATGATGGATTAACGTCACACGAGTTTTCTTTTTAAAAGGCAAACAAAAGCTGCATCCAGCCAGCTAATATCCGTTAATACCTTGCCAATCATGTCGCGAGTCAATTTTCAATTTTCCGAGTTAATAAGAACGTCAACGGCGAACAAAACGCGGTTATTGCGTTTCGTTATGATAAAAAAATGTTAACAACGGCTTGTTTTCGTGTTTTTTAATCAAAAATGTTTCAGCTTTGAGACTTGGTGATGACGTGGAATTAATAAAACAAATTTGACTATTTTGTTTAAAAGTAATAATAAAAATAATGTTTTAAGATAGATATGTAAAAACGTGGATTTATAAATTTTTAACATTTAGGTATTTTGTGTGTCATAATGATAACATTGATTTAAAAACACGTCGTCTAGATAAACGGTTTTCCTTTCTAAATGTATTGTAAAACAAATCTTAGAAGCTAATAGATATTTTCGACCAGTATCACAAGAGCAGAGTGGCGCAGTGGAAGCGTGCTGGGCCCATAACCCAGAGGTCCGTGGATCGAAACCACGCTCTGCTAGTATCTTTTTGTATTTTTTTTTGTTTACTTATTTTTTAGTTGTGGGTTATTTCGATGTTCTGTGTAATTTAACACTAGTTTTAAATAGCTGCATCGCTTACTTTTTTTCCGAGTATTTTACTTTCGTCATTTTCGTCGCGGGTAAAACACAGTTACTAGCCATCGAGAGAGCGCAGAGAGCTATTCTTAAGGTGTCTACCTATCGCCCTTTCCTTTTTCCTACTAACCTGCTTTATAAGTCGTGTAATGTATTAACAGTTCGACAGTTATTTATAATTAGTATAGTACTTAAACAGCACGCAGCCCTACCCTATACCACCGAACTAATAGCTAAGAGACGAAAGGACATAGTCTGCTATCAGAAAATAAGACCCAAATTTGCTTTTACACACAAATTCTTTGTTTTCCTAGGACCATTCCTTTATAATAAGTTAAATGCAATTTCGTCGATTTATCCCCACAATTACAATAAATGCAAGAAAATTCTCCTGGAATCACTTCAAACTATGTCATACGAAGATACAGAGAATTTATTATTAGTTGTGAATTAGATTATCTTTGTAACTTTTATTTTTATTGGATTTAAATTTTTAAGATTTTATAAGATAGTACCTAATCTTAGTTTTAATTTAATCATTTCTTTATAATTTTTGTCATGTTCATTTATTTTTCCCTGGTGATTGTTTAATTATTTAATAGCCATTTTGCTTAAGTTCTTATAGCCTGAAACACAGGATTTCCTAGTTCAGGCATATGAGTTGTTAACTTAGATTTATAAGGAAACTCTGTTCTTAGTTATAATTTTGTAAAACATTTATGAATAAATTATCTTTATCTATCTTATCTATCTATCTATCTATTTTATCATCTCTCCTACGTAAAAAGAGTTGTTTTATACAGTGAAACCTGGTTAAGTGAGACATCAAGGGACCTGCAATGTCGTTTCACTTATAGAGGTATTCCACTTACCCAGTGTCTCAGATATACAGGTATAAATAAATATCTGTCTCATTTACAGAGGGTTCCATTAATAGAGGTGAGAATACAGGTTATTTCAGTTATAGAGGTGCAATCATTAAATAAAATAACGTGTTATGTATGTAAATGAGTTTAAATAAAAAAAAATTAGTACAACGTAAAGGTAATCATACAAATGTAATCCACAAAAATATTCAAGCACGTTTTTACACGTAATATGTACGAATATGGAAACAAAATGTATCAATTATAAAAATCTGTCATTTTAGTTTGATAGCGATTGTAGCTTTCGTTTTGGCATTTTTCAAATAAACATCTGTATGATAGTAAAGCGAAACTAAAACTGAAGGTAACTGAAGCTCAAAATTACTTACGTACTTGGAATTACGTGTGGAATTTGTGGGTAGAATAAGAATGAGTAAACAAACTATGTTATCTCAGTTACAGAGGTTTATGCATATAAAATTTACTCGCTGCCTCAGTTATAGAGGTAACTATGATGATAAATTGAAAGAACAAATCCCAGATATAGAGGCTTACCTCGTCCCACTAACAGAGGTAATTCAGTGCCAAAGTGTTGGGACCTCAGCATGAGTTCCAGTTATGGAGGTTTCTCACTTATCCAGGTCCCACTTAACCAAGTTTCACTGTAATTATAAGTTTGAAGTATGTGTGTGTGTGTGTGTGTGTGTGTGGTATCGTAGCTCTCAAAGCGGATATAGACTGAATGAATTCAATGCAGTTTTTTTTTCAATTGAAAACCAGGTTCCTGGCGATGGTTCCAATATGCAGTACAGTACCCGGCCAAAAAATTGAAAGATTCAATTGATGGCCGCGTGTAAGGCATTTTTGACATAAAATTAAATTGTTAAGACTTACCTACTTAAAACTATAAGCCTTTATTGGAAGCGTTTTTTTATTTTAAATTTATATTCTATTTGTATTATAGACAGAATATTAACGCACAAGTTGCGAAATAAGAAAATCATCGATTTTATTTAGTATTTGATAGCAGTATACAGCTACTGACCTCACACGATCAAACAATGTCCATTGTAGGGTAGCCGTGAGCGCGGGCGCAGCCAACCCGTCATTACGAACAGCTAAATCAAAATGGTGGCAAGCGCGATTTCAATTAAACATAAATCAAGCGCGGCACAAACTAATGGTTTCGATTTAACATTGATTTTACTTTCGTTTTTTGACCGACCGCGGCGGAAAAGGTTGCAATGCAAGCTGTGGTTCTAACCCTTAATTTGAAATAATTAATAAACATGGTTCAAGCCCCTCGTTATTCTAGTCATAAAAAGTATATGCTAATAAAAAATACAAAAAGATATTCAAAGGTACGATATAAGGACTGTACCTATGATAATAATATACCTATGTGTAATGAAATGACTAATGGGTTTATGAGCAAAGGGAATCTAAATGTACGGCAAGCACCAAGTAACTGAACTGCTTGTTTTACTGCTATTAAACAACAATTGACAAAACAAAGACAAGAACTAAAAAAAAAATTATTAGAATACATTACATACATACATACCGTCACGCCTCTTTCCCACAGGAGTAGGCAGAGACTACTTTGTTCCACTTGCTACGATCCTGACATACTTCTTTCGCTTCATCCACATTCATCAATCTCTTCATACATGCTCGTCGGTTTCGGGTACTCCTGACCTGACCTTTTTCCAAAACGTCTCCTATTTGGTCTCGAAACGTCCGTCTAGGCCTTCCCCTCCTAACGTTACCATTCACATTCCCCATATAGATCTGTTTAGTTAATCTACTTTCATCCATCCGCTCTACGTGACCAAACCAACTAAGCATACTTTTTTCTATCCTAGTCACTATATCCTCTTTCACACCAGCACGTTCCCTTATCACACTATTCCTTATTCTATCTTTCAGTGATACACCTTCCATACTTCTTAACGCTCTCATTTCTACTGCATTTATTCTACTTTCATGCTTCTTTTGCCATACCCAAGTCTCGCTACCGTACATTAATGTAGGAACGAGCACCCCTCTGTGAACAGCCAGACGCGCCTTCTTTGACACCTTCTCACTGCTCACAAAGGCGCGCAGCGCCCCATTTACCATGTTTCCTGCATTCACTCTTCTTTCAATATCACTTTCACACTTCCCATCTTTCGTAAACGCCGAACCCAGATATACAAACTCTTTTACCTGTTCGACTTTCTTACCCGCAATCACAATCTCACATTCTGTCATACTGTCGTCTTTTTCAAATACCATAACTTTCGTCTTGCTTACATTAACATTCATACCTTTCGTTTCCAATGCAAGATTAGAAAATTAGAAAAGATATAAAAAAGTATCAAAACTAAGGAGTTCGCGACAGACATTCTTAGACCATGTTCATGTGTTTTAACTCATTACAACACATTTTAAACTTTATGTATTTTAATGCGTACCCTAAAAATAGAAAGAAAGAAGACATTTATTCTCTTTTGAAAGACACAAACAGAGCATACCTACACACAATTTTACAAAAATGAAACATAAAACAAAATAATAATAGGTATTTCAAATTGAGCGCGATTTTTCACTGCTTTAATGATATTTTGACATTATTATGCTTGCAGTAATCGAGCCCCAGTAGGTAGGAAACAAGTTTCTTTGCTGATTGTACTTTTTGTTCACTATGCTTGTATTGTTGTCCAATCTATATTAGATTATTAGATACGTACCTACAACAAATTTCAAGGCGATCCAAACATTGAAAGTAGTCAGACAAATTGTACGAGTACAATGCAATTAATCAAATGCCCTCTGCAAAAAAGCTCGTATTTAATTTTTATTTTCATATAACTTCGTGCATTCAATGTAATTTTTATCTTTTTTTTTTAAATTTGAAGTATACATAATATGCAGACAGTTTCTGTTAAAACTTTGCATTCTCTTCCCCGAAATCTATGTTTGATTTAAATACGTTTTTGAATCTAGTATTCACTTGACGTGTAGTACAACGTTTATTTTTACATACAAAGTTACCTAACCCCCTTATTATATATAAACAAAATGTCCTAGTGTGATTTTGTGCGTGTGTGGCGGGTGATTTTGCCACATTGACATGTTGCAGAAAAATATCGAAAATCTTCATTAATTCCAATCATATACGGAACTGTTGTCCTGGCTAGTTTAAGTAAATTCCATTAGACCGAAACAGAAAAGCGGCAAGTCTTCTAACGCGTGAATCATGAAGATATATCTCTCAAATAACATAAATATTTCGACTTGACAAAACCATGAATATCAAATCACACTTAACTAATCTATAAACGTTACCTCCATTGATTTATAAACATATTGGTACATCATTTTCATTACGTCTCGATGATTACGATCCGCAGTCATGCAATCCGAAATACACACTGACAACTCAATAAACAACGTTTATCCTCTCGCAATAAGACACACATCAGTCTGTCAGAGACATATTAAAAACATCAATTTCCGGCCTCTTTTCATTCCTTATTTATCGGTCGCCACGTATAACGATGACGAATAACAGATACGTTTGTAAAAACCCTTTTGAGAGCTGACGCGTGATATATTCGTGCGCAAGAGTGTTATAAAGAACTCCGCGGGGTGCGCGCGCACCGGGCTCTGATTGGTCCGCGTAATGACCGCGCGCTCGCCGCTCCATCTTCGAGGTGAGCCATGACGTGGAGTAATGGTGCTGGCATGGTAAGCCAATGAGTGATAGGCACCTTTGAACCTATTGTGTTTGTAATATATAAGCTGTTGATCGGTGAGGATGCGCAGGATTGCAGAGATGTATCGATATATTTCTATTTTTATGGCTGTGTGAGGGTGTTGAGGATTTCAAGTTACAGCGCCACTGGCATTTGAATTGGTTGAGACTCGTTTTATCGCTTTTTGTACGCTTGTTCCTTTTTATCCAATCGTAAAAGCGACAAACGATAAAATTGCATCGTTATTATTCGCTGGTATGTCTGTCGCAGGCGGATTGTAGTGAGCCGCCGTATTACAAAATGCCTAGCCGTTTTGAATGATACGGCCGTTTTGCAATGCGGCGGTTCTACGATTAGCAACGACTAGGTTGTCATTCTTCAATAAGACGGCCTACGTTTAGCCGTATCGTACTACTATAACCAAAAAAGAAATAAAGATGGATCTTTTAGTGTATATGTTATAAGTTAGGTTAGACATGCGTCAGGGCCGAAGGCCCAAACTGAGCGGGAATAGGAGCGGAGCTCCGTCGACTGAACTAAATACTGTCAAAGCTAATGACTCGCTGTATTACATTACGGCTAGCCGTGTTGAAGAACGTATGGCGACGAATACATTCCGGCGGATTTTCAGTCAGCCGCATTCAATCCGGCTAATCGTTGAACCGCCGTTTTGCAAAACGACCAAAACGGCTAGGCATTTTGTAATATGGCAGATTGTAGCCACCTGCGACATATCTATTTATGTATTGTGTTAAACTAACTATAGGAGGTGGAGTGGTAAGCTAAGGTGTTGAGACAGAAATCTCACAGGCAGGCTTTCTTCCGTACTTTATAAGGATAGCAAGTTAACGTACCTGAATGTGCAATAAACCTAATGACACAAATACGCCGTCGTAAAATGAACACGCAAGCTGTCACTGCGCAGCGGGTCGCGATTGAGACGCATGGGCATTATTCATGGTTTTGTCTTTTTATTGCGTTTACGTTTTTTATTGGGTCCTCGATTGAACCCAATCTTACCTGATAGGAGTGGGGAGACATTCTATGCCAGGTCTCAACTCAGAGGTTGTTGAAGACTCTTTTTAATAACCTTTTTTTTACTGTCTTTTATAAACCTTTTAAAAAAGCTTTTGTAACAACTGAATAAATTTGAGATATGTCAGCAACTTGGGTCGTGTGATTTGCAGTTCCCCAATCCTCAACATTTTTTGGTCCTACGAGCCTTATTTGAACAGTGAAAATGATCACCAGGTCAAGGACCAAGTTGCTGCCTCAGCCACAGGAATTTTTCGAGGCGCGTTCGGAGTCGGGGGCGCCCGCGGGTGGGCTAGGTAGGTCCTCAGAACTGGACCACGTCTTGACCGACGCCACTGATACGCCCGCGGACGACCGCGGCTCCGGGTCGCCTCCGATGGCTTCGACTCACAATAATCCCCCGAGTTGCGATACCAGTGTCATTTCTAGGTCGCGCTTGTCCTCGCGGTCAGCGTCCACAGTGCGGGCGCACAGGTTGGCTGCGGAGGCACAGCTAGCGCGACGGCACCTGGAGCGCGAACTCCACTACATGCAACAGGTGAAGCAGGTGGAGCAGCTCGAGATGGAGGCCAGCCTCGCGGCTCGGGAGGATGAGGAACGCTCACGTGCTTCACTTACTGCGGCATCTCGTGTCGCATCCTGGGTAAGTGACGTTCAGAATAACGAGCCCAAAATAAAGCTCGAGCCAAGGAATGACGTTTTTTATGAACCCGTCTCGCATTTTAACTTGGCCAGACACAAGGCCGTTACAGAAGTAATGCGCGACAACGCGATTCCAGCAACGTCACAGCGCGATTTTGTGCATACGGCGCCGAATAATACATATTGCAAACAGCCGACGGTTTATGTCAAAAAAGAGCCCATGGACTCATTTCCTTTAAAAACTGATCATTCTAAACCAGAACCGACTTACCCGAATTTTGTAAGGCAATTTTCGAATAAATACATCGATTTGATGACATTTAGTGGAAAACCCACGGAGTGGCTTATGTTTAAGCGCACGTATGAGGATACCAAACATTTATTTACGCCCGCAGAGAATTTAGCCCGCCTACGGGGCGCGCTGCGCGGCCGCGCCCTCGAGAGCGTGTCGGCGCTGCTGTACACCGCGGAGCAGCCCGGCGCGGTGCTGGCCACGCTGGAGCAGGCGTTCGCGCGGCCCGAGGTCATCGCGCAGCATGAGATCGCTCTCGTGCGAGATTTGCCTAAGATAAGCTATGATCTAAAGGAACTAAACTTATTTGCCTGTAGATTGCGTAACAGTATAGCTGTCATCAATAGCTTAGACCAGAAAGAATACTTATTCTCAATAGAAATTTTTCACAGTGTTCTAAGCAAATTGACACCTATATTGTACAGTCAGTGGAAAGATTTCGCTTATAGTAACAAGCAGTCTTTATCGAAACTGCAGCTTTTATCCGAATTTTTGAATATTGAAGCAGATAAGCACAACAAGTATGGTTTGATCCCAGACTTTGCCAAGCGACCTTGCAATCTGCCATTTCATAGCTCGAGTCGCCGCGAAAACGTCAACGTGGCGTCTATGCGATCCAATAACGAGTCGTGTCGTTACTGCAAAAATAAACATGGTTTGACAGATTGTAAGGACTTTAAGGCGCTCAGTTTGGACGATAAGTGGTGTTGGCTGCGTGAGGCTAGGATCTGCTATAAATGCCTTAAATCTAAATCGCATCGATGGAAGACTTGTAAGATTGACCGTTGCGGCATCGACGGTTGTCAACGCTTTCATAATCCGATGTTACACTCAGCGTCGACACCGCACGAGCCACACATTGTTGACGAGTCGCCGTCTTCATCCTACAATGTTGTTACTGATAATGATAATAAAAATAAAACTGTGACTATATCTAATGTAACCCAATGCGAATCGAACGACTTAAATGCAGCTGACTGTACTCGTGTATTCCTGAAAGTTGTTCCTGTGGAAGTGAGCGGACCTAAAGGAAAGTATAATACCTTCGCCTTGCTTGACGACGGCTCCACGGCAACCTTGATCGACTCCGAAGTAGCTCGCCTCATCGGTGCTTCAGGCCCTACAGATTCGATCAAGGTCGACGGTGTCGCTGGCATGTCGGCGTGCAAGTCTGTTCAGCATGTAAGCTTTTCAATCAGAGGCAAACATTGTACTGAGGCATTTTCTGTCAGTAACGCTAAGGCTATAGACACATTGTCACTGTTCACGCAAACTGTCAGCCGCAACGAAGTGGATCAATACTCGCACCTCACCGATTTGATTGACGAGCTGACATTGGTCGATGCAAAACCCAAGATTCTGCTCGGTGCTGAGCACTGGTTTTTAACTGTCAGTCGGGAAGTCAGAGAAGGTTCCAAAAATCAACCCATTGCTACCCGCACAGTTTTAGGTTGGGTATTGCATGGCAAATCTAGTAGCTGGACAAAACCTGTCCACTTCGTTAACCACGGCCACGTTTCTTGTTTTGAACGTATAGATCGTTCTATGGACGAGCAAATTAAAGATTATTTTCTACTGGACTCCATAGGAATTGCTAAGCCAGACCAAGACTTGTGTTCAGAACAGGAAAGATGTGCCATGGAGATTTTAGAATCTACAGCTAAGCGGTTGCCTTCTTCGAGGTTTGAGGTTGGTTTGTTGTGGCGAAAGGACATTCCAAAGTTACCGGACAGTTACCAACAGGCGTTTTCAAGATTTCTCGGTTTAGAAAGGCGTATGAAACGAGATGCAGAGTTAAAAAAGGGCTACTGTACTTTTATTAATAATATGATTGATAAGGGTTACGCTGAGGAGTGTCCTAGAGGTACATACCACGATGCTATCGACTTGTTGTCACAACCAACAATTCGTTGGTACTTGCCTCACTTTTCTGTGGTACATCCTCAGAAAAATAAACTTAGGGTTGTTCATGATGCAGCTGCTAAGACTTCCGGTATAAGTTTGAATTCTCTTCTGCTACCAGGTCCTGACATGCTACAATCTTTATTACACATTCTGTATCGTTTTCGCGAAGGTCGTATCGCGCTGACAGCTGACGTCAGGGAAATGTTCCCTCAGATTAGAATAAGAACTGAGGATCGTGATGCTTTACGGTTTATTTGGAGAGACGATTGTAGCTTGGAGACAAAAGAATATAGAATGACTTCTGTCATTTTTGGTGCCGTCTGTAGTCCGTGTACTGCTTTGTACATTAAAAATAAAAATGCCCAAGAATTTCAGGAGTCATATCCTGCTGCGGCAAAGGCTATTATAAATGATCACTATATGGATGATTATTTAGGCAGCATAGACGACGAAAAGGAAGCTTCGCAACTCGCGGCTGATATTGTTACTGTACACAAACAGGCAGGAATGGAAATGCGTGGCTGGGTCTCGAACGTGCCTGCTGCACTATCGTCTGTTCCTGAAGACCTACGCGCGGCACCTCTGGATGCTCATGTAGGCCCTGAAACATTTATCAGAACGTTAGGTCTTGCTTGGCATCCACAGTCCGATGCTTTCCGTTTGGCCAGCTTTTCAATACAAATACCTGAAACTGAGAAGCTGACTAAAAGGAAAGCATTGTCTCTTTTAATGTGTCTATACGACCCTTTGGGCTTTCTTACGCCTCTAATTATACAGGGCCGTATCCTTTTTCAACAAACGTGGAGAACTGGTGTTGATTGGGACACAGAGTTACAACCAGACTCTGTTCGTAGATGGCTGTCGTGGTCTAGAAAGCTAGCTGGAATTTCTGATTTTAAAATTCCCCGATGGTATCGATGTGGGTTCCAAGGTAAGGACATCAGTGACCGGCAGCTTCACGTGTTAGCTGACGCTAGTGAGCAAGCGTACTCTTGTGTTGCGTATTGGCGATTTACGTTCGCGGACGGCTCCGTCAAGCTGTCTCTTATTGGTAGTAAAGCGCGCCTAGCTCCTTTGAAACCCACGTCCATCCCTCGACTCGAGCTCCAGGCAGCTCTGATCGCAGCTCGGTTTGCTAGTTCTATTTGTGCTGGCCACAAAATTCAACCGAATGCAACTTACTTTTGGTCTGATTCGACCACGGTATTAAGTTGGATTCGCAGTGATGCAAGAGCATTTAAACCGTTTGTTGCGAACCGCGTTGGAGAAATCACCGAAATTTCAAACGTCTCAAATTGGAAATATGTACCAGGTGGTTTAAATGTTGCTGACGATGCTACAAGATTAGTAGACCGTGATATAGATTTAAAACGATGGATTTCTGGACCTGCTTTTTTATTATTACCAGTTACATACTGGCCTGAAGAACCATCGTCTCGCGACTTACCGGCCTTTGAAGAGCTAAAACCTCTAAAGGCGCAGGTAGGCTTAACGATTTCTGAGCAACCTTCATCGGTTGTACCAGATCTATCGCGTTTCAGCGATTGGTTTCGTTTGGTGCGTGCGACCGCGCGCGTTTACCAATGCGCGTACAAGTTTCGGTCTCTTTTAGCACGTTTTAAAGATTCAAATTCCAAATCACCTACTAATATTTCTTTCCCAAAGCTTCCTCCTCTTACTGCATTAGACATCCAAGAAGCGGAAAATGCCATCCTCAGAAAGTCACAGATGGACAGTTTTAGCGAAGAACTCGCTCTCACGCACGACTCCAAACCTTTACCCAAGTCAAGCAAGTTATTTTCCTTGTCCCCGGTTCTCGATCAATGCGGTTTGCTCAGGCTGGACAGCCGTATTAAGTTTATGAGAAACATTGATTTCGACACCGCGTCACCCGTCATTCTTGATGGCCGCCACCCCGCCGTTCGTCTTCTTATACGTCATTACCACGTAAAAGCTGCACACAGATTTAACGAACTAGTTTGTAACGAGTTGAAGCAGCGATACTGGATACTGCGATGCCGCAGCGCAGTACGTACGGTCGCCAGGCAATGCATGTTGTGTACCAAGCGCAGAGCAACGCCACAGATTCCACCGTTGGGCAACTTGCCAGAAGTCCGACTAGACCACCATGTCCGTCCATTCACTAATGTAGGCTTGGACTACTTCGGGCCTGTAGACATTTCAATTGGACGGCGCAGAGAGAAGCGTTGGATAGCCCTTTTCACCTGCATGACCATACGCGCAGTTCACTTGGAAATTGTCGCAAGTCTTACAGCCGATTCTGCTATTTCATGTCTTCGTCGTTTCATGGCACGCAGAGGTATCCCGAGGAAGATCTTGTCAGATAACGGCACATCGTTTATTGGAGCCAACCGACACTTGGTCGAGTTCTACAGTCAGCCGGTGCAAGATTTCGCTGCCAACAATAAAACCGAGTGGAGTTTTATACCGCCTGCGTCGCCTTTCATGGGCGGTTGCTGGGAGCGACTCGTGCGCACGATTAAGACAGCTCTTATGGCAACACTGAAAGAGAGAGCTCCTAGAGAGGAGCTGCTTCATACTCTTCTTTTGGAAGCTGAGGCGTTGGTCAACTCAAGGCCTTTAACGTATGTTGCCCAGAACAGTGAATGCCAGAGTATCACACCTTTTCACTTCCTGATTGGCTCGTCTTCCAACCAACAGTTACCAGCTCGCCTTGATGATAAAGTCTTCTCGCTGAGGAAGGAATGGCAGAAGGTATTGCGCCTCTCAGAGCACTTTTGGACGAGGTGGCTCAAAGAATATCTGCCCAGCTTAAGGCCAATCCTCAACAGAGGTCTTACCATGACGTCTTAATGCGAGGTGGAATGGGGAATCAAAATAGTGATGAATTCCGTCGAGCTTTTAGCATATGCGCGGGAAGAGAGGCAGCTGGTATATTCTGTTTTTTCTTTGCTCCCAGAATGCATGGAAGAAGACAGCAACATTTTCGCAACTGCATAGAAAATCCACCAGTTGGTCGCGGAATGCAAGGTGCAGTGTAGCCCATAAATCAAACGGCACGCCCTCTTCTAATGGAAATTATAATTGATTCCTGCCCTGCCGTTGCAGTTTTAATTGTTCTATAATATGTTTTGATAGCGCTTTTTAAAAATGACTAAGTGAGCGTTTTAAAAAAAAAAGTCTACATAAACAACTTATCGAGAAGTTAACTATTATGGCTTTATCTAACTCAGAATCGTTTATCCTATCAATTCTCATACAAGAAAAAATGTGTCCCGGATTTTACTATTTTTTTCCGATTCGTCACTTTTCATACCTACATTTAAAAAAAAGGACGAACTAAAAAGTGACGAAATGGAATTAAAGTATTGAGACACTTTTTTTCTAACTACATACATACATGCATAGGTCACGTCTCTACCCCTTACGGGGTTGACAGAGCCTCAGGTTAGAACATCTAAAGGTCACGTTTAGGATCATTGCGAGCGTATGGAAAGGGGAATCAAAATAGTGACGGGTGGCTAGCCGCATAGCCTATAACATGATTCCTATGATTTTTTGTCTTGTATTCATTTCAAACGCATTTCGCGTCGTCACTCATCCCATATTTCTCATAAAACAAAGTGTACTAACTACGAATGTAGACATAATGAATGGTCTCCGCGGAGGCATCAGTCTCAAACTTCTGGAGCCATCGGAAATTTGGATTTTAAACGATTGGCCGAAGGGCCTAGGTCAAGGGACTCTGGACAACGGACGGACACGCTTGATACCTCGGGGATTGGTGATCCGTCACTTTGCTGTTGAACTGGCTCTAAAGTTCAATAAATAGAAATAGTTCTCCTTTGCACCTCACACACACACCTAATAATCAGTGTAATGCTGAGCCAGCGACCGTTTCACTTTTGCGAAGACACAACGCTGATGATCTATTTTTCATGTCTATGTTTTTTTTGTTTTACCTTGTTTATTTTCTATAAAATTGAGTATATCACTATTACTACATAGTATAAAATAAAGTCGCTTTCTCTGTCCCTATGTCCCTATGTATGCTTATATCTTCAAAACTACACAACGGATTTTGATGCGGTTTTTTTTATAGATAGAGTGATTCAAGAGTTTAGTAGAGAATTCTACGCAGACGAAGTCGCGGGCAGAAGCTAGTTATCTTATATTTGTGTGTCTTGCAAAAAAGAATAAATGTCTTCTTTCTTTCTTTCTTTCTTTTTTTAAAGCTATTTCCAGCCTGTATCAGGCAGACAACAAGGGCTTGCCATGACTTAATGCGACTCATTTCCGAATCAAAGTTGGATGGATGACCGGATAGCCCAGTGGTTAGGGACCCTGACTATGAAGCTAGAGGTTCTGGCTTCGAATCCTAGTAAGGGCAGAAAGTATGATGAATACGAATGTTTGTGCCCGAGTCATGGATGTAAGTAAGTTTTTTGTGTTTAGTTTTATAATTTCATCTGGGTCCCACTGAAAAACAGCGTTATGCTGCGTGGGGTCCATTTCACGCCATAATCGGTATAGGTACTATTTCCTTAGTATATTGTATTTCTCCTTGTTTTATATCTACGTGTATCGAATGTGTGTAAATAAATGTTTCTCTCTCTCTCTCAAATTTGATTATTGCCCAATCATTGTCCCTCTGTGAGTGGAACATGTATTGTATGTATGTATCAGTATAGAGCTCGATTCCCACCGGCTTGCCTATTTTAAGGCAGTTGGGCACTTTATAGTGGCTACTTAAATCCCTTCGGCTTGCCTTCTGATGTACTTGACGCGACGCCAGTATGTATCCCTCTGATATGAAGGTACACACAGCAAAGCTATTCGGTAAGCAGGATAGATACGGCGCGAGCGTGCGTAGGTGCTTACCTGATTATATTGCCGTGTGTACCTATCTAATTGGCGTGTATGGGCGCGGCAGTCTGGCTTTGCCGACTGACCTGAGATTAGAGTGCATAGGTGTCAAGGAATGGCAGCCGCGTCGCAGTTCTTCGCGCCGATCGATGCGGCTGTCGTTATTCGGACGACAGCCTTTGACGGCAACGTGTTCCGATACACGTGACGCGGTCGGATGTGATGTTACGTAAGAAAATTAAATGATTAAAAAAGCATGCGTTAATCGAGTACCTAATCATGTGTAAATAAGAAATAATTGTATGCCAAAAATGCCTCACATGGAAAGAGGTTATTCTCTTAAATGAAATATCAGCTTTGAGTCAGCGTGCAAAATATAAAATTTCTAATTTTAGTGGTTATTAATTATTATCAATCAAAAAATATAGAAATTATCCTGGTATTATCATTAATTAAAGTTGTCAATCATTCATTACAATTATTACTTATTAGGTACCTTGCAACCATTGGACCAATTTTTACCAAACATGTCTGAGAACCACCGCAAGGAAACTGACTTTCAATTGAATCGAAATTGGTCCATCCGTTTGAGAGCTACGACGCTTATTGTTATATAAGCAATTCGTGACATAGTGCTGAGCCAGCTTCCCTTTTTGTGTCCATTTTGTTCCATTTAGTAGGTACCGGTGAAGTTTTATACTGTAATAATGTGACCAAATAAATATATTTTCTTTCTTTCTTTCTTTTCTTTTCATAAATATATATATATAAATAATATTTTCTGTATAAAAAAGTATGTTAAAAAAATCTTGTAGGTACCTAATGAAATCATAAAAAAAAGAAAGAAAGAAGACATTTATTCCTTTTTGCAAGACACACAAATATGAGAGAACATACACAATTTTATAGAAAATAAACAAGAAAAAAACCACAGACATGAAAAATAGATCATCAGCGTTGTGTGTGTCTTCGCAAAAGTTAAACGGTCGCTGACACAAACAATCATTACAATCATTATGTAATTTATAATTTAACCACTGTTGTATTAAATCATCATTTAATTGAAAGTCACATCGATTCAAGATCACTCGGAGAATTTTAGTGTCATTCAGGTCCTGGGTTCCTAAGGGGGGTAATTACCCCCCCGGTAAAATTGGTTTTTCGCGAGGGTCATGAGCTGGTTGGCTGGATTTCCTTGCCTGAAGAACGAATAACCTCGTCGAAGGTGGGGGGTAAAATCCGGTACCCTAGTTAGGTCATGAGGGTAACGAAACTGAAAGGTGACCACTGATTTAGGCACAGTCAAGTGTAATAATATGTATCTAGTCAAAGTTTCAAAAATAAGTATCATACGCTCTTCCACCGGCGTAATAAGGTCGTGGGACATATTTTTGACAAGTTCATATCGATACTTATTTTTGCACTTGACCGTACACTGCATATCTGTTTTATATTTTACAAATGGATAACCAAGAGATAGCCGAGACGCCCTATTTCAATACGTAATAAGTACTATCAAATGAATCAAGAAATTTTTATTCCTTGATTTTTATGTTTACTTTTACGGTTTTGCCGTTAGAAATTCAAATCAGAAATTGACGATTGTTCAATTTAGAAACTTAGCAAAGTAGCTGTCAAAAAGTTGGCTTAACACGTTTTCCTAGTAAGTAAATATAAATAACTTTTTGTAAAGAACTCGGGCTGCTATAATTACTGTCAACGTCAGCACTTCGCCGACAGGACAGCCACGTTTACTGTCACTGACGTGACGAGTTGCTGGCACTTGGGAAAACCCACCAATCGATACTTTAATAATCGATTTTCTGTGACGGACACTAAGCACTACCTACTTAACTTAAGTACTACCTAAGTACCTATGACGAATAGAAGGGGCGATTAACTAAAAGATTCCCCTTTCCATTTACACATACGCCTACAATCATGCTAAATGTGGCCTGTAGGTACCTGTTACCTTAGGCTCTGTCTACCCCGTAAGGGATACAAGACGTGATTGGTGTATGTATGTATGTAGTGTATGATTTTATCAGGATTTTTCAATTGTGTTTAACAAATGTTTTCATACATTTGTCGATATTTAAATAGCAAAGCGTCAAAGAGGTGGCTTGACTTTGAATCCAATACTACGATGAAAAATCTGTACAGGAGAGTTCAAAATTTAAAAGATATAGGTATCTTTTTTTTTTAGAATCTCTTCCGTGTATCGGAACGCTAGGTCAGGCCGTGTGACTGACGGAATGCACACAGATGCACAACACACACACAAGCACCTGAAGTGGTGACGATGCAGTCTTATTTCGTTAATTCTTGGGGACAGTTTAAAAATTAACTGACTGACTGAAATTATCATTAGTTTAGAGCCTGTTTCACCATTCACAGTTAAGACCCAGATATTTTTAATAATTATATAATATTTAATTGGGTTAACATGTACTGATTTCAGTACTTTCACATAATTTTAGAACTAAAATGAGAAGAAAATTGGTTAGAAAATTGGTGGCAATTCAATATTTATTTAATTTGAAATTGGGGTGTCCATACTTCCGAATTTTTCGGGATAGCTGAGCTATTCCGATTAATTAAACATCATAAGAAACTTTAGACAAAATCCTTTTTTTAATTAGCCTGTTATGATGTCCCACTTCTGGGCAAAGGTTTCACATCTCATCTATTTACTACAAAACAGACAGAGACGACATTCGACATTATAGATAATCGACAGTTAAAATATCACATTATATTACATTTTGGGTAACTGAGCGTTTTCCAAAAAAAAAATCTACTTGGTAAATTTTTCCAAAATTTAACTATTTTGGGTTTTTCTTACTCAGAATCATTTACCCTATCGATCTTTATACAAGAAAAAGATTGTCCCTATTAAACTTCCATTCCAGTTCGTCACATTTTGTTTGTCTTTTTTTATATGTATGGAACGTGACGTAGGTACCTATAGGAAAAAAATCTATAGTAAAATCAGGAGCAATTTTTTGTTGTACGAGAAACGATAGGGTAAACGGTTCTGAGTAAGAAAAACCCAAAATAATTAAATTCTGGAAAAAAACATTATTTCGAGTTTTTCTGGAAAACTCAACCACGACTAAACTATTCGAAAGTGGAAAAAATCTGTGCACTACTACGAAGTTATCTCTCAAATAATTTTACGACTACTGCACAAAACTGATAAGGGCGATTTTTGAATCCTTTTTTACTAGAACAAAACATTTCGAATGAAATTTTCAAAGACTTGATTTTAAAAATCAACCCCCAAGTCCCCAACTAACGATAACATCAATTTTAAGCGATGAAATTAAACGCAAGACACTATTAACAATTTCCTCACAAAATATATCGCAATCAACAAGCATTTCCTCAGAATGAAATAACTTCCTCAAGCAAAATTAACTGTCTATAAGCAACAATAGCAAAAACTCCATACATCAAACCAAAATAAACAAAGCGAATTACAACTAGTTCCGGGGTGTAATGACAATAATGACAGTTTCACATTAACAAAATAAAAAGTGACATTTCCGGAAAATGTGATTCTAAATTACACTTTATTTTGCTACGGTAAAGTTTAGTTTGGGAGGGATGTGTTCGGAGTTGTTACGTTTTGTGCTTGAGCGTACAAGTTGACGCCATTTGTCAGGTGACAATGGTGTCAGGCGGCGACGGATTGACGCTTGACGTGTTTTAACGTGGAAACACGATTTTAACTCGACAGTGAACTAGAAACCAGAGGAATAAGTAAATAATAATAAATAAAATATCAGCCAACAATTCACACAAATTGACCTAGTCCCAAAGTAAACGCTACTAACATACACTTACACATACAAATCTTTATCCTTTACGGGGTAGACAGAGCCCAAGGTAACAGTTATCTACAGGCCACATTTGGCTAAATTGTGGGCGTATGGATGGAAAATGAAATCAAAATAGTGATGGGTTGCTAGCGTCATCGCCTATAACATGATTCCTATGATTTTCGCCCATTCCCCCAATAGGCTTTAAGCGCTACTAAGGCTAGTGTTATGGGTACTAGAAAACGATGTACATACTCATATAGAGAAATACATATCGAAATAGATAAAAACATCCATGTCAATTGCGACAGGGTTTTAGCAGTGGTGCCTACATGAATACATTTCTCACACTGTACCTACCACAGATAATGACAAATCGCAATCGACTCGCGACTCTGTGGTAAGCGCCGTGCGAGCGGACAGGTGAGCCTACATTATTAATGGATCCGCGCGGGACTGTCCTCACAACGCGGAATCGCATCGTCATCCTAGCCAGGGGACCCACTAACCCAATGACTTCAGCCGACATTTTACCTGCGTATACCTTTTGACCTGTTCGACGAGCGACTAATTTGAAGAGTTCTTCGGCTTTTGACCAAGTCCATAGAGGCGAATGGGTGAAAACCGTAGGAATCATGTTGTAAGCGATGCAGCTAGCAATTCTTCAATATTTTGAGTCCCCTTTCCACCTATACGCCCACAATCATGCTGACGTGGCCTTTAGGTCGTTACCTTAGGCTGCGTGTTTTATATCCTTACTATAATATTCGAAAGTAACTCTGTCTGTCTGTCTGTCTGTCTGTCTGTCCGTCTGTCTGTCTGTTACCTTTTCACGCTTAAACCGCTGGGCCGATTTAGTTGAAATTTGGTATACAGATAGTTTGAGTCCCGGGAAAGGACATAGGATAGTTTTTATCCCGGAAAATTGCATAGTTCCCGCGGGATAGCACAACCACTGGAATTTTTCAAATTTAAGGCGGAACGAAGTTCGCCGGGTCAGCTAGTATTTATATACGTTTGACCAAAAGAATTAGTTACTTCATTTATTAGCCTCGAACACTGCTTTCCTTAGTTTCCTTTTACATCTTCGCAGGACGGACAGTCTAATCATTAGACACTATAGTACCTGGAATCCGAACCTGGGGGTAATTACCCCCTCGGGGGTAAAATCGGTTCTTCGCGGGGTTCATGAGCATGTTGGCTGGATTTCCTTGCCTTAACAACGAATAAGCTCGACTGTGAGGCGTAAAATCCGTGACCTTAGTTAGGTCATACGGGTAACGGAAGTAAAAGGTTAGGAACCACTGCACTAATGCCTTCAATGGAGTGCACATTTTCGATAAGGCAGGCTAGGCATTTAAAAAAAAACTTACCAGTATACTTTACCCAATCCAATCTCTTACTTAGTTTTACGTAATTGCTTATTGGAAGAGCACTAAAAGCGTATATAACCACCAGTTATGCCTTGGCTACTTGTTGGGCCAATATCAACCACGTTATACATTCGAGATGGTCAGATTGGTCGATGTTGGCCCGGCATGAAGAGAAGAAGCAGGCCGTCGCCTTTGTTATTTGGCCAGCCATTCGAATATTCACAAGTTGTTATGTAGTTTCACGATTCCCGGTGTTTTTCGCAGGCAAAGACGCAATATTGAGCAAAGTTAAGGTAAAATCAATCGTCCAAGTTCTTCAGGGCTAGACCGAGTGCAATATAATTCATGCCGACAGAGGAATGCTATGCAAAGTTCCGCAGCAATTACTCGCATACATTATTGATCATAAAACGAAAGAACTAAATAATTCCGAAGGGTATTCGTTACGGAGACTTCACGTTAGCACGCGATGATGCACCAACTTGGGTTTGCTGTTATTAGGGGATATGTCAACTGCGACAGTAGACGAGCTAGTAGGGAGTCTAAGTCAGTGCCACAATTCGCCACCGGTAAACTTAAGTTTGTCGACGGTGATATAATTTTGCGCTGAACATTTCATAGTACAGATACAGAATCGCAACTAAAATCCCCCGACAGGAGACATGTAGATGTTAAACACTACAGACTCACACACACGCACGCAAATTCACCCATACGCGCGTCTAACGCAAGCACGCGCACCTTCACATACACACACACGCACGCAACGGAAACCTATCAATTAGCCAATATTCTATATTTGCGAGATCTTTACGAGATAGACGGATGACCTAGTTAAAGTCGGTGGATGGTGGATGCAAGCCGCTTCCAACCGAGACAACTAGAGCTCAATGGGGGAGGCCTATGTCCAACAGTGGATGTCTTATGGCTGATATGATGATGATTCTATCTTTTCAGATGTTGTCGCTACGAGACGATGATGATGACGACAGCCATCTCTGCATTAAGTGCAACGCCACCATCATAGGACTTGAAAACTATGTCAAGCACAGAAAAGAACGGTGCACCAAAAACAAACGGGAACAAAAAGTTGACCTACCAATAGATACTTATGAACCCACCTACAACCTTGGCGCTGATGTTTTCTTCCAATCCTTAGAACTCCAGAGTAGCGTTAAAAAGACGTCATTGTCGCGATTGACCCCACCCATACCAATATCAAAGGCGAGCCTCGTCAGGAAAAATCCTTTAGCCGTGGCTTCTACTTCAAGAGATATACCAACTATGAGTCCAGTAGAGAGCAATTTCAGAGGCGGAGACTGGATCGGAGGACACAGTCTTCGAATTGGTAGTAACGAGGATAACCAAACTAAATTGATCAACGCCGTTGCAAGTATTAGCGGGGCGGTAAAAAAGGATATACCGACATCATCCTACAGTATAGGACCATACAATGATTTTAAGGCTGATGACGAATCTGATGAATCAGAAGATACAGAAGACGATGAGGACGAGGAACCTCCGACTGGTGGTAAATGGAAACCACCTCCGAATTACACTGGTGGAAAATGGAGGCCAGTGTCACCAGAACATGAAGAATGGGTGATGAGGGATGAGCAAGAGCATACCGGAGGGAAGTGGAGACCTATCATGGCTGATGCGAATGAAAGAGATGAAGATTATGATGCCCCACCTCCAGGGCACACTAAGGGCAAGTGGGTCCCAGGAGCCAATGAAAAGTCTCAGATCATGCAAACGACTTTCCAAACGAAAGGGTCTGTGCAGTACTGGTGTGGTCCTTGTAACAGGAGATTGGGTTCACGAGCGATTTACGAAAAACATCTCATGTCAAAGTTGCACATGAAGAAAGTACTACCAGAGAACGAGCTTGAATTTTCTGGACATCTGCAGCCTTTGAGACATACTGTTGAACAAAGCAGTCGAAAACTAAGATCGATTACCAAACCTACATCCCAGAAAAAGAAGCTCCCAAATTCGAAAGTTAATGAAATTGAGAAGAAGAAGAAAAGGAAACGGAAATTGCGTTTCGTTAATTGTCCTGGCTGCAAATCACGAGTAAGGCAACATTTAATGGGGAAGCACTTGATATCCCACTATCACTTCCGAAAAGCTTCCACGGTGCAAAATCAAGTGTATCGCCAATTGATTTTAAGCAACATCGACGTTATTGTACACCAATCCCCATTCCAATGCAGCCCTTGTAAATTCTATACGAACTGGTTGCCACAATTCATGAGGCATTGGTCATCCGATGAACACAGCGAGAAAACTCTATCAATGGATGGAAGATACTGGTGTTCCTTTTGCAAATACGAATGCGACACATCCGTTGAGATGCTCCTCCATTTAACCGGACCTGATCATAGTGAGGTCGTTGCCGTCATCAACAGATCTATGCCCATTATTATAAGAAAAAGGAGCATTATCAAATGCGAGACTTGTTACAGAGAATTACGTTACAACGCTGAGATTAGGCGACACTGTCAACTCACTGGTCATCAATTAACATACACGGCTACCGACGAATATCAGGAGCTACATAATTGCCAGCAATGTTCAGCGAAGTTCAAGTCTTCGCTCACATTAGCAGCACACTTGAAGTCCGTTCATAAACAAAAGACGCACTTGTGTTTGGTATGCTCTAGAACATTCTGTTCTTCGGAAGAAGCAAAACAGCACAGGAATACTTCGGAGCATAGATTGAGGAGAAGGGCTAATATGAAAGCGCGTGGTATTCCAGTTAAGGAGATTCGAAAAAAATGCCCGTATTGCATTGAGAAAACTGTCGTTTTGTCAAATATCTTGGAGCTGAAAGACCATATCAGGAGGATGCATCCTAACAACAAAAAAAAGTAAGTAGCTAAAATCCGAAACTTAATAACTTCATTGTTTAGTCAGTTTCTTAATAAACACTTCTCTAGTGCTAACACTCTGCTGTCAGCATTTGTTGAAATAACATAAAATTTACTGCGGTCAAAGGAATATTTATCTAAACTTGACTGCTGTAACTAAGGCTGAAAAAAATCTACATAGTCTATCCATAATCTCAGACCCCCGCAAATACAATTTACTTACAGCAATAATTTTTAACTTTTCCTTTTCCTACTGCCAGGTGCCCCAAATGCGGCATGTCCTTCCTCCTTCACCAGGAAGTGACTCGTCATATCAGAGCCAACGCTTGCCAATTCCGGAACTGGCTCGCTCCCAGCTCTTCGCAATCATTTCAACTCTGGAACTGTAGCCAATGCCTCTTCACCACCGACTCTCAAGCCGAATGCTACTTCCACGAAGTCCTACACACCATTCCTGTGAAAGAAACTCTGACGGTAGAGAACGAAGAGAAAATTATCCTGAAATATGAGTGTCCTCTATGCCCCAAGAGTTTCCGAAAGTCTTCGCTACGTTTGCATTTGAGACAGCATACGTGCGAAAGGCCGTTTGTTTGTAAGACCTGTGGAGCAAATTTTACGAGAAAGAGCAGTTTATGTAACCATGTGCAGAAGGAACATGAGATAGCTAAAGTGAACAAAGCGGAGGAGAGTCAGTGTGGGAGATGCAAGAAGACGTTTTCAAGCAAGTGAGTATACATTTTCCAAAGTTACTTTTCTCTTCTTTATCTCTATTTGATCTTTCTTTTGTAAGTGTGAGTAATGTAATTATTGTGAGGTACTAAGATTGAATATTTTTTAACAACTTCTTGGTTTACGTGACAATTAGGAACTATGATACCCCGCAAATCGTGTCCTAATTTTCGAAGCGCGATTTTTTCCGCAGCGTACTCTTCTTTTAATTCTAATCAATCTAGCTTCTTCTTTAATTTAACTTCCTCGGCAATGTAACGAACTTTGTTAAAATAGGTATCTATACCGTCCATAATAATCTAGGAACTCGCCTCTAAACCTCTTAAAGCCACCGCAGACAATCATGCATGCCATTAGAACTAGTTCTCGATCTAAACGGAGGCTGTTTGAATCCGTTGATGAACAAACTTACATCGTATCTTAAAGTTATAGTGCATTACTGCAGTCTAATGTTCTTGGTGTAAGGGTTGGGTGCATTTTGTACTTATAAACTACATGGTAGACTTATAAACTGAGCCGTTGTTACGAAAGTCTTAGGTATCATGTTATAGGCGCTGCCGCTAACAACCCGTCACTATTTTGATTTCCATTTCCACCTATACGCCCTTAATCATGCTAAGCGTGGCCTTAAGGTTTTGTTACCTTAGGCTCTGTCCCCGTAAGGGATAAAGACGTGATATACGCATGTATGTATGTATTGTTGTAAATGTTGTAATGATACCATCATTATTATAGAGCTTAAAATTTTGATGAAATTTGCTGTCACATGTGGGAATACGCATTACTGGATGTCATAAAGCAAAAATGACGGAATAGACGCAATTTTTTGTATGGGGACTATTCTGAGCTTGAATTCCTGTGCCTGTTTGTCGTTACGTGTAAATTATTCATAAAAAATTACAATGATTACAACTTGTCATCGAAATATTGTTCAGACATTATTGAACAATATTTCAGACACCTCGACCGATAGACACATAAACACGTCCGAACACGAACCTGCGACATCGCGACACGTGCACTCAATAAAGTGTGCCATCTCAAAATACTTTGATGAACACGACATCCGGAATTTATTTCCGTGTTGTGTTAAAACGTCAACGGATCAAGCTCAAAGAGACATGGCGTACGAGAGACAAGCACAGCAGGACAGGGGCCCGATTTCTGAAAACATACGTGAAAATGGCACTTGAACATACATACATACATACGTCTTTATCCTTTACGGGGTAGACTGAGCCTATAGAAACAATATACTAGGATTTACCTCTTCTTCTTCTTCTTATTTGTGGCGTATCAAGTCGCTATAGCGACGACAACTTCGCTAATTTCAAAGTAATCAAAATGTAAATCAAAAATCATGTGACATAATGATGGCAACGTTGTACGGTACTACGGTCAAAAGACCCACCTCCCCCCTATGTCGGGCTTTTAGCCTTGACATTATTACAGCAAATCTTAATTAGGTATTATCGCAGCGCCAATAACGGCGCATAACGGCATTAAACTAACATAAGAACACATTAAAAAACATTATACTTATACACACACACATACACACACACAAATCACGTTTATATCCCTTACGGGACACATAAAGTCTGAGGTAACAAGACCTAAAGGTCACGTTTAGCATGATTGTAGGCGTACAGGTGGAAAGGGGAATCAAAATAGTGATGGGTTGCCAGCCGCATCGCCCATAACAAGATCCCTAAGACTCGCCCTTTATACTTATCACTAGGTACATAGTATAAAACAAAGTTTCTCTCTCCCTATGTCCCTATGTCCCTAAGTATGCTTATATCTTCAAAACTACACAACGGATTTTGATGCGGTTTGTTTTAATGTATAATTAATTCTACGCAAACGAAGTCGCGGGCAGAAGCTAGTGACATAATAAAAACAAGAATTCTATAGTACTTCGTCGGTCGACTTGTGTTTTGCGATTGAAAATTTACATCCAGCGATCGGACCTACTGTGCCAATGTACCGTGTATCTTAACGTCAAGTTATGAATATCCAACCGATAAGTGTGAAGGAGTTGTGAGACGCGAGACACGGCGCATCCTCTCGCAAATCCACTCCGGCGCAGCTCCATACATTTCCGCTACTTTGTTGGTGACGCGATTTGTGAGGAACGCAAGTTAATGTACATATGGCAGTTATTATTTATTGATGCAAATAAGAATGGAAGATTTTAGTATCACAAATAAAAAATAAAGTATATTTAACTATTTTATTGAATCAGGCGTTACTTTGTGGAGGTCCATTTCAATGAACAAAAAATGTTTATCTTGCTACTCAAGCGCAAGTTGCGGTGTAGCAAGGTAAATATTTTTTGTTCATTTAAATTAAACTATTATAAATGTAGCTCAAATGGTTTTGGTTACCTATGGTTTTCAGATTTTTATGCATTAAAGCTTAGAAAGTAAGCTTTTATGCACATAGAGTACAAAAACCATGGGTGTCCGTTTTTTTGCAAGAGAGGTGTATTTTCTACTTAGTTTAAAAATAGTCGTGGGAATTATTCTAAATTGGGACCGAGAACCTACGAGTAGTTATAGCTACACACATGTTTCACCTGGCTTGTTAGATTATTTTCCGTCATTTTTTTTGTAGCAAATTTTCTTTTTGCGTTTTTTCTGTTTTTTTTTAGTCCGTTTTTTTAGTGAAGCTTATTTTCACTTTCATAGCAGACGTACGTATAAATCGGGTGGTAAAAAATATTCGGATTGTCCAGTGAGAAAACGGAGGAATAAGTAAAATAAGTTTGTATGGAAAAATGGCCGACAGTTGGCCATCCTATTCGAAACTGCAAGTATGGTGTACCTAGTATGAGTTTCACTATATGCATTCGCCGTCTGCATTTCTTGGCCTCTGTCCACTGGGTGTAAGTGATGTTATTACCACGCCCTGCTTATTTATTGGGCTGTTTTGTTTCACCCATTTTTATTTTATATATCTTCGGGCAAAATAACTAGAATTCAATAAAAAAAAATATTTTTTTTTTTGCATTTTCAGAAGCGAGCTTGCCCTGCATACGTGTTCAGCTACAACGGAATTAAGCTGCCCTTTCCAACAGTGTACGTTCGTCGCGTCAACTTCGACGCAGTTTGCAAAGTATGTTTGTTTATGATAAAAATATTTTGATTATTCGAAGAAACTACAAACGAAAAATATTTTGTTGTTTGGGCATGTATAAACGCCATCTAGCGGCTACATACTGAACCAATGACGTTTCAATTTATCTTCGTTTCAAGAGCCAACGAAACGAAAGCGTAACTTTGTTCAACTCTTGAAGCTGTTCTGTTATAAACACAGATGGCGCTTTTCTCAAGTCTCAGGTAATTTGATAATTGTGCATAATAGTTTATTTGTGTACACTTATAAATTAAATGAGATACTACCTTTTTAAAATTATGAGTTCGCGTATTTAACTTTTTATAGCATTACTGCAGGTGGTATCATTTCACTCGCATAAGTAATGTTTCATTCTCTCGTTTATTTTTACTTCGTTGCCAAATGTATAAAACAGCGTTCATTTTGTAAGTAAGATTTTAGCGCCCATGATGAGTATAAAATTATCATTGTTATTGAGATCTATGTATAATCTTTTTTTAAGATAGTACGCGACATGTTGTAGTTGAACCAACGAGCACTAGATGGCGTTGTCATCAATTTTATTTTCAGACATTACGCGACTCATGGCGAGCGGCTGAAACATCTAAAATGTCCGCAATGCCCGTTCAAGACTGACCAGAACAGTCATCTGAAGAGACATTTAATAACTCACGAAGCTGCTAAGCCGTATAAATGCCCACATTGTGACTTCACTTGCGCCAGTTTGGTAAGATTTGTAACACAGACGGACCGAAGTCGTCAGTTCTCCACGATAAATTTCAAGTCATACTCAAATGTGAGTTTTAGACAGGTGAAACTTGGAACTTGAAGGAGTGTAGCGTGGTAAGGAAGAGAGTTACAAGTTGTATTTATGCATCTGTATCATTTATTTATTCGAATGCCAACCACTCCGGCGCTAGCCTAGCTGTAGCGCTAGCTCGTCGTGCATCGTAGCAGTTACGTAGTAGATGACTAGATGGCGCTACTGTACCTATAATCCAAATCTATGGTCTTTCCCACAATAATGTCTTCTTAGCTTTTATTTACCTTGTTCAAAGGTTTTAGTTTTCGGCAACTTCCAGTGATCATTGACTGATTCAAATGTGATATAATGTATGGTCTGTTTCATTTTAAATGACGAAAAGTACTTAAAACCGACATCTATTGTTCAATTGTTAACTTCAAGTGGGGTTGTAAAACCATTAGTGTTAACTAAGAGTATACCGTGAACAAACAATCTTGATAGTTTTGATGTTGTTGGTCGGTGTTACACTAGATGACATGCGTTTCTAAAATAATAATTATATACTGTATCAAAATCACTTTGCACAATTGTTTAATAGTAGGTATAAGAAATTTTTACCTGAGTGTTAGCCGCACTGTAATTGTTTATGGAAAACAATACACCTATTATACTTAAAAGGGTCCAATTCAGGTAATAAACAATAATCAATAGGAGGGGATACTTTCCAGGCTTAAGTGCAATATTTTTTTAGTGTCTAACGGGTGTATTAATAATCATATTTTAAATAAAAATTAAAATCTTTCATTTCAAAGATCAAGAAGGGTTGAGCTACTCCAATACTGCGGTCAGTTTTTTTATGTCTCTTTGTTATTTTTTCCTTTCATATTCAGCAACAAAAGAATTTGTAAAATCCCGCGTTAATTGCATTTTCGTCATTTTAAATAAAACAGACTATACATAGTTGGGATGAAGACTTAAGCACAATAATCCAAGAAATAATGGAATTAAGTAGGCAAAAAAGCTAGCTTAAAGCTAGGGATCCTCACGGAACAATCTATAGGGAATACTCTTTCCTTGAATTCTTTAAGAGGCGCCGGTATAACACTCTTTAAGTGTTTCTATATTTCAGGAGAACCTCCGCAAACACGCTCTTCACCGCCGCTTGCACCCCGGTCTGCCGCTCTACCGCTGCCGCGTCGGCGCTTGCGCATATGGAGTTAATACCGCCACGGAACTGCGCGCGCATCTCACGACACAGCACGCCGACGAATACGGGGCAAAGGACGCTGTCGACGCTGTCAAACGGCATCTGATGATAGATTAAAAAAAACTGTATACTCTATTCCAATCTATTCTAACGCCTTTGTAAGCAAACCAATTTCAGCAAAATTCACACAAAATCACTCGCAGTAAGTAATTAACATTGCATGAGAATGTTGAAGGATCATACTGGATATCTCACGACGTTTTGTAGCAATCGTAGCTACAATAATTTTTATTATTAGATACCTTTAATTTGTATGTGAACTTGGGGAAATTTGTTTGTTTACAAAAGCGTTACAATGGATGGACTCACAAAATAAACCGAGTGTAAAAAAGTCTAGTTTTATTTTATCCTTCTAAGTTTGAGCTCAAAACTAATTCTTCAATTATTCTTAACGCCATCTGTTTCTAAGAATTACCTATTGTATTCAATTTATTGTTATTTTTGTATTCCATGCGTCATGTAAAACAAAACTGGCGACATCTAATGTTAAGCAGTTGAACTAAAATAAAATCTACGGCTGTATTCGTCTTGTGTGTGTTCTCTGGTCAGATCTAGATGGCGCGGCCATCTGCATCACGTATGAATAATATTTAACACAAAATAGCAATGAATCTAAATGTTTTACTAAATTTAGGAAGATATTTAAAAAACACAATTCATTATTGTCATAATCAGAATTACAAAAACGTCGAACTGAATATTTTAATCTAGCAACTTACAAACATCTCACATTCACACCATAATCGTCTCTGTAAGTGGCGAAATCTGGAACTAAACTTAACACCTGCATTCGTCAAGTCGTCGCGTAGACACTAGCGCCACAATCAATTGCATTGAATCTTCACTTCATAACGATACCTATAAAAGCGGGGGAAAAATAATCGGTTAGGAAACGTCAATGTGAGACGACGTGCGTGCGGATTGGAAGAAAAATAAAATCGGAAACGTCAGTGATTATTAAATAAAACATTGGATATTTATTGTCAGTTTAGTTTTGCAGTGCACTTGGAAGTTCTTATGTAATTTTATCGATTAGTTCTGTGCAGATATATCGTGCGTGCTGTGAAAATTGTTTTTTAAAATGACCGTTTGCTGAAAATCGATTGAAAATGTCTCTAAAGGTACGTAATTTGTTTTGGTTATTTAATTTGACCTTGTATCATTTTTTCTACAACTTTAACGTCAGGCATTTTCTGTTTATCATGGTTAGCATCAAATTGTGCCTATAACCTCGTATAGGTATTTTTAGTTCGTCGTTTTGCAACTAAACAAACATTAATTCTTTTTTTTACTAACCTCATTTTTGCGGCATGTTATCTTGTACATTTTGTTATTTTCTTTTGTGGCGAAAAGGTATTATTTACTTAGAACGTCTTGCGTCTGCCGTACCAGTAATAAGGTTCACGCATACGTAAATAAAATGTAATAATTACGATAGATATTTTAGCATTTATAATTTTGACAAATAAAAATAAAGAATGGGTTAGAGCCCCAATACCTATAGTTGTTCAGTTCCGTATAATTTTATAAAATGCCAACCTAACAAAAACTGGCACAATAAAAAAAAAACAATGACATATCGTTAAGCATGTGTGCAGTTTTAATGCTATTGTTCTTAGGTATCGTTGTATTTTGTATTTATTAGTCAACTGCTGACTTTAAGAGAATTTTCTCACGCTTTATTTCGACCACCTGACGGTAGACAGCTGACATGGGGACTTATTCTTATTACAATCTCTAAAGCGCCCTGTAAACGATCAAATTGTTTGTCAAATTTTACGCGTTTGTCAAACAATCTACTTGTTTGTCGCGTTTGATGAAAATCTGGATTGATGTCGAGTTTGACAAACAGATATGAACGTATTTGTCAAACAAGATTTCGGAAGAAGAAGTTTGACAAACAAATTTGTCAAGCAAATTTGACCGTTTAACAGGGCGCTTTAACAAATTTGTTTGATATTTGGTTTGATCGTTTTCAGCTGTTTGATGAAAACGTGAAGTTTGACAAACAAATTTGTCAAGCAAATTTGATCGTTTACAGGGCGCTTAATAGAAGGCAGACTGAATGTATACCTATTTAGCGTGTGCGTGCTATGTGATTCTTAGCACGAATTTTGGATCAGGGGTCTATGGGGATAGGGTTTCCACCCGTACTATATTATATAGTATTGTTCTATGCTATGTATCAGTCTATTGTACTTTACGTTATAGAAAAATAATATAGTACGAAGAATACTATATTTTCATCGGTAATACAGTTTTCGCGCTTTTTTTAATTAACTGTGACTGAAACGCACCCACAACGCAGCATTGAGAATTTAAAAACGAAACTTCTTGACTTAATCTTCCTATTAGTTTGTCTTCTTCTGTCACATTTCTCCAATCTCTGTCAAATACAAATAAAACGCAATTTTAAACCATCTTCAGAAATAAGAAAAGGTTTTGAGTTAGTTTAGTAGCAAAACCTCGTCATTTAGAAATCAAATGAGACATTTGCAAAATCAGTAGACTTATTCTAACGCGGTCGCAATCGCCATCGTGTTCGTTTTGACAGTTCATGTATGGGCTGACAATTGACATCGGAATCAGCTAGCTGTCACATTCATACAAGAACTGTCAAAATGAACACGATGGCGATTGCGAGCGAGTTAGACAATAAGCCTACTACTTATTTCTTGTCCAAGTCATCATAAAGGAAACATTTGTATTCGCAACATTTCAGACTTCTATTACCAAGGGTTTGGGGTAGTGCGTTTATGACTCAGTCAATCAATAATCCAAATTTTTCTTATTTAAGTCGATACATACATACATATATCACGTCTTTGTCCCTTACGGGGTAGACAGAGCCTAAGGTAACAAAACCTTTAAGCCACGTTTAGCATGATTGTGGGCGTGTAGGTGGACAGGGGAATCCAAATTTAAGTAGGTAAAGGTAGTAAATTTTTATTTAAGTAGGAACCTGTAATAGAAGTTTATCCCACGGTTAGTAGCTTTCAATTGTCAGGTTTTACCAGTTTATCGATGACTCGAAACCTTACATCTTCACATGACGATATACTTGGGCAGCATGTCGCCAATTTCTTTCGCCATAAAAGAGGAACAAAACTGGTCGCTGGCTGGGGTTGCCACAAACCCGTTCAACCCGACGCAGGCTCTTCCGAGCCATTGAACCGAGCCTTTGCTTACATTACATTACAGTCTTTCATTAATAATTCAATAAAGTCTAAGAGTAACGCAGTGACCTATCGCATCCAAAGTCGATTGTATATTTCAAAGCCTGCTTTCAGTCGAGTTTTTTCTCTCGAACTTGAACATCCTGTCTCTAGGTCCTGTTCTTCAAGGATTTCTGCTAACCTTTCCAAGTACAATATCCTCACTTTGTTACACTGCTGACACATACATAGCACTGTTTAAAAGTAAAACAAAATATGTGAAATACTGCCCACTGTACCAAAACACATTATAACCTTGGACATGATAAACGTCAAGTTTCGCAATTATAGATTTTTTTTCAATGTCAACATTGATCGTCACACGATCATACCGCTCGACTGTATTCTTTTGGGGCAAGTTTTTAGGAATTTACCAAATTATATGGGCGTGTGCTATAGGTAATTCTTCAAGAAATTATGAAAAAAATGGTGTAAAGCTAAATGAAATTCCTGCCTTAAACACTGTGGTTGCAGATTAAAAGTATGTTAAACTTCCTTTACGTATATCCAACAATGAAACAGTGGACATAGATATTTTCGCTAATGTTACAGATTTAAATCCAATCCAGACAGAGTGGGTCGTCTATAAATATCGTCTGCCATTCGCGTGCAAAACAACTGGAGATAAAACATTCATGGATCGTTCTATATTCATGCTCGTCGTTAATAGGGTGTCACACGAGCCACAGATTGCGGGTAGTCTGAAGTTTGGCATATTTATGCGTGTGGCTTGAAATAATAATAGGTCTCAGATTCCTTACTGACCAAATAAAAATTGCACGAAAGCAAAACTACTTTGGTTATGTAACTTGGTTGTGTACGGGGAACAAGCTATCTATCATCTTGATTTAACCTTTGCCAGACAAAGACAAAATAAATAATTTATTTTGCTAAAACCGGTTTGTATTTTTTTTATCAGTAACGGGGCTAGTCTCTAAGATCGTCTGCAGACCCTTGCTATAATTTGTCTCGTGTCTGTCTCCACTTTAATGTTTTAAGTTTAGACTGGATGTGTCTAGAATTGTTTTCCGAAGTCGTAAAATGCTGGAACTGTCTGGGAAGTGACCATAAATGGCATTTGAGAGTATTGCGACTGTCTGGAGTCCAAACTGAACAAACAAGGGTTCCTACTGTTTACTTGGCATTCAATCCAGAATACGGAGATACGCCGAAAAACTAGTCACCGACATAGCTCGAAGATCTACGTTGAAGTGGCAATGGGCAGGCCACACCGCTCGTAGAACAGGCAACCGTTGGAAGAAAAGTTCTCGAGTGGCGGCCACGAACCGGAAGACGCAGTGTTGTCAGGCCTCCCACTAGGTGGATCGAAGACATCTTGAAAGTTGCAGGAAACCGGTGGATGCAGGTAGCGTTCTAGGCCTTTGTTCAACAGTGGACGTCTTCTGGCTGATGATGATGATGAGTTGGCATTGCTTTGTAATCGAAGCCATACTTTCAAAGTTTGTAAGTACAACAATTTACAGTATGGTGACAAAATGTGAAGTCTGTAAATCGTAGCAACAAGAAGACGTACCTGTATTTGAAATGACTTAACCAAAAGTAGGTCATAAAATAATGACTTCCATAATTCTGGACGCCACAGTAATCCTAAAACTATTTAGAACAAACACAGATTCTGAAATGGTTCATGTGAGCTAGTTAAGCTACGCAATGCATCTGTTTCGTAACATTCGATCTGGCTGAACTAGCCTTAACCATAGTGCAACAATTTCTAATAGTAGACTCACCTCTCGGTGCTAACTGCCTACAACGCAACGCACGTCGTGAACTGGGGCCTGCCAATTAGGATGCGGCCCTAGCCCACCCCGTACTTAGTTCCTCCGTCTGGACGGCCAAGTTACCTCACTAATCGTTATTACTACGCTATGCTCTATGCTTTACCTAATTGGAGAGAGATCTGTTTCGCAGAACCGGTGATCTGTAGATGGCAATGTGTGCCAGAGAGTTAATTGCAATGCGACATTTACGTTAGCTGAGGTGCATCTTACTTTGTGGAGGTCCATTAAACAAAAACTACTCCTTAATACATACATAAATCACGTCTTTATCCCTTACGAGACAGAGCCTAAGGTAACAATACCTAAATGCCACGTTCAGCATGATTGTGGGCGTAGGGTGGAAAGGGGAATCAGAATAGTGATGGGTTGCCATACATTTTCGCCTATTCCCTCGATGGGCTTTTACCATCTGCACGTGAAGACAAGCAACCAGTGGCGGACTAAGCCCGTCAGAGGCCCGGGGCGACAATACTAAATGAGCCCCCCCCAGCTCAAAAAAATATGTAGTTTTGTCCGTACACATACACATACACACACTTGTCTTGTTTAGGATTTGACCAGGAGAACGCGGAGGCATTTGGGGGCCCCCAAAGACCGGGGGCCCGGGGCGGGCCGCCCCTTCCGCCCCCCTGTTAGTCCGCCACTGCAAGCAACTGGTAAATTCTTTTTTTTCTCTACTCCCAGACCAGCATACTCCAACATACTACCATATAATATCAAAGGGATATACGATACGACAGCTCTCAGCATAATTTTCCCATTTTGAGATCGCAACAGATTTTTCTTTTCGGTTTGAACAATGTCTGTTACTTTCATTTGTAAACTCTGATTTCGCGAAGGTTTGGTGAAGTAACGAGCCGCGTCGCCACGAGAGTCGATCGTAAAACTAAATATGCACAAGTACATCATTAACACAGTTTTTTACGTAGGCCTGAAACACGGATAGCAAAAAAGAACTATACGCAGCTTGTTTCATATATACCTCCTCTAGTTACCTACCAAAACTACTATAGTTCTTCCAATCATTAAGTTTCTCGATGACAGCTCCCGTAGAATGTAACTGCGCTTTTTACGCAAAAAATAACTTTTAAATGCGAGGTATAAAAAATATGACAACTGCCTAATTTTGTTCCTTGATCACATACAATATTCATCTAAGACAAATTGAGTCCATATGCAGTGATATTTTTTTAATGTGCGATAAACAATAAACATTTTCATAAAGTTACATTCTATGGGATTAATCATTGTAATTGTAATCCCATAGAATGTAACTTTATGAAAACGTTTATTGTTGTACCTCGCATTTAAAAGTTAATTTTTGCGTAAAAAGCGCAGTTACATTCTACGGGAGCTGTCATCGAGAAACTTAATGATTGGAAGAACTATACAACACTACAAACACTACATAGTTTTTTTCACGGTGTTTGTTTCCGTCTTCACTATCACTTCACTATCACTACATAGTATAAAATAAAGTCGCTTTCTCTGTCCCTGTGTCCCTATGTCCATATGTACGCTTATATCTTCAAAACTACACAACGGATTTTGATGCGGTTTTTTTTAATACATAGTGATTCAAGAGGAAGGTTTATATGTATTGTAAGGATCATAACTATTACAGCGATTACTTATTTTTCTACCACTAATCACAATAGGCAAAAGATTAGATATGGCTCACGTGACCTTGATAAAGAAAGATTCTGGAGACGTCCGTCTGCCGCAAGCGCCACGATGTCAATGCCAGCCAGGCCAGGCGATGACTGTGTGTCCGCTCGCCTACCCTACCGCTAGCTAGGTAGCCAGGTACGGATGGTGACAGTGACAGTTAAAGGTGGCGCCAGACGGATAGCGCTTACACGGCCTCTCCTGACAGCGTGTCGTCCTCGACCCGTTCTTGGGTGGTGTTGCTCTGAACCGGGGAGTCTACCACGGGCGATTCAGCATGCGAGTCCTCTGGTGACGCGGATGGATCGGCGGCCGCTGTAGAAGAAGATGCTTCACCATCTTCTAAGTTTTCACCCGGATGTTAATTCGTTTGTTGGCAGTAGGAGCTGTTGTGGACTCTGGCCAACGAAAGCTCGGCCTTCACCTGAAACATACTTGACGCAGACCGTAATCGTATGTGTAAAAAGCACAACACACGCAGACCGTTATCATACGTGACGTATACAAACCATTCAACACACAGATCGTAATCATATGTGTAAAAAGCACAACACACGCAGACATGGGCGTACCCAGGTTCTGGGCCAGGGGGGGGCTAATCAGATTTTTTATAAGCTAGGTGCTTAAAAAAAATTAAATTAAAATAGATAAAATGCGTTTATTAATATTTATGTACAATAAAAGTACTAGATAAGATACATAATTAGTAGGGACGTCAACATTATCCAGGGGGGGGCAGCTGCCCCCCCCTACCCCACCCTGCGTACGCCCATGCACGCAGACCGTTATCATACGTGGCGTATACAAACCGTTCAACACACAGACCGTAATCATGTGTAAAAAGCACAACACACGCAGACCGTTATCATACGTGGCGTGTACAAACCGTTCAACACACAGACCGTAATCATATGTGTATAAATCACAACACACGCAGACCGTTATCATACGTGGCGTGTACAAACCGTTCAACACACAGACCGTAATCATATGTGTATAAAGCACAACACACGCAGACCGTTATCATACGTGGCGTGTACAAACCGTTCAACACACAGACCGTAATCATATGTGTATAAATCACAACACACGCAGACCGTTATCATACGTGGCGTGTACAAACCGTTCAACACACAGACCGTAATCATATGTGTATAAATCACAACACACGCAGACCGTTATCATACGTGGCGTGTACAAACCGTTCAACACACAGACCGTAATCATATGTGTATAAATCACAACACACGCAGACCGTTATCATACGTGGCGTGTACAAACCGTTCAACACACAGACCGTAATCATATGTGTATAAATCACAACACACGCAGACCGTTATCATACGTGGCGTGTACAAACCGTTCAACACACAGACCGTAATCATGTGTAAAAAGCACAAACAACGCAGACCGTTATCGTACGTGTGTGCAGTAACAGGTGCCCAGAAGATTACCTTGAAAGAAACAAGTTACTTACTTTTAAAAATTCCGGCACCGTCATTATAAAATTCACTCACAAAGTAAATTCACAAAAATGTATGAAAAGCAGTAAACAACCACTAAAACAAACAAAACAAAAAGAAGCAATCGCTGGTTTTCTTTTTTTTTCAAACGCAAAACACTGTAACGGTTTTCTTAATTTAAAATAAGGTGGGTATAGCACGTAATAAAACACTCGGGTAATGCACTCACTGTGGGCAAACTAGTTCTTTATCCCACATCTGATGTAAGGATCATAACTATTACAGCGATTACTTATTTTTCTACCACTAATCACAATAGGCAAAAGATTAGATATGGCTCACGTGACCTTGATAAAGAAAGATTCTGGAGACGTCCGTCTGCCGCAAGCGCCACGATGTCAATGCCAGCCAGGCCAGGCGATGACTGTGTGTCCGCTCGCCTACCCTACCGCTAGCTAGGTAGCCAGGTACGGATGGTGACAGTGACAGTTAAAGGTGGCGCCAGACGGATAGCGCTTACAGTATAATACATGCATAATATACCGTGCAAAGCCGGGGCGGGTCGCTAGTATTAAATAAATTATACAAAATTGGGTGTCATAACGACGGACTACCTCCAGTGCAAATTTTTGACGCAAATAAGGTCCTGAACGCGTTCGCGTTAACGTCTCAATTGCTATAGTCAAATTGACAGCGCCACCAGCGGAACGAAACGACAACAAACAGACATCATAGTAATTTCCGTGCATGGCGGGAAGAACTTGATAACTCCACTTACACGTTTTTTTTTTTATCGTCGCAATGGCTTCCTACAGCATTGGTTTTGTAGGAAAAAAATTGACAACTCGATATCTACGATACTTTTAGAGATATTGCCTCGTGAGTATTTGAATATATCCATACGCTGCGTATTTTATTTAACGAAACGAGATATATACGCGATGAGTCACAAAAAAATATATAATATCGTAATATATCCTTACATCAACTTATGCTCAAAAACCGATCTAGCGTACGTAAATTGACAAAACAAGATATCAAAGCGACGACTAACACACTATTACGTTAACAAATAAATATATCGTTTTATCTACTTATATTCAACTACTGGTAACTTGATATATCAATTTATACTTACACTATAAAGTTAACAATTAATATATTGACGTTATATTTCGACTTATCAAGTTACTCACGCTATGCACGGAATATGATATCTCGTGTTATCTTAGTAGTTTCTCATTTATAGACCGGGTCAAATCAAAAATATGTTCTTTATTGAATAACTTGTCACATTGTGTCATGTCTCATACTGATGTCGCATACTACTTTTCCCAAGATATATGAGAACAGGGGTGCGTTCAGTTTGATCACCCGACGACGCCCGACTACGCACTGGCCCGTTCAGTAAGTCAGTGCGATCATCGGACGATCACACCGGTCACCCCATAAAATAGATCGGTAAAAAAAGCCCAGACGTCACTTTGACAGTTGAAAAGCGGCAAAATTTATAATTCGAACGCTGGGGATATAAACTTATTATTACGAATACGAAATCGCATACCATCGACATTTAAATTTAATGTGAATTTAATTTAAAATGGGAGATTCAATGAAGACGTTAATGATTCAAGATGAAAAGGGACAGAAATATAATAATATACTATCAAAGATATCAGAAATATAATATCAAAATAAATATAAAATGAATTTCTATTCAGGTCTCGGAGCAAATATTTATTTTATATTTATTTTGAATTGACACTTTTGACAGAAGAACGTCCCAACTCGTTCGGTAAGTGTGTTCATGATCGGACGATTTTCATCCGACTTTAGTTACTGAACGTAGCCCAGAAGTCGTTCTAATTTTTCTTTTTTTTTTCAAATTAGGTAGTGCAAAAAGTGCGCTTGCATTCCCAAATTATTGAAATTTTATTACGAACATTTTTAATACATTTTTTTTATTACAAACGATTAATGTGTATTATTCATACCCAATTCTATGGTGAATAAGTTGATAAGTCATCGGTGAACATGTTGATAAGTCAATTATTATGAATAATAAGATAGTAAGAAAGATAAACATAACCATATTTGAAAAACCATCTAAAATTACTCTTAAATCAATTTAGACATTTCAATTACACTGAAAAACTGATTTTTAGGAATTAAATTTAATAATGTTTTCACTCGTTTGAGCACTAATGTATGGGTAATAAGTTGATAAGTCTCTGGGTAGTATGTTGATAAGTCTAATATCTTTCAAAATAAGCAGAATTTACGAGAACACGTAACATAATTTGAAAGATTACATAAAATTATCCATAAATCAAGCTATAGAGATGAGTTCGAGATAAAAACGGATTTTGGAGAAAATGACAAACTTTAAAATCGCTGCCCTGTAAAATTGCCATTTTGGAGATATCAAGTTCTTCCCGCCATGCACGGATTTATATTCCTCTAAAGAGCTTTTAGCATAGTGTAAGTTTCGGTTACTAAATACGACTCGAGCGCGTTTGCGTTTAGAACGTCAAATACATACTATGAGAACGATTAGTTGCCGTTTCGATAAATTTTTCGTCATATCAGCCGTAGGACGTCCACTGTTCGACATAGGCCTCCATAGAACTCCAGTTGCCTCGGTTGGAAACGGCTTGTATCCACCGTGAACCCGCGACTTTAACCGTTTAAGACGTAACTTTTACTTAGAGGGTACCTATATCGCTCTATTCCAAGAATTTCCAATTGCCAAATGCCAACTGAATCGGCTAATATTACTAATTAAACTTATAAACATAGCTTACTTAAAAAACTAAACTAAATGTAAAAAAAATGCAATCGCAAAACCAATCTTAACACTGACGCCGCTAACTCCTAATCAAAATAACTCTATTGTGACTTACCCCTTTGTTCTATAACAGTGCTATAACCGCTATTTTGATTCCTTGTCACGCTAGCCGCAAGGAAGTCTGCAATTACGCTAAGAACTAACCATTTCGTTAATTAGAACTAATGGTCGGTGTGTGAAACTAATTGACAGTGTAAGTGACTCAATCAGTTTTGATTGAGCGACTTTCGTTCTCATGTAGTGTAATGGAGTGTGAATTTTGACGGGCGATGTGTCATGTTAGCTGTATAGCGGTTCTATATGTAACATTAACACAATATTTTTTGTACTCGTTACATAAAGATGCCTGCTAAACTAATATTACTTACTTGTAATCCTACGATGTTATTGGCTCAACAGTTAAGCCTGATCGTATAATGGCGCGGCTCAACTGCGTCTTAAAATAAAAGTGCAATGTAATCCCTTTTGAATAACGCCTGAAATATGCTAGCTTTTAAACTTACAAACATCTGTATTTGTAACGAGTAGAAAACTATGAGGCTGCTGTATGTAGCCAGGACTTAAAATGGCCGCAATTGAATTAGCTACTTCCTAGCGCTATAACGGTGTCCGCGACAGCCGATGCGGAGCCTACCGCTTCATTTACAACCAATATAATGCCAAAGTTTATAGTATTTGTCATATCGTATGTTACTTTTTTTGTATCTAGTACTGGATGACAGTTAACGTCTCGTTTAGCGGAGCTTGCGTAACTAATTAGTTAAGCTTAAACCACTGTTGGTTAACCGCAAAGCAGCCGTTATACGCCCAGTTAACCGCTCGCAGCTGAAAATTGCGGTCATAAACGTGTAGTTTAAATGATTATAATGAGACTTAAACATTAAATATAGTACATGGACAAAGAAAGCATGCTTGTTTACTGCGCCTTGCGTGGTTTAAAGACAGTAAAAAGGTTGATTCGTTTCTCTTTTGCGAAAATAATAATGTGATGGAATTGAGCTCCATTAGATTGGAATGACCTTAGTAAAATATTATTATGAAGACTTATAACGTGCTATTTTCATGAAGAAAAACCTGTACAGCGCATGCGCGGCTATTTTGCATGACTTGACTTATACATAACGCGGAGAAGCAACAAAAAGTTCAAAACAGTGTAAGTATATTTTTATTACGGCCAGGAACATCACCAGTTGTTGAGAGAGAGAGAGAAATATTTATTTACACACATTCGGTGTACATAGACAGACAAGAGACTCGCGTGCGAGCGTGTAAACCCCTACAACGTAATATTTTGCGGTTAAATAAAAATCCTCTTATAGTATCCTATTAAATTGTTGCTCAAGCCTTTTAGTAAATTCGAAGATATAGCCAGCCCGTCGTGTTGAAGAGTATTAGCGCTTTGAAGGTATCGTAATACTGTGCTATAAAGGTATTATCGGAGCAGTTAACCTTTCAAATGTTAAGCGTTGTTATAAAATATATTAGTCGTATATAAGCTGTATAAAGGGTCATAGGGCAGACTTAAACATTGTTGCGACAATTAGAGGTAATGAAATAATCGAACAGTCTTCACTATAGGTATAATGTTAAAAATAGGCAGAGTGATGCACAAGGAAGGGGCAGGTATTATTTGTCAAGGTTTTGTGTTAATTGGCTGACTGAAATATAATGATATTTTTTGGAAGTGTCGGGAAAGCTGGGTGGGAAACAAATATTAATTTTGCGCAGAAGTCACTGGCATAAAGTAAATAAATTTATTCTTTAGATGAAAAGAATAAACTACCAACCGAAACAATATCTAAAAACACGAACGGAATTGCTCACGTAGCCAATCTAGATTCTCATGTGCGATATTTATGCGAATAATATAGTAAAATATTCTAGTGATATTATTCCATATTGTATCAAATTACCAAGTAAGGAAAACAATTTTATAACGTAAACAAGGTTAAATATAGACAGATTCTGCTTCAATTTCCATATTTATGTAATGCCAAGGTCATCTTATCGAAGCAATTAAGTATTGACGCAACCATTATCTAACGTCCTACATAGTATAAAAGTATAAAACAAAGTCGCTTTCCGCTGTCTACCTATGTATGTATACATAGATTTTTAAAGCTACGCAACAGATTTTGACTACTACCTGCTGGGACTAATGCCTGCTTACAATACCATCTATGTAAACCATATATGTTCTTGTGAATAAATGATTGATTGATGCGGTTTTTTAAATAGGTAGAATGATTCAAGAGGAAGGTTTATGTATAATTCTACGCAGACTAAGTCGCGGGCAGAAGCTAGTCGCTACATAGTATAAAACAAAGTCGCTTTCCTCTATCTGCCTGTCTGTCTGTCCCTATGTACCTATGCTTATATCTTTAAAACTACGCAACGGATTTTGGTGCGGTTTTTTATAGGTAGAATGATTCAAGAGGAAGTCGCGGGCAGAAGCTAGTTGCTGTTATAAATGAGACAAATTAAATAAATCGCTTACAGCTTATACCGGGAACTCCTGTACGAGATGTAACAGTAACTATTGCTCGTTACACTAACTAAAACCCTAGTGTGGACGAAGCACCCGAGCCTTGTATTCCTTCACCGAAAATCACATAATAAATACATACATACATGTATACATAAATCACGTCTTTATCCCTTACGGGGTAGACAGAGCCTAAGGTGACAAGACCTAAAGACCACGTCTAGCATGATTGTGGGCTTATGGATTGAAAGGGGAATCAAAACAGTGATGGGTTGCTAGCCACATCGCTATAACATGATCCCTAAGATTTTCACCCAATCCCTCGATGGGCTTATACCATCTGCGCGGGAAGAGAAGCAACTGGTACATAATAAATTTCTCACATAAAATCGGAAAACTCAAGAACTAGCCCGGGATTCGAAACCACGACCCTCTTGAGAGCCAGGCTACTACGGATTTCGGTTAGTATTCAGTATTTAGTATTTATTCAATTGCAACATTTTTTACAAAGTTTTTGTACATAATGATGCCCTGTTAGGACGTAGCAACTTATAATTAATAATTATAGCTAACACATGGCAATGCAGCAAAAAATTATACAATTATTGTATAAAACATGCTTAGGCGAAACTTTAAAATAAATTATGTATCTAAAGACTAACTGGGTTAGGTACATACTTTATGCTTTAAAATAAATAAAAATTACTTACAAAATACGGTGAGATCATATCTTTTATAGTAACAATGACTATAAAGTTATAAGGAGATCAGTTATTTTATTCTTCTAGGTACTCATTTATGGAGTAGTAGCACTTTTGGACTAGAAAGTCTTTAAATTTTTTATCATTTGTTTCGGTTTTAATGTGAATAGGTACTAAGGTTACTATGGATACATCCGTTTTCTAGTAGTGACATAATGCCTTGTGGTATGTAGTGGTCCAGTTGTCATGACGCGATGCCACTTGGTATGTAAGTGGCTTAGCATGACCCTGCGCGTGTCAAGTCATTGTCATAGTTGCTTACCTTCAACCGCGCTAACGGCTAAGTAAACCACCTGTTTACGACTACTATACCACTACTATGCTTCTTACTGCTTAGTATGCGAGACAGGCTTGAAATTAGGTCATTTTGTCGACTGCTTTGAGAGTAGTCTGATCGTCATGGGTTTTTTGTAGAAATTGGCTGTTGAGGACATGATAATGCTGGTAGGTATCGGATATCGAAAAAAAAATCATGTCAGAAATTAATGTTAAAATTTATTAATCATAAACATATATGTAAATTTCTGCATCAAAATACATTTAAATGTCAGTTGTAATAGGTCTGATAGTCTTATACCTAAACAAATTAAACAAATACAAATTGCGAGTAGAATAAATGCTTGTATTTAAAAAAGTACAATCTTGAACCACCTCTTTTTTGAAGCCTGCAAAAGTTCTAAAATCATTACTCTTCCCTCCACACCCTACGCGACACTTTGCAATCATTTATCGACGTCAAGTTACGCAGATGGTTATGTGTGTCACCTTTCCACAGGCTAAATATATCGATGCCCTTTAAGAGCGGCCCAGCGAACCATTAAGCGCTTATAAGAGCGTTATAGCACCATTATACAGCCACTTGTAAACGTCACCCGAAAATGTAATTAAGCGTCGAACCCTTTCGGACATGGAGTTGATGATTTGAACTAGGAACTTGGTTCCTCTTGTCTTGTTTTTGGATATAACTGTACGAGTTCCATACTGACTGCTTAGAGAGGTGGAGACATATTCCACGGAACTGACTGCACTTAAGCTACCAAAAATAGCGCAAAAAAGGTAAGCAAGGAAACAAAACAAACACTTCCTTCAGCTTCAAAGGCGCGTGTTGGATGCTCGTTAACTGTTTTCCGTAATATAATTTATGAGTAAGTTAACGCCAATCTATTCATTAATCACTAAGCGCAGATCCTGAAGCTTGATTACGCTGACGTTAATATGTTATTATAGAAGCCGTGGAGCCAGGGTCGTGGGTTCGAATCCCGGGCCCGCACCTAAGTTTTCGGAATTTATCTGCGAAACATTTGAAATTTACCATGAGGTTTTCGGTGAAAGTATACATCGCGAGGAAACCTGAATAGGTATCTGCGAAGCAATTAAGTGTGTGAAGTTTCCAATCCGCACTGGGCCCGCATGGGAACTATAGCGGAAACCCTCTCATTCTGATCATCGCTCTGGAGCGACTTGTGGTGTAGGGTAAAGTTGAGGACACAAGAGAGTGGCAAATCGCCAATGCGTTGGACCAACCAAGTTAATGTCCACCTTTCCACTAAAGGGTAATGAGCAGCGGCAACGAACTGAGCGGCCCGGAGTAAATTAGTTGTGCAGTTCCACTGGAGAGTTTCAGCATTTGCCTTCCACTTAGCAATGCGGCAAAAAGTTAAAAAGTTGCGATATACTTCTAGTATTTGATTCATTATTAAATGGGACCATTTTCGACTGATTTCTGAGAATTTAAGCTATTTTGATAATGTTCTGCAACTTGCACATTGCTACTTCCACCGCCAGCGAACTTAGCGGAGCGAGTAAATCGGGAAATGGGATGGGTCAGATGCGCGGAGTTCGTTCAAAACTATAGACCGAGCGTTTAAATGAGTCCTCGCCCGCGCGGCTCAGAGATCAAGAGAGGTGCGGGGCGGGTAGTGGCCCCTCGGTTGTCCCACCCCGCGCTTCTACACCGCGCGGGCGAGGACTCATTCAAGCGATCGGTCTACACCGTACCACGCCATGACACTGCGGAGCCATTTTAGCTCGCTCAATGCGAAACTGTGGGCTTTGGAAACTAGGGTTGTACCTACTGTGGGCAACGTCCATGACTCCAGTACAAACGTTTGTATTCATGATACAAATGCCTCTAATACTCAAACTTCTTCCAAACGTTGTAGGTACGTTTCTTTATATATTCGGTAAATATATCACTATCTTTTACGGTTTAGCCTCGGCTGGTTTCAGTTTCTTGCCAAGAATTGTAATTTATGAGCGGCAGTGTCAAGGCTAGTCTTGGATAACCTATGTTGGTTGTAGCGTATTAATTTTATATTGCCTTGCATTTTATGTTCAGTCTGGTATATTTGCAATACCACGCCCTGCTAAAGACAAACAGCCATTAGGCTATGCTCACGATATATACATTGTTTACAATGCATAAATAAAAAGTGCGTTTTTTTCAGACGTCGTCAGAGTCGTGCAGAAAAGAAATTTTCCGCACGCGTTCAGTAAAGTATTACTTTAAGATCTTTGTCTCAACACGTTAAATGTTTTAACGAAAAACAGAGTTTGAGCCTCGATTTAAGATCTCCGGCACACCTTGGGAATTGCCTGCTTTCCTTACTTGATCGTAAACCACTATTCTATCACATTTACATACTAAGTCAACACTAGGTTTAAAGGAGCGACCACACCGCTGCGAATACGCAGTGACGTGTCGCATGCGTCACGTATCTCACCGTTTCTTCATACATTTTGTTGCGTGAACGCACCGTCGACGTCTTTTACGCACTGTGGCCGGACCTTAATTCTAATGAGTGCGACAGTAAAAAGTAGCAGAGATAAAATAAAAACTTAAAAACATACCTGATGCCGACTGTACAGTCGGTAAGTACAGACAGCCAACTTTCAGCAAAATTGCCGAGTTAATGCCACTTAATGGTACTTAAATTTTAACAATAACGAATCCCTTTGTATATCTGGCATGACCAGTACAGGGAGCGCTTTGTTTTTGTTTTACGAGTTCAAACTAAAAAAATCCAAAATGTCGTAACAACCACAAACGGGTCTTTGAACAAACAATGGTCTTTACGCGTAAGCAGTTCGAATTCTCTAACGGTTGTGTCATTATGCATTTGTCTCAAGGTCGGACTGTGTCCTTTTCACATTCAAATTCGTATCGTAACTGCTTTGTCGAAATCCAATTAGTTTTTTGTCGACGCAGTCAGATGGAGTGAGATGTTTGTTTATTTTGCCAGGACAGTAGGTACCGAGGTTGCACGCTGTTTATTATTGTGATGCGTGCATACAATAGGTATAGTAGACATATTTCGGTGTGCCATGGTACTGGCTGGAATGACTGGAAACCCAGTAAGTGTCCATAGACTTTTTGAAATTCTGAAAGAGGTCCGAGACGGCAAAAAGTTAAAGAACTTTTTTGTATTTATGGGTATACCATAAAGTCCGTTACACCTTTTGTCCCTTCGAGCCTTCAATTAGCGCAGCCAGGGGTCAACGGCCGCGTGCCCTTGGTTTTTGTTGAACGCACGCGCATTGCACAACGTTCAGATGGAATGGAATCAATTTTCCGTTGCATGCAACTGCAATCAGATTCTCAGCATTTCGGATGATCGATAAAGAGTTACGTAGCAATGAATCAGTTATTTCATGTTTGATCTTTGTTACATGTTACTTCTTCGGTTAAACCGTAAACGTGAGGTGTCATGCATGGTGATCAGGAAATTAACATGATTTATTTAAAGTCCTCAAGGAGGAGTCCGCTGGAGGGATCTCCTCAACGGTTGGTCCGATTGACTTGAAATTTGGTACACGTAATGTAGGACGGATGGCAATACAAGTACGGGCAACAAAAAGTAGAGTCTGCAAAAAAGGCTTGTATCTAAAATTTAATTTTTAGGCTAGGTTATTGTTTTTTACGCTCTGGGGTACCTTTTGTATATTTCTGACGCAAAAAGCGCCTCAAACGCATCTCATACGACTGAACCTCCCTCTGTTCCTCGTTCACGTCAACACCCCTCAATGAGGCGCCAGGGGCCTTAACCATGACGTCTTAATGCGAGTCAATTCCGATACAGTTCAGGTTTCGCTCACCGTCTGATCCATACTAAAAATGACAGCTAAAACCTGAACCGGATGAAGACGTCATAGTAAGGCCTCAGAACAGATCAGCAGAAACTGATCTCATAGCATTTGACAAAACACGATCGCGTTCAAGACGGAGGGTTAAAGAAACTGAATCACGTAGGTCTGTGGAACCTTCTCTCATGCTATTTCGCAATAATTTGTATGGCAGGTGTATGGCAAGTCGTTATGACATTTGCAGTGGAGCGGTTCCACACTTTAATTGCTTTCAGTGTATGTTGCGATAGAAACCAAAGGTTTCTCGACACGTGTGTGGACTAATTCCACTGTCATCAGAACAGGGTAATGAAGCGTAGTAGGTCACCGTTGTTGACAAAGCCGGAGAACAATGTGTTGCAACGGTTTAATGGATCACTGTGCGGGAGGAAATCCGGATTTCTAGTTACAATTACTACGGTCCCTGACGACACTGGAAGTAATGAGCGCATTTTTAAAACGTGGGTAGTATTTAAACGTAGTAGGTTTTAACCGTGATAGCGTCGGTGCCTTGTGTTGGAAAACTGACTTGAATATTGCCCAAATGGTGAGTGTGAGCGAACTTACGAAGTGACGTGATCAGTCTTGTGCTGCCCTACTTTTGACCATAGTAAAAATGACGATGAAAACGAGGGTAGTTGTGCGCCGCTGTCAGTCGCGCCGAGTAGCCGCGTGTGCAGTGTTCGTTTCGCTGTCGCCGGGCGGGCGCTCCAGGAGGAAGGATTGCGAATTAGACCGAAACGTGTCTAGGATTAGGTACTCTACTTTAATACGTGTTTGTGTATCTATGATTTCGTAAGTTACTCCGGAAGGCCGCACTTTTAGTGTCAGTAGTGAGTTTAGTTCAGTTGAAACTGTTCGTCCGCTTATCCCGCGGGAACTCGCTATTATCGGGGATATAAAATAAACTATCCTATGTCCTTCCCCGGGACGGAAACTATCTTTACCAAATTCCAGCTAAATCAGTTCAGTGATTTAAGCGTGAAAAGGTAACAGACAGACAGTTACTTTCGCATTAGGATTATTTACATGTAGAAGTTTTAGTTAGTGTCAGATATCTATGATGACGTCTCTGTTTCGTTGAAATAAATAGAGACGGAATCATAGATAACTGACACTTAAGTTAACTGGAACTTAACAGAGTGATGAAGCAAGCCCTTAGTAAAGCCTGTCATGCTACAATACAATTTATTCCTGTTTGTATTCGCTGTATTGCTTGCGGAGTTCCCACTTGCGCTTTCTCCCATGACTCATCCGTTGACCCAGCAAATTAGTCCCAGACCAACGATGCCATGAAGTTGGTATATACCTACACTGCCATGCCCGTTTTATATACTCTTCTTCTTCTTCTTATTTGTGGATATAATTCAAAAATCTTGTGGCAAAATGTCAGCAACGTTGTACGGTAATACAGTCAAAAGACCCCCTTCCTCTCTGTCGGACTCTTAGCCTACGGTCAATGATATCCCTCAGAAACTGCCAGGAAATCATTAGTCGATGTCCAGGGTGCACCGGACCAAGCACTGCTCTTCCCCCCGGACGGATCCAAAAGCGAGCCGCAGCTCTTGACCACACGTGGAAAGAGGTAACCCGACTTGCACCCCAAGAGAGCCCTCTCGCGAGGAATTCATGCGGACAGTTTGAAGCGCCATCTAGATTTCTGAACTAGTACTACTAATGCGATATGCATGTAGCTAGCCATATATACATTCTTTTATTTCATTTAGAGCTGACTTGGCTTCCCAGTAACAAACTATTTTGTAATCGTTTTCTTCCCGTAATCTTTATAAATGAAGTTAGTCAGATTCTCAAAATTGTACAAGAAAACGATACTTGAATCGGCCGATGGTTCCCAAAACGATGGCAACAAGTACCGTCAACAATTTTTTTTTTAATTGTAATTTTTGAAATTCCAAGCCGGTTTGGACTAAAGAAAAAACATAGCATGTACCAGTTGCTTCTCTTCCCGCGCAGAAAAGCCCATCGAGGGAATGGGCATTGGAATAATGGTATGCGGCTAGCTACCCATCACTATTTTGATTCCCCTTTCCACCTATACGCCCACAACCATGCTAAACGTGGCCTTTAGGTCTTGTTACCTTAGGCTCTGTCTACGATACGATAAAGACGTGATTTATGTGTTTGTGTGTGTGTGTAATTTTTTTTGTACGAACTTATTTGTTTTAAGCTCAAATAAACCCCATGAACCTTGTGTTGTCATTTATATAGTGTTTAACAAGTAGACTTAGCAAATCGTGAATTATTAGCAAGTCATAGTGACTTTCCGCTTTGAATTCTAATTAATTTGCACCCGTTAATCATTCATTAGTATAATTAATTGGTACTTAACTGGGGCGACCTTAAACTTGTTTGACGTTTCTCTGTTACACTTACGAGTTGAATATTTTCTAATTTTACGAATTTAAGAGAGAACTTTTTTAAAGTAAAGCTATTAAAGGTTAGAAAGCGAATGGAAGAGAAATGAAAAAAAATCTAATATTTATTTATTTAAATTTGGTGGGATGTTCGGTTTTCATTATAATCATTATAATTCAACTTTTGACACAGCCGTCTTTAAAAAAACTATGTCAATTTTATTTTATAAAGGACTAGCTTCTGCCCGCGACTTCGTCTGCGTAGAATTATACATACAAACCTTCCTCTTGAATCACTCTATCTATTAAAAAAAACCGCATCAAAATCCGTTGTGTAGTTTTGAAGATATAAGCATACATAGGGACATAGGGACAGAGAAAGCGACTCTATTTTATACTATGTAGTGATGAAGAGGCACCGTCATTTTACTACTAACTACGTAACTACTTGGTATTGAATTCAGAGTTGACACGACAGCGTTTGAATAAACATCAAAAAACACGGCATCTATCCAACCATTAGATAATTATTACTATCTTTATATGCGACACACACATCACACATTTTATATCTATTATTATCGAATGTGGGTAAATAAATCTATCTCTCTCTTTCTCTCTGACTTTCGGAATTTATGTGCGCTATCTCATTTCAAATTTACCATGAGCTCATTACACATAAACGGATAACTCACGTATAAAAAGTCGAGTGATGCTCGACCATGAGCCTCACCATGAGTTACCATGAGCTTTTCGGCGAAGGAAAAACATCGTGAGGAAACCTGCATACAACTGCGAAGCAATTCAATGATGAGTGTGAAGTTCCCGATCCGCGTGGGAACTATAGCCCATGCCCTCATTGTGAAAGGAGGCCTGTGCCCAGCAGTGGGTCTGGTGATGATGATGAAGTGGCTCTATCTCTTGGGCCGTTTCACCAACAAGAATTTCTTGAGAACATTTGAAGTGTATATCCAACCATACCAGTAAAACCTGTGCAAAAACTCTCACGCGGCTTTTGACGCGCTAGGACCATAACTATAAACATGTAAGTATACATAGGTACATAGTTGTAAAGATGTCACTCGGTGAAAGTGACACAGATCCTGCGCGCGCGCATTTTGATCACGATAACGTGCGATAACATTGTTATGTGGCTTGGCAAACGTCTCTTTTGTTGGCATGTGTGTCGTCCGTACGTGACAAGTGACAATTCTGTTTACATTACAAAATTGACAAGAGTCTACGCCGGTTAGCTTCATATTGAAGAAGCATTGCATTTCGAATTCGGGCCTGTAGGCTTATTATCTAACTCGCTCGCAATCGCCATCGTGTTTATTTTGACAGTTCGTGTATGGGCTGACAATTGGCATCGGAATCAGATAGATGTCGCATTCATACAAGAACTGTCAAAATGAACACAATGACGATTGCGAGCGAGTTAGGTAATAAGCCTACTGATCTTGATTTGATGATAATTGAACCAGAAACTACAAAATTAGACCAGGGACTAGTAAGAAAATTAAAAAAAACAAATCAGTCCTGGCAGTAAAGAAAACAAGTAATCAGGTTTTTTTTATTGGGACTGTAAACACTTTTCTTCGTGCCATACCCAAATATTATTGTCTAGTTTTCAAGGTTCGTACAGCAAAACTTGAAAAGCAGCCAAATTCAACAGTCTGTAGCTCTCAATCAATAATACGCTGTGAAAGAACCGCGCCAAGTGTTAAACTTAATTAAAGTTTTATACTTTTTTTACGATTCTGACTGTTAAAGTTTTATTTCTTTGGCCTAAAAAGGTTAATAGGATTGCATTGGTTTGCGTTAGTTTTTAATGCTTTTATATAAAAGGTAGAGTAAAATATAATAGCATGACAGGATGTTGGGTAAATGGGTAGTTTCCTAATGTTTGGTCCAAATGAAAACTCTCGGTTGAAGGGTCTATACTCTATACTGTAAAGATATCTTTAATTTTTTCTGGAACTAGCTTCTGCCTGTGACTTCGTGTATGTAAAATAATATAAACCTTCCTCTTGAATCACTATATCTATTTAAAAAAACTGCATCAAAATCAGCTGCGTAGTTTTAAAGATCTAACTAAGCATACATAGGGACAGACAGTCAGCGGAAAGCGACTTTGTTTTATACCATACTAGCTTCTGCCCGCGACTTCGTCCGCGTAGAATTATGTGTATAAACCTTCCTCTGGAATCATTCTACCTATTTAAAATAACCCCATCAAAATCCGTTGCGTAATTTTAAAGATCTGAGCATACATATAGGGACAGACAGCGGAAAGCGACTTTGTTTTGTACTATGTAGTGATGATATGATATATCAGCAGAGGTGGTTTGGTTGATAATACTTAACTCCCCTGTAAATGTTTCACAGTTTCTTTCAAGGAGATATTATAAACTAACCTCAAACGCAAATGTGTCAGTTTAAGCTAGAATTACGCGTAAAAAAGCATCGCAAGGCGTAAATAAAGGCATTTTGACGCTTTCTCATACGCGGTAATGAGTGTGCGTGAGCGCATAACAGATGCTTTCACATAAATGCGGAGGATATTATAATGATTTAGAATACTTTGTTGCATTTAGCTTACTTGACAACATGATTTTTTTAAGATGCAAGTGTTTGTTTTGACTTATGCCCTTTCAAGCAGCCGTGCCGTCGAATTTCGGGCTCGCACCTCTTAGTTCCGAATTTATGTGCGAAATAACATTTGAAATTCACCATGAGCTTTTCGGTGAAGGAAAAAATTTTTGTCTTAACATTTTATTTTATGTTGTGTATTTTTTTTTATTTCAAATATTTTTATTTTCTTTTTTATTTCAACTTGGCGATACTTTTGTGACCCACTTATGTTTGACATTTATATGTAAATGTATTTTTTCTAAATGTTATAAATAAATCTACAGTCCGTGACTTCTAACAATATCATTCGGGGTGTATTTCTGTCTCCCTCGCTCGGCCGATTCAAGTATCAAACCCATAAGAGTAAGTGAGACAGCAACAAATTGAAAAATCTATCTATACTTTGGAAATGACCACTTTCAAATGACCTATCCAATATAACCCAACTAATTCTAATAGCACAATTACCTCATTACTTGTGTAACGCAATTACTCAACAACGGGCCAAGTTCTAATCTAATGGAACAGAAACAAGAGCCCCCGTGCGCTGACGCAACCGCCATCGAAATAGAGAGTTATTCGGCCACAAAAACAGTCAATGAGTAGTACGAGTACAGTACGGGAAAGAAGCAAGTTCGAGTCGCGGGAGTCTTGTTAGTTCCGTGATAGTACAATTAGGGATGTCAGAAATTCACTTAGCTAAGTGTCGATATATATTGTATCGTAATTTTTTGGGGATATCAATTTATTTAGTACCTACTAGCTTCTGCCCGATTAGACTTAAGATACATATAAACCTTTCTCTTGAATCACTCTATCTATTCAAAAAACCGTATAAAAATCCGTTGCGTAGTTTTAAAGACGTAAGCATACATAGCGACTTTGTTTTATACTATGTAGTGATAGTGATGTAGATTTATCGAAATGCTAGCTGTTGCCCGGTACTTCTGCGGAGGTTTCGAACTAATTTTCCTGGATAAAAATTTATTTCCATACCAAATTTTGTCGGTAATTAAGGGCGCTATTTATTTAAAATCCATACATACATACATAAATCACGTCTTTATCCCTTACGGGCTAGAGGGTAACAAGACCTAAGGGCCACATTTAGCATGATTGTGGGCGTATAGGTGGAAAGGGGAAACAAAATAGTGATGGGTTGCCAGCAAGATTCCTATTTCGCCAATTCCCCCCATAGTTAAGGATTTTACTTTGAAATAATTTGAAATAAGAACCGTTAGTCTGTTTTCAACACGGAACCTTAATTTGGACAATAACAAACAGTAACTTTGTTAGGCTACTATGGAACGTAAAAAACTTTCGCTTCATAAGTTTTTGCTTTGTAGTAAATAGCATTGTGCTGTACGCCATTGTTGTGGTTTGTTATGGTTCTGTACAAAAGAGCAAGTAAATAAATCAACATTCATTTATTTATACATACATACATACATACATAAATCACGTATATCCCTTACGAGGTAGACAGCCTAAGGTGACCTAAAGGCCAGGTTTGGCATGATTGCGGGTGTTAGCATCTAGATTGACAACTAAAGAAATGGTTTTAATAAAATTACTTTTTAACAAGTTTCTTGCGGCGCATTCTTCTTGGCAATGATGGTCTAGCCAAATGTGCTAAATAATAAATCATACTTATTTAGAATAGGGGCCTCCCGTGACCGTGACCAAAGGGCTAGCCAATATTTCGCTCAGCGAATAAGCATTGCCCTACAACGTGGCAACGCTGCCAGCAACGCTACTGATGTAGACTGGGGCAAAGTTTGTGCCGTTCAGTATATTATTGACAGTTGTGCTTGCAGCCATGGGCATAAATATATGTACGTTACCAAGACGTCAAAAACATATTCACCTTTAGGCCATAAACAATAAGGCCGGTGCCACATATATTTGACGTGATGGTTGTATAGATATTTATGCCTTCGTCTGTACACGTAATATTATTCCCAAAAAAAACACTGGAATGTAAATTCCTATTTTAAAAATACATGCCATGCTTTAGGTAGCGAATGAGCTCATTAACCTCCCAGTGTTTGAGGATGCTTCTTAATCAGACAGAGTCAATAAATACTAAAAAAGTTGTCACGCGAGTTTTTTTTGTAGGTATCCGGTCAGCAGTTTTTTGCACCTGAGTTTTTTACATAATTATTCGCAGTCACACGATGTTAGTGTAAATTTCTGTAGCGTCATATTTTTTTCTTGGTTGAGCGCTGGAAGGGGTCGATTCTCAAATACATTCATATCAATCTCTATCGTACGGAGAATATTACGTAGAGAGTTTTAGTTATCTATTCTATACGGTAAAAGCCCATCGAGGGAATGGGTGAAAATCTTGGGAATCATGTTATACGGGATGCGGCTAGGAACCCAGCACTATTTTGATTCTACTTTTACCCGCCCACAATCATGCTAAACCTGGCCTTTTTAGGTATTGTTAGGCTCTGTCTACCCCGTATGTATTTCGACTCGAAAGCATCGAGAAACGGGCCTAAATAAATAGATATTCTGAAAGTCCAACGGCGAACCTAAACTGAACCAGAATGGCTCGCATTAAGACGTCATGGTAAGGCCCCAAGTTCATTAATACAGCTGGTTTTCTTAAATGGATTGCTGAGTCAGTATTAGTAAGCTCTAACCTTTCGAAGCTTTCCTCATCTTCAAAGCTTTTGAATAACTAAAGCTCGTTTTAAACAAAAGAGTGTTTTGAGATGATTGATGGTTCTTGCGGAAGCCGCTTTCTATTTATGTGCGGTAGTCGACGATTGAAAAATGTGCGTTAATGGTGCGGCCACACCAGTGTGTAAAAGACGTCACTGCTTATACGCAGCGGTGTGATCGCCCATTAATGCCTTTGCTGCTGCTGTCGGTGAAGAGTACAGAATACGAGTACAAGTTTGTTTCATTTGTTTGTTATTGACGCGTAAACTAGTCAACCGATCGTGTTGAAATTTGGTATAGAGATAGTTTGAGACCCTGGGATGATCATAGAATAGTTTTTATCCCGGAGAATTGTGTGGTTCCCGCGAGACGAAATGGTCTGTATTGTACACACATACATACACAGATTCACGCCTTTATTCCCAAAAGGGGTAGGCGGGGCTCATGAAACTTATGTTCCAGTGCCACTAGTCTGTATTTTGTCTAGAATAATCCCCAATTTCAACTGACTATCAGTAATACGTACATATATCACTTGCTAGAATCTCTTTTTGGAACATAGACCCAACTGAAAGTAATTTTCAAACGCCTCAGGCAACAAAGTATTGGCAGGTAAAGTTTGAAAACTGATCAATCAGCCATAAATTTTAATCGATTTCGGAAGTCCCGGGGGAACCCCGTAGGGCGCTATCGGATGCCTCTGACCGGATGTAGGTACTCTACCTTCTACAGTAGGGTAAACCCGGAAGGACCGAAGCCACGCAATGAAGGTGTAAGGGTTTCCAACAATTCATAAATAGAGAGGTTCATTCGTAAACTAGGCCGTAAAATAGAATCCCACCAAACAAATTCTGTAAAAAACTAGCCAAGTCTCGATAGAGCTGCTTGTTTATCTCTAAAAAGTAAGTAAGTAAATGCTTTATTGTACAAATATAGAGAAGTAGAGACAAATCACAAAAAAAAGACCTTAAATATATGCACAAAGGCGAACTTATCCCTATAAGGGATCTCTACCAGTTAACCTTTGAGTAAATGAGAGGAGCATTAAGCGAGAAACCGACAAAGAGTGAGTTTAAAATATCCATATAGTGAAATCCACAAGTAATGAAAAAGTAATGAAATCTAGACAAAGTCGTGCCAAGTCTAAGATTCGGTACTGCGATTTCTTTATTATTATAGTTAATGTTGTGTGACTTGGCCGTTGAAGGGTACACAAGGGTACAAAACCATGCTCCATGACAACCATTGCACCAATCTGTCGCCAGAACCGCTACCCATTGACAATGGAATATGCCTATACATAAGTATTATTGAAATACGCAGCTTTATAAAGCCTACAATTGACTGGTTATTGAATCAACATTTTCCAAGTGGCAACTTATAATTGACACTTTGGTATGACTTGTTATATCTGGCACGTCATGCTATTAGAAGATGTTTTGAAACGTTCATTTTGATCACTTACCTTACCTTTTTTATTAATGTTATTATACAGAATGTATCTTTCAATCGACACTCACTGTTCTATTCAATTCATCATTCAACCGTCTAACTTCATCTAATTTGGCACACACCTATATCATCAAACCCTTGAACGTTTCAACGCTCCCTACAGGGGTCAGTGAACCCTACTCACCTCCCGCTGGGGTGGCTAACAGTTAACGATTCATCCCCTTAAGATGGAGTAACAAATGTATGACTTGCTTTCTTAGTGAATGTGATGTGATGACTTTTGATCTGACGTCATCAGTGTTTTTGTAGACGTATGACGGGGAATTGAGTTTTGGTATGGATTATTACAGTATCAGTATGATATGAGGTAAAAAGCATCTAAAAACCGACCGCTTAAATGAGTCCTCGCCCGCGCGGCACAGGGGCGCGGGGTAGGACGACAGAGGGGACCGAGAGGTGCGGGCGGGTAGTGCTATACATACACCCATAAATCACGTCTTTATCCTTTACGGGGTAGACAGAGCCTAAGGTAACAAAACCTAAAGGCCAGGTTTAGCTTGATTGTGGGTGTTAGCATCTAGATTGACAACTAAAGAAATGGTAAAAAAAAAGACTTTAACAAGTTTCTTGCGGCGCATTCTTCTTGGCAATGATGGTCTAGTCGAGTGCGCTGTAGTTTCAAAAATGATATCTAATAGAAAAAGTGCCCTTGGCAGCCTATTTGCAAAATAGAAATTTTTTGAACACTTTTCGAACTTTTCGTTAATACCCCGGCCGGCGTTCAATTTTCAGAACACATTAAATAAAAATACTATGTAGGACAATGTAAAAATACTTGCACAGTTGTTCTTTTGTTTGTTAATAAATATGTACTCTTGTTTTACTTGTCGTGAAATTCGATACAGCCTTAGCGTATTGTTTGTAAATTTAGTTTAAAGTAGCGCTCTGTCATGAATTCGCATGGGTTATTATATGAAACTATACGTACCTATAATATAACCTTTTTCTTCAATCATTCTGTCTATTAATTAAAACGGGATCAAAATCTATTAAAAAATCTAAGCATACAGACGGCGTGGAACGACTGTTTTTTACTATGTAGGTGTAAGAATTTTGGAAATGTCATAAGAAATTTGTAGGTTAGGTTAGATAAGTTACATTGTTTCAATTCCAAAAAAACTCAGTTACAGAAATAAAACTACCTCTATCAAATGACTAACGAAAATTATGTCCCATATAGTTTCTGAACCACACTGGTCTGGGAGTAAAGAAAAAACATAGAATGTACTAGTTGCTTCTCTTCCCGCTCAGATGGTAAAAGCCCAGTGAGGAATGGGCGAAGATTTTAAGATTCATGTTATAGGCTACGCGGCTAGCAACCCATCACGCCCACAATAATGCTAAACGTGGCCACAATAATGCTAAGTTTTTGTTACCTTAGACTCTGTCTACCCTAAGAGATAAAGACATAATATATGTATGTATAGCTTCTGCCTGCGACTTCATCTACGTAGAATTATACATAGGTATAAAACTTCCTCTTGAATCACTCGTTGCGTAGTTTTAAAGATCTAAGCATACATAGGGACAGACAGCGGAAAGCGACTTAGTTTTATACTATGACTAGTGACCCACCCCGGCTTCGCACGGTATATTATGCATGTATTATAGATATAAACCTTCCTCTTGAATCACTCTATCTATTAAAAAAACCGCATTAAAATCCGTTGTGTAGTTTTAAAGATATAAGCATACATACGGACAAAGGGACAGAAAAAGCGACTTTATTTTATACTATGTAGTGAGTAGTGAAGTGAATCCATAGTTACATACGCGCTTCTCAGTGATCTTCAAAGGACATACGTATACCTACGTATGGGAGATTTTAATTAAGAGATCAAAGGTGACTTCCCTTTGTTGAGCTAAACGTCCGAACATTAGAGATGTTACGGGTTGATTGCTCTCTGTTTATCGGTCTCTGTCTGTGAAAGAGGGGAATAAAATAAACACAAAAATAACATGGGTACCGACTAATCTGGGGGTCGATTCTTGAAAGTACAGTAGATACTCGAAAACAACACACGAGAGTGGTAAATGGTGCTGAATACGGGTACGTTGTACAAAGTTACAGCTCTAACTATTGTTTGTAATTTTGAGGGTATAATTGAGAAGCTTACAAAACAACACAAGGAAAAAGAATAGGTTTTGTCAAATATTTCATTTTTAATACAACTATTCTCTGACTGTGCTTGCATTGTCATCCTTCCTACATAATGTGTACCAAGTTTCAAGTCAATCGGACCAACCGTTGAAGAGTTCCCTCCTGCGGAGACGACCCTGGCTGGGTCACTAGAACTCCACTGTGAGATTATTGTATTGTCATCCGACTTACTCAAGTATGTAAAATTTCAGCTCAATCGGTTGAAGATATCTGCTTCAAAATTGAGTCGCAAGATTCCACCCGGACAAACATAGTTACAATACAATAGGTACAATACAAATACTCTTTATTGAACACCACAAATCAGTACAAAACAATACAGAAACAAAGAACAAAGTAGACAATAGGCTACATACATACATAGGTTACATATTACATACTCGAACAAATTGACTTCTGACCCACGGTAGAACGTGATTTTCCTTGTCAATTCAATGTTCACTATAACATTTACTGTGACAAGGTTCCAGAGTGGATCAGGATTCAGTTTGTTCGATAGTACATACATACATTGCAAATTAAATAAAACCTTGTAAAATAGATGAAAGAAGAACTAATTCTTTTTACGCAAACTAGCTGTTGCACGCGACTCTGTCTGAACAGAATTCGTTAATATACAACATATCTGTGATATTTTTACTCGACTACGGTACAGCCAAAGGAGATGATTTTGACAGGCTATGTATGTATGATCATGTGTTCCCTCATAGCTCCTTAACTACTTATCAGAACTGGACAAATGAGGTATCATTAGAAGCGTCTTGATCGTCCGCTGGTTATAGGCTATATGACGTGTCACTAAATCTAATGTGGCGCCCTCTAGCGGGCATAAAGTAATCTGTTAATTTAAAAAAAATAGATAAATATGCCGTGTTTGGTATCATTGGAAAGGGCGTTACTTGTACATTAAAAAAAATATGAACATTACTACCATTTGCTGGTGGCTTTGTCCGTATTTCCCGGGACTGAAACTATCTCTACCAAATTCTACCTAAAGCTTTTTGCGGTTTAAGCGTGGACAGACAGACACCATTTCGCAAGTATAGCTAGCAAAAGCTAAACATAGTATTGGTAGACTTAACGATATGATGCTAAATATAACACATTATATCTAACTGTGGCTCACATAGAAGTTAATTCTACAGCGGTATCGTCATTATGCAAATATACATAATACATATATAAGTATGACTGTTATTGGCATAGTTATAGCTACATATATGACTGCATGAACACTGCGTATATACTTACCAGCTTAAACTAGCTAGAATAGGGATTAGGGCACACATCAACCGCATGTGCAGACCGCGAGCTCTTAGAATGCGATTCGGGATTGTCTTGTTGTCTCACTCACTCTTACTGGTTTGATAATTGAATCGGCCCATGGTACCTCAAAGCTGAATGGCATTCTAAGAGCCGACGGACTGTACTCGAAAGCATAAATATAGATTTAAATGCTTCACAAGAAACAAAGGAAATGTATTCTCATTTACTAATTTATTTTATTATCACAACCATGGTATTGTCATTTATTGTAGTAAACAAAAATTTGATTAAAACTGAATATTGAATAACTAAATACTATGTACAAAATTAACCTAAACCTAGCCTAACTTAAACTACAAATAAAACCCCCCTCCACGTCACTGTCACTGCTCATTGTACCCAGAAGGCTGACAGCACTGCCGCATTGAATCGCACATGGTATTACAATGTTGGTAATACTAAAGAAGTTTCACATGGACCCCGGTGGGGTATAGCCATACAATAGGTAAGTACAATAACTAGCAGGTAGATAATTTAGGCAACTATACAAATTACAATTTATCGTTTAAGAAATCAGATACGGAGTAGTAACATTTTTAATTTTAATATAGAAACAACTATCTATTCAATTGCTGTTACATTGTTTACAAATATCTACATATTAGACCTACACACTATTTAGTGCCAAAATTAGTTACGATTATATTATACCAACGCATACTAAAACAAAACAGGTACCTACAACATAGGTACGGAACATGCGTAACTCTGGCAGAAAGTTTCACGCTTACATGTGAATAAAGATAAAAAGAAATACATTTATTGTCAGAAATTAAAAAAAAAACAAAAAATAAATAAATTCTAAACATTTACGAAATAGAAAAAAGTGCCGAAAAACTGTCAAAACACAAACACATCAGCGTTTACATGCAATGTGATTCATAAACTGCTGAAATAGAGGCCCTGCATGTCTAGCACGAGTGCACAAGAGTCGCGTCGCGCGCGAGATAGGTTGTCCGTCCTTTTCTTACTGTTCGTAGAAAGAGACGGGTAGTCTAGTGCTAGCCGGACTGGTTGCTAACGCGTGCGGTTGGTGTGTACGCGTGTAACGGCTTTGATACGGGATAACCGACACGGCTCTGCTTTTACAGTAATGAAGAAAACATTTCCTTAGAGTTGCTATTCTAGGAATAGTTTCCACGCAACAATGTAACCGAATGCGCTATTTACGTCAGTAGGTAAGTTTCCGGCGTTTCGGCTTTAATCCAACTTTATTTTATCAGTATGTTTTCGGTCGCAAAATACGCCTCGTTCGCGCAGGGAGACCGAGGATAGTTGAGACAGAGGTAAGTTGATACAGAGCCGATTTCTCTGCACCTATGCCAGTTAGCGAAGTTACCAGCCCGATAAACTGTCAAAGTTCAGAGAAATCGGCTTTGTATCAACTCACCTCTGTCTCAACTCTCCTCGGTCTCCCCTAAATGTCCCAATTATTTTACTATGGAAAACACAATAAAATACAATGACTATTGAACACCAAACAATACACAAAAATACTAACTGTTTCAGAAATAAAACGCAGCAATATGCTGAGTAGACTGTTTTTTATTTTATTTTTCTGTATGAAGTTCCCAATCCACACTGGGCCCGCGTGGGAACTATAGCTCAAGCCCTCTCATCCTGAGAGGGGTCTGTGCCCAGCAATTGGACGTATATAGGCTGGAGATGATGATGGGATGATTCTCTCTCTCTCTCTCTCTCTCTCTATATACATATATATATACATCCGGAACTTTGAAAATTTTACGGGACGAAAATGTAGCCGCCTTTTTAAGCCTTCCCCTTCCGATCAAATACAACTAACGCATAGCAACAAATGCCAAGTACAGTCTCTATGTTTTTATTATTTTGAGTATTTAATTGTAAGGTGCAATTTGATAACTTTAGAGCTAAATGCAGAAAAATAAACGGAGCAAATTTTGGTTTGATGTTTCTATATTGAAGGATGACCACAGACAAAAATAAAAGAGCACAAAAACAGAAGTATAGCAGTTGACGTTCCAAATTTAAATTCAAAATAGACAAAAGTTTTTCCGATAAATTATGGTAATATGAACTGGCCATATTTATCTTGGTTCAAATGTACATCAATGACAGATCGTATCGAAGATAGATCGGTTCCATCGAGTAGCTGGAATTTTATCGAGGAAACTAAATATTTTGCTACGAAATTTGTTTATTCTAGAAATTACTAATGTATAGGTTATGTATTGGTTCTAGAATTCCTGCATATTTAAAGACGCTCGTCTGGGAGCACAGAAAAAACGTAGGACATACCTACCACTTGCTTCTCTTCCCTCACGAATGGTAAAAACCTATCGAGAGAATAGGCGACAATCCATAGCAATCATTATTTTGCTCCTCTTTTCGCCTATACGCCCACAGTCATGCTAAACGTGGCCTCTAGGTCAGGGGTGGCGAACCTTTTTCGGTCGACGTGCCATTTTTTCACAAATAATGTAATATTTGGCTCAGACCTTGTTGTCTTAAGAGTGTGTTGTTATATTACCATCGTATGAACATATTGGCATTATTGGCGTGCGTATTATTTTGAAGCGTGCCAACACTGGCACGCGTGCCATTGGTTCGCCATCCCTGCTCTAGGTCTTGTTACCCTAAGGCTCTGACAAACTCGTAAGGAATAATGACGTAAATAAGTCTGTTGTGTAAGAAAAAGCCCAAGCATATTGTTTTCTTCCATGCTGGTCTGGGAGCAAAGAAAAAACATAGAATGTACCGGTTGCTTCTCTACCCGCGCAGATGGTAAAAGCCCATCGAGGGAATGGGCGAAAATCATAGGAATCATGTTATAGGCGATGAGACTAGCAACCCATCACTATTTTGATTCCATTTTCCACCTGTACGCCCACAATCTTGCTAAACGTGGCCTGTAGGTACCTTAGGCTCTGTCTACCCCGTAAGGGATAAAGACGTGATATGTGTATGTATGTGTATATTGTTTCGCCTCAATACCGGTTAAAAGAAACACATGGCAGGTAGGAATGTGGCCGCAATCTATCAGCGACACGATTGTGGCTGTCACGCGACCTGATTTAACGCAGATTGGGTTCCCCGCGCAGATTCATCCTGTTTACAAGTTTATTTGTATGTACATCTATACCTATAGGGTCAGGCCGCGAAGCGTTTCCACCGATACTAAAATTAGCAAATATGCCCATGGATTAAGAGAAATTATCTAACCACGCACACCTGTCGCGAAGAAGAGATACGTCTGGTATTCTGGTTTTTCTTTTGATGCTATGTACTAACTTAGGCTGCGAAGTGTCACGTTTCAGGTGAGGCTAGATGAGAGGTCTTTAATAGGATTTCATACAACATTGCATGCCGAGGTCGGCAATATTTGTGACGAAGCATCTTGACAACCAGCTATTAAAAAAACTATCAGCAATATTTGCTTCCTGACGTTATGACAATCTATCAATCTCTTAAGTAATAAATACAGTATTCAAAAATCTTGTGACAAAAATGTCGGCAACGTTGTACGGTAGAACATGGTCAAAAGACCCCCCTGTCGGGTTCTTAGCCAACGGTCAACGACATCCCTCGGAGACCGCCAGGAAATCATTGGCCGATGCCCAGGGTGCACCGGATAAGCACTGCTCTTCCAATCCAAACACGAACCGCAGCTCTTGATCACACGCGGATGTAACCACAGTCGCACCCCGTCACTTTCTTTATATAAAAAAACAATACATGCAATGAATGATTTTGATCAGTTTACTTTTAGTTTCTCTAAAAATAAAACTTTAATTTTAAGAGGTTGTTTCATTTGTCTGTATGAGAAAAGCACTATTCGTATCTTGGCGGGTAAAAAGTAGTTGCCAGCCTCAAATATTCAGCCTCGCTCACGCTCGTCCGTCTATGTGTTTTCGGATAGCAACCCTTTACTTCCCGCCCTCTGTAGTAATATGCTATTTACTAATTTTGATTCTTTAAAAGGCAGTCTTCTGACAATTCACCGATTTTGAGTAATATAGTTGGTCGTACTCAGGAAAAAAAATACACGCCGACCTATTTTACCCGTTTTTCTGTATCTTTTTTAGTTTTCGAGAACGACTGAATTATAATAAAAAACCCTAAAGAAAGACTGCAATTGCGTTTTTCTCAAAAAATACTTTTGTCAGAAGACTGCCTTTTAAAGAATGACGGCAGAGTAGACAAAATCACAGATTTTAGTAACAAAGATAAGTGAAACGACCCACCAATGAAACGGTAACTTGATAAACTTCCAGAGGAACTGCGTGATTAAATCAGCTGACAGTAATAACTTAAGACTTCTCCCCCCCATTAACTATTGATTTATGAAGGAAACCAATTAACTTGCAGTTACCATGTACTCGTAAATTAACTTAGGCTCCGTGGCTTTAGCAACGTTTTATCGTTACGATCAGAAATAATGACGACATAAATTGTAAATCTATTCCATGCTGGTTTGGGAGCAAAGGAAAAACATGTACCAGTTGCTTCTATTCCCGCGTAGATGTTAGAAACTCATCGAGGGAATGGGCAAATATCTTAGGAATATAATAGCCAATGCGGCTTGCTACCCATCACTATTTTAATTCCCCTTTCTACCTATACGCCTAGAATCATGCTGAACGTGGCCTACAGCTCTTGTTACACTAGGCTCTCCGCCATTACCTACCTGAATTGCACGGTCTCATTGTCTAAGGGAAGACGGCCCTTCCCTTCCTGGCGCGGTCCTGGCGGAAACCGGGGCCACCGGCGGGGCGTTTGTGGTCCCACTGCGTCCCCATCACACCGGATTGAGGCAACGCCGGAGAGCTTTTAGTTTGGGTATACCCCTTCGGGGGGAGTCCCACATAACACTAGGCATCCCCGTGCCTAGGGCATCCATAAAGATTTCCTCTCCGTTAAAAAAGTATGCAGAAAGATCTCAGGGAAGGCTCTATGTTCAGTAATGGACGTCTTTCGGCTGACAGTCATAATGATAATGGTAATTATATGGTTTTCATACGGTAAACAAATATGTACCGCTTCGTTCCGCTTGGGGCTGCATGAAAAGAATAAGTTCTAGATTTATTCTAGCTGAGATCACGCGAGTTGCGCGCGCGGCGCATTGCTAATTGCAGTTTGTTATCGCCAGATGTGATAAGCGATACACGCGATCCCGATGAGCATGTAAATATGCTGGGCTATATTTAGATGGATGATGCATACATATATTATGAGAGAAATTTAAAGAGGTGACTTGTACAGCTGGCGTAAGCACTTGTTTTTTACCCCCGACGCTAAAAGGGGTTTTTTCTAAACGACACTGAGATCCTCGTCATCTTGACGCGTGCTATACCCCTACACCAACCATAGCAGGTGGGTAAGCCTTCGATTTTTTCTATCTGTTACCAACTGTCACGTGACCTTTGTAATTGTGTCGTACAGACACATCATTCAAACAGATGACGCTTAGCAAAAATTTGCATAGTAATAAGGTATCCAAACGCGCTGGTAGTTTAAAAAAAAGACATATGAGGCCTTGGCCTATTTGCAAAAACTTTTTTTTTATATAAACGCCAAAGTTAGAGTGAGGACTGTCTCCAAATTCTAATAACGGATAATGGTTATCTATTAGCGTTTATTTACATCGTTTGATACTTTATAAACTACAATGTACTCTCAAAATAGTTCATGTCGGAGCACAATTTTCAGGCTTTCGCTTTTAATATTCGGATCAGCGTAGCAACTGTGTGACGACCGGCCTTGACCCGGCGACCCTGTCATTACGATAATCGTTATAGGATGGATCAAAATTGTGACGCGAAAATATTATGGAAAATGGATTATCACCTCCGGCCGCGTGATTCGACAACTTTATCCGAAATGTCGGACGACGAAAAATTTCTATTCCTTCCTGTTTAACATGTTAGACTACCAGGAATTTTTTATTCCACTAATTTATACGCCGCGGGAACTACGCAATTTTCCGGGATAAAAAGTAGCTTGTGTTAATCCAGGGTATAATCTATCCCTGTCCCAAATAAGATTCAGATCTGTCCAGCCGTTTTGGCGTGAATGAGTAACAGACATCCATAGGCTTCACAGAACTGCTTCGTACCTCACTTCAAATATGCTCTTATACCTTCGAACGTAACCAGAAGATCCCTAGTCTCATTCCAACGTCGATAAAGAATCCTTTTCTGTTTGTCCACAGAAAGAGTCCCGTACCGACGTGCAGTTCCATCTAGCGGCTCTCCGAGGAGACTGCGAGCGGCTGCGTCAGCTTCTAGATACAGGGAAGGTCCATATCGATTCACGAGATCGGGTAAGCAAGATTGGGAGGCCTTTGTTTAACGTGGAAAGTGTGCTTTATGAATTCCCGTGCTGAGGGCAGCAACGGAATGACGGGCTAGCTACCGCGGCCACTGCCTTTCCTAACGGAAGGTGGAGGGAGGCAAGTCTAAAACTCCACACTTTGGTGACTATACAAGTAATAGTCATCCGTCCTACATATGTGTACCGAATTTCAAGTCAATCGGACCAACCGTTGAAGACTTCCAGAACCCACCAGAATTCTACTTCGAGATTATTGTTCTGTCATCCGACTTCCATAAGTATGCAAAGTTTCAGCTCAATCGGTTGAAGAGATCTGCTTCAAAATTGAGTTGCAAGATTCCACCCGGACAAACACGGACAAATTTTACATTGCAAGCTAATAAAAAGCTTGGCCATTGAGATTGTGGGCGTTCCGGGCCCACTTGGTGACTATGACTACCGCTACCCACTTGCCGCCCCGGGATGGAGCGGATGGCAATTGCTTTGGTTTAAGACTAGGGGGAAATTCCGTTTCTTCCATACTGGTCTATAAAGAAAAACGTAGAATGTACTAGTTGCTCTTCCCGCGCAGATGGTAAAATCCCATTGAGGGCGAAAATTTTAGGAATCATGTCATAGGCGATGCGGTTAGCAACCCATCACTATTGATTCCCCTTTCCGCCTATACGCTCACAATCATGTTACACGTGGCCTTATGGTTTTGTTACCTTAGGCTCTGTCTACCCCGTAAGGAATTAGAACACAGAAATGTCCGAAAAGTAAAGCTATGTCTGTAGCCTGTAGTTTAAGCATATTGCACCAAAACTACAGGCCGTGCCGTCAATAACTCACCGCCCCGACTGTAGTATCAAAGAGCTTTTGTACTGAAATACACCGTCTGCCCCACTTTCAGTCAATTCTTTAGTTCGTTCTGCTATAGCTACCAACTTGACTAACATTAGTCCGGGGGTAATATTTAAGTTGTAAGCGAGAGCGATTTATAAATCCCATCCTCGTCGCCACTGCTAAGTAGTAAAACACGTCCGCTCGGTACAACCATTTATTGCAAGACTACCTTACATATGCAGCATAATCTTCGCCCCGTTACAGAATATGGGAAAATCTGTCAACACTAAATTTGTTTGAAATGCATGGAAGAACGAGTGATTGTGTGGGAATTTAGATGAAGTTGGTTTGTTTATTCTTATATTCTTCCATGCTGGTCTGGGAGTAAGGAAAAACAGAATTTTCCAGTTGCTTCTCTTCCCGTGCAGATGGTAAAAGCCCCTCGAGGGAATGGGCGAAAATCTTAGGAAAGGCAACCCTTTACAATTTTGATTTTTCTTTTCACCTATACACCCATAATCATGCTATACATGGCCTTACGGTTTTGTTTTTGTTACCTTAGGCTATGTCTACCCCCCGTAAGGGATAAAGACGTGATATATTTTGTACGTATGTATGCATGGAATGTTTACAAACCCGTCTAAAATGGATCGAGCTACTAGGAAAAAACAAACCCGCTCTCCGCCACTAACTTGCACTTCTCACATTAAGGTGGTAATCGTTTGGTGAACTTATGATGTACCATGTTCCCATCACTAGCACGTAATACATTTCGTAACCATTACTTGAATCCGACTTACGCAATGTTTGGATTAGTTCGCTCGCCACAAAGGTGGAACAAAATGGTAATTTATGATGGATTCCATTCTCTCCAAGTTTCGAATTACTCGTGAGATTTTGTTTCGAATGAAAACTTTTTAATAGGCATAAATATTTTTTGTGAAAATTAATAACTGAATGCTTTAAGCTTTTTTATTTGTCCGCAACGTCGTCCACGTAGAATTAAAATTTCTCAGCTTGACTTTCCCCGACACTTTCAGCATTTCATTTCATTTCATTTCTTCACGCTGGAACTACTGAAACCGCTGCACCAAAAATGGAACGTGCCTGTGGCCTGTTTATAAAAGGTTCAGTGTGTCCCCGTGTTCCCCTTTTTTTTTAACGTGTGGACAATGCGCCTTATGCATCTCCGCGCTCGGGGCAGCACGAACGGAGGTATGACGGGCTCTCCAACTCGCCGCTGCCTTCCCTATGGAAGGAGGGGAGAGGCCTACCGTCTAAAAACACACACGTTCCCCTGGTGTGACCCCATGTTAAATCATAGGTAGTTACCTATTTGAAGAAGTGCAAATTAATAGTTCTACATTTAAATACAATAGCCTGTCAAAAATCATAACTCTCCTTGGGTAAAGATTACCTACTGAATAGTTAAAATTAAATTAAAAATTCACTATAACAAGAATTTAAATTACCTATAATGTATGCACATGGCAACAAATTCCCATGTAAAATTTTAATACCTCTCAACTATTTTCTCAACATTGTACTTTGTTTTATCGTAATCTAAACCACCGAGTACACTTAATTAAAATCGAATGTGTAGCATGTTCCTTCGGTACTTCGTTCGTTGTGCGAGGCAAGTGGAGCGTTGCAGCCGCTTGTATGCGCACGCGCATTATAATTGCAAGCGGAGATTAATCTAATCATTAAAGGCAATTTATAGCTTTACCGATACATTTATGGATTACTAGCTGTTACCCGCAACTTCGTCTGCATATAATTCGTTTATCGCTATCCCGCGGGAATTACGCAATTTTCCGGGATAAAAAGTAGCCTATGTGTTATTCCCGACTATAATCTATCAATGTTCCAAATTTCATCCAGATCTGTCCAGCCTTTCCGGCGTGAAAGAGTAATAAACATCCAAACATACTCACAAACTTTCACATTTATAATATTAGTAGGATTTTTTACACTTTTGGAAAAACTTTGATTAATTGAGTTAGGTACTGAATGGGCAAATGTTTGTTGTAATAACTCTGACAGTATTTCCCGATTAATAACAATTTCCTTACATTCAACCTAAGGCGAGGTCACAATCATAAAAGAATTATGATCTGTAATATTATCTGACATCTTTTCCTTTACAAGAGGATAGAAAGCCGTGAGAATCTCTTTTATGAGATCTGCCTCCATCATAGATATTATTATGGGATGTTTGCATTGGGTTGCTTACATTCCGGGACGTATTCTGGTGGCACTTATCAACACTCATTTCTTCTACAGGATGGCACTACTCCACTTATCCTGTCGGCAGCTATGGGCCACACAGAATGCATCAGAGAGCTCCTGGCACAAGGGGCAGACCCTGCCTGCAGCCGCACGGTATGATTCTTTCATAATAAACAATATTAGCTCTCGCCCGTGTCCTTCATCCGCGCAGAATTCAAATTTGTATCACAAACATGTTAACTTTTCCTGGCACTTCGAACAATAATAGTCTTATTTCAAGCGATTAAATTTGTATAAAGCCTTGACAAATAATATAGCTAGACCTTCCTCTTGAATTACTTTATCTAATAGTGAAAACCGCATGAAAATCCGTTCAACAAGCAGTCACAGACAGACGCGGCGATGACTTGGTCAATGTAATGAAAAACATGACAAGGTATAGAGGCTTCATCGTGTTTATTATCTTGGTGTATCGATTATTTCTTGTTGGTATTCCGTACCTTTAGCAAGGGGACTAAATCAGTACAGTTTACTGTTATATTATTCTATATTTGTGTCCCACCGCTGGGCGACGGCCATCCAGAACTACTTACGGTAATCTTGCCACCCGGGAATTCTTCGCACCCCTGGCACCAGAATTTCTCCGACCACCGCCATCGTCTGGATCCCCGGAGTCGCCGGCATTCGGGGCCTAAACGGGGAGTTGCTCATGTCATGAGGAATGGACCGTAAGCTCCCGCGCTGGTCCAGTGCGAGTTGGTGGGTCGTCATTTACCTGGTTAGTTGTACCCCGTTGCGAGTAGGCCCCCTTACAATCGCAAGGGGTGCAGTTCATAGGATACAGTTTATTATTTAAAAAAATGTTGTCACATTATACTAACCATGCTTAGTAGATGACCAATTAGAAGAGGCTTAAAACTACCACAAAAATGCATGACATGTGCTTAAAACTTTTTAATTCTGTACACCCGATTGGGATGTGCGTCGTTAAGTAGTGGATTTATGTCAGACAGGAACGAGTGCGTTGTTCTTCGCGGCGCAAGGCGGCTTCCTCGACATCGCAGTACTATTGCTGGAGGCCGGGGCCAACATCGAAGCACCCAGCACGGTACGTATCCTATCTAAATAAATAAATAAATAAATATCTTGGGACAAATTACACCAATTGACCCAGCCCCAAACTAAGCAAAGCTTGTGCTATGGGTACCAGGCAACGGATAAACATACTTATATAATGTAGATAAATAGATACTTAAATACATACAACATCCATGACTCGGGCACAAACATTCGTATTCATCATACAACTGTCTGCCCCTACCGGGATTCGAACCCAGGACCTCTAGCTTCATAGTCAGGGTCACTAACCACTAGGCTATCCGGTCGTCAAATCAATCTATTTATACTAAAAAGCCTGTATGAAAATTTCAGCTTTCTAGGTCTAAAGTTGGGTTCCAATTTGCGAACTGTAATCATAACTTTGCCACGTTATAGTAACCAAGAACCTTGGTGTGGGTGGATTTTTGGTTAGAGTACCCGGCTTAAGCGTTTGGGCCTGGCTATTGATCAGGTCAGTTGTCAGACGCCTTTCGTTGCCAAGCGCAGTCAATCAGAACTTTCCTTTTTGTAAATTAATACTAGCTGTGGCCTACAACTTATATCTGGAGATAATGACGATTTTTCCAACTTAACCAGGGTCAAAAGGCAGATTTTCTGGATTTGAATTTAAACTAGAATTATGATAGGAAGAAAACGTATTCCATTTCAGGATGGTGGAACACCGCTATTCGTTGCGTGCCAATGTGGCCATCTTCCCGTCGTAGACGAGCTTATCCGAAGAGGTGCCAACGTTAATTCTGCTATGAAGGTAACTTACACTTCTATAATATTTCTTACCTGCTAATTCTGTGGAACGTCACTGTTTCGGCCCCTCGGTCCGTGTGGCGGAACTGTCCGCGATATTTCATAGCTCGGTTGTTCGGTGCAAACGTCGGTGGCGAAGAACTACCCTCTTTTCTTCACAATATTTTTGAGGAAAGACAGCTGGTTGGTCCGTTATATGCCGACCTAGTCGATTTCGATTAGGGGTGCGAGTCGGGTTACCTCCACGTGTGGTCAAGAGCTGCGGTCCGTTTTTGGATCCGTCCTGGGGGAAGAGCAGTGCTTGATTCGGTGCACCCTGGCCATCGGCTAGTGATTTACTGGCAGTTTCTGAGGGTTATCATTGACCGCTGGCTAAGAGCCCGACAGGGGTGAGGGGGTCTTTGACCATTACCGTACAACGTTGCCGACATTTTGTCACAATATTTTAATCATATTTTTGTTACTTTGACATTGGCGAAGTTGTCGTCGCTATAACGACTTGAAACGCCACAAATAAGAAGAAGAAGAAGACGAAGAATTACATCGAGTAAAAATGACTGATTTAGATATCTATGTCTCGAGAGAATTGATATGAGAAACCAAAATTTACAACTTTTGCCTCCAGGATAAAGCCACGCCTCTCTTCATTGCCGCACAAAATGGGCACGAGGAAGTGTGCCGCGCACTCCTCACTGCCGGCGCCAGCGTGGACGCGGCGCGGGCTGACCGCGCCACACCGTTGTGGATCGCCGCACAGTGCGGGCACGACCACGTGGCCCGGACTCTGCTGGCCGGGGGGGCCAGGGTGGACCAAGTTCGACAGGTCAGTGACGCTGATAGACAGCGTTACCCCCTTATTCATAAACGCTTTAGGCTTCTGCTAACTTAGCAATCGTGTGTCCTAATCCATCGCTTTGACCTTGCACAGATAAGGAGAAACGATTGTTAAGTTAGCAGAAGCCTATAGAGCGTTTATGAATAAGGGGGTTTAGTGGCGAGCGTTCGGCAGAGCGTTTCGGCGAGGCGGCAGCGGCAAAAGACTGTGCAGAGTACACTCTCAGTGGCGTAGCTACCTAGGGACTAGGCGGGGCATTGCCCCGGGGCCCCTCAAGCTCAGAGGGCCCTCGAATCCTTACCAGAAAATCTTGATCGAACTATTATTATTAAAACGTAACCAGTTTAGATAGTAGTGGGGCCCCATTTTTTTATTTGCACCAGGGCCCTTGGTTACCTAGCTACGCCACTGTACACTCTGGACTAGCGTTACCATCGATCGGCCTATCGATACTGTCAAGAGTGCCTATTACAAAAAGTATCTATACTATTGTTAGTATGTATGTACGTAAACTCTTTATTGTTAGAAATAAACATAAAACAAATACAATTCACAAACACTAAGATACATGCACAAATGCGAACTTATCCCTTTAAGAGATTTCTTCCAGTCAACTTTTGAGTAGATGAGAGGAGTACCATATTAGGGACGAGCGAGCGAGCGGACTAGGTATTATCAATAGTTTTTGTAATATTTTATCGATAGTTTATTCGAAGACAGGAATGAATACCATCGATATTAGTTAGTATTGTAGTTGTAGTCTACCAAAAATATCTATCGATATCATCTTTCCACACTATTGATGACTTTAAACACTATTGATAGTGGACTATCGAGCGGCAACACTCTGGAAGTCTGGACACTCGCATACATTTGCTTGTCTTTATCATAAACGCTGTACGCCCCGCCCCGCTGTATGCTCCGCCAGGAGCGTTTATTCAGGGCGTTTAAGTGTAATGGCCTTTGACCAGCGCTGCTGTCACCGAGAACGAGACGACGGTGCCAAATTTGCGTCCATTTTATTTGTCTTCAGAGGAAAGCAAATGGAATCACACACTGTATACTAGGCGTTCATAGTTAGTTGAAGTATTAATAACACCTTGTTTAATACTATTTTCGTATTTTTCAGGATGGAGCGACTCCTCTCTTCAAAGCAGCCCACAAAGGTCATGCAGCAGTCGTTGTAGAACTGCTCAAGTACAGACCTAACCTCGGATTGTTGCCTGTAAGTCATTTGTACCACACTACGTATGGGATATCGTGCTTAATACACACACACACACACACACACACACAAATCACGTCTTCATCCCTTATGGGGTAGACAGAGCCCAAGGTAACAGGTACCTACAGGCCACACCCAGCAAGAATGTGAGCGTATAGGTGGAAAATTGAATCAAAATAGTGATGGGTTGCTAAACTCATCGCCTATAACATGATTCCTATTATAATCGCCCATTCCCTTGATGGGCTTTTACCATCTGCGCGGGTAGAGAAGCAACTGGTACATTCTATGTTTTTTCATTGCTCCCAGACCAGCATGGAAGTATCGTGCTTAATATACCCTTTTAATGTTAATTTACATTTCTGAGAGCGATAGTTCGGTAACTACCTACTTGTGACTAGTACTTACCACGAAACGATAATGGTAGTTTTTGAATGCTAGCAGATTATGGACTAGCTCAGAACTACTAACGCCATCTATGAGTGTGGACCACAATCACACTCTTGTGAAGTTATGAATGCCACTTGATACCGAACTTCGCCAATAGGTGGCGTTAAAATTAAAGTGCAAGACAACTTAATTCAACGCTGACTTATTAAGTTTCCAGCTTTGAAATATACTACACACTTCCCTCTCTTTTCAACGCTAAGGTTCGAAAGAGACGACCGGCCGCATCTTTGTGACAGCGCATGCGAGGATGCCGAATAATCAAATGACGGCGCCACTTCCTTCGTAACTGTTATATATTTTGAAATGAAACTCAAACATTTAACAATCTTCTATGAAAACTAGATGTTGCCCGCGACTCCGCCTGCGCATAATTCGCTAATCGCTATCCGCGCTAACTTTGCGAATTTCCGGGATAAAATCTATCGTATATCCATCCGGGACTGATACTTTTAAGTTCAGAGGTTTAAGCGTAACAGGCAGTTACTTTCGCATTTATAATATTAGTACGGATTGTTCCTTTTTCATCCGTCTTTTGTCGCACTCTATTTAAACTTAGAGCATACGGAGAGTTAAAAATCCTTACTTCCTTACTTAATATTATAAATGCGAAAGTAACTCTGTCTGTTTGTCTGTCTGTTACCTTTTCACGCTTAAACCGCTGGGCCGATTTAGTTGAAATTTGGTATACAGATAGTTTGAGTCCCGGGAAAGGACATAGGATAGTTTTTATCCCGGAAAATTGCATAGTTCCCGCGGGATAGCACAGCCCAAACCACTGGAATTTTTCAAATTTAAGGCGGAACAAAGTTCGCCGGGTCAGCTAGTATCCAATAAACACTGTTCCAGAACGGGCAGTCAGCGCTCCACGGCGCCGCCATGTTCGGGCAGCTGCCGTGCGTGAAGCTGCTCGCGCGCCGCAGCGACCTGCGCCTGCGCAACGCGAGTGGCCTCACCCCCGCGCTCGCCGCGCAAGCCACCAGGAAACCCGACGTGCTGGCTTACCTTAAACGGCTGGAACAGGGCTTGTAGCGAAGTGAACTATAATGTACTCGAAGGACGTTGATGCTTGTTGTAATCACTAAGTGTACAGAGTGGATGCTGGAGAGGAGCGTCCAGCGGTAAGGGCTGCGGTGAGCATGTTCTGAGTCGACGGTACCCGCCGAACGCTGCGCTTCGAGCGTCCGCTCAGTAGACTAAGGTTTCCTCCGAGAGATGTCACCACTTAGCGTTAATGGCGAACCGAGCCTTTTATAAACGTAACTACCTAGCTGTCGCCCGCAACTTCGTCTGCATCGAATTCGTTTATCGCTATCCCGCAGTAATTACGCGATTTTCAGGGATAATTTTCGTCCAGCCGTTCTGGCGTGAAAGAGTAACAAACGTCCATCCATCCATCCATACTTACAATCTTTCGCGTTTATAATATTAGTAATATTAAACAAAATGTCAGTGAGCTGTTCTTTTCACATATACGAATAATGAAACATCATTTTTGAAAGCACACGTGTGAAAATAACACTCGAAATACGTGAAAAACTGTGCTGAATTTGAAATACAAATGGTATAGAAGACAATCACAGCTCTCATTAATCTTGTCAACTAGTAAACTTTCATTAGAGCTGTAGTTTTGGAGATATAAGCTGATATATACCACTTTCGAGTGATGTGCTTTCAAAAACCGGCCCCCTGGTATAATGTTGAAGTTTCAACGCTTTCAAACTATTCCAAGTGAAAATGTATGCAATACTGAGCCATGCCGAGCGCATCCGACGTTAGCCGAACGCGACTCGAGAGTACGATGTTGTAAGTCTTGGCGCGGCCGATAGGTTCGACTTTTTTTGGCCGAAATCGAAACTTAGGTCGGGCATTACTTAAATAAATAAATAAAATAAATAAATATTAGGGAACAATTCACACAAATTGACCTAGTCCCAAAGTAAGCGCTAGTAAGGCTTGTGGACTTACCGCTATAAGAGGTCGAATGGCGTGACTCAATAGTTACTCATCTGTAGAAACGAGATGGCGTGGTTATCTCGACGTTCGTTTGAATTTTAGCCGTTACGTAACTATTTGGATTGGTGACGTCATTATATGCTTTACAGCAACCGCTAGGTGGCGGCACTGATATTCGAAGAAACCTTAGTATAAGGGTCGTTTCGACGTAGTCAGAACATGATTGTTGCTAAGAATTCGTGCACTTTGATGCCTAAATTGAATTCGTATAAAAAAAATATATTATTTATTCCTTAGCATTTGTCGTAGCATCAAAGTACAGTTGTGGCCAGTCACTTGCGTTTCACATGTATACACTCATTCATCTTACTATATTTCAATCATTTTAATATACACACACACAAACACGCACAGAGCCTAAGGTAACAAGACCTACAGACCACGTTCAGCAAGACTGGGCGTATAGATGGAAAATGAATTCGAAATAGTGATGAGTAGCTATCCGCATCGCCCATAACATGATTCCTATGATTTTCGCCCATTCCCTCAATTTCTTTTACCATGTGCCCGGGAAGAGAAGCAACTGGTACATTCTATGTTGTGTTATTTTATTATAAGGATGAATTAGTGTATTGGCACGGTTTGTAAGCAATACGCATGTTACGATTATAGCGAAACGATCGCAACTGGAGAGACTCGTTTAGAAAATTAATTGAACAAGGTAACAAAGTGAACTAAATGCATTCACGTAGGTACCACAGTAGAACCCTGTCGCAATTGACAGGCCGCAAAGTGATATGCCATGCGACAGGCTTCTAGGTACGGTGAATACATTTCCCTAACTGTACCTTTCAAAGTCAAAGGGTCAATAAAATCGAATGGATCTGTTATAAAATCTCATATATTCCTAATGCATACTACAAAATATAACTATTTTGTATATCTATACATTGACACCTAGCCATAGCTTTAGTCATATCGTAAAGCTTTACGCCAGCCTTATTCAGTACATTTTACCTCAAAATACATCATAATTAGATCTGTTATAATACTATTATAATCTGTTACAGTACCCGGCCATAAAGATTACATAGCGTTCTTCTCTTTTGGCTTTGTAGAGCGTTGTCTCACTCTAACTTACGTCTCTCTCCAAAGACCGAAGTGCAATTTTTATAGCCGAGCAAAATAGTATGTTACAAAGGGTGCAACTAACGCACGTTTTCAGAATGCAAGGTCTGGAATAGACCCCCTGGGACCTTTGAAAGCACATGTGAATATACCAATCAAAAGTGGTGAAATATTTTGCTAGTAGCATAGAAGACAATCACAGCTCTAATTAAACTAGACAAAATTTTGATTAGAGCTGTAGTTATGAAGATATAAACGGATTTATACCATTTATGAGTGGTACTTTCGAGTGCTGTGCTTTCAAAAATGGGGCTTATATCCATAGACCGTGCATTCAGAGTCTTGAAGCTGTATCTACTAGTCTACTGGAACACGTTGTCCGTACAGTATAGAGTACATCATCAGGCATTTATTATGATTCAGGATTCTTCGGTGTGAAGAGTAGAAAACGGGTGAGAGACAAAAATCTCACATAAGAACTTGTTCACATTTTACACCTAAAGGAGCGACCACACCGCCGCGTATACGCAGTGACGTCGTAGGCGTGACGTTTTCTCACCGTTTTTCCATACATTTTGTTGCGTAAACGCACCGTTAGTCTTTTACGCACCGGTGTTGTGGCACCTTAAATGTGATCAACAGAAAAAGACGCCTTAAAGTTTCTACTCTTAAAGGAGCGACCACACTGCTGCGTATACGCAGTGACGTGTCGCATGCGTCACGTTCTCTCACCGTTTGATGCATTTTGTTGCATAAACGCACACTGGTGTGGACGGACCTTTATTCGTAGCATTTTTTTTTAATAGTTAGGCACCTATTTGTTTCGTTAAACAGCTCACAAAGATTATAAATACGAGCTTGTCGCCTGTCAATTAAATATCACATGTTAATAATAAATTTTACAGTCAAGCTGAAGTTGCTGTTACTACATAGTTTTCGTACAAAATCTGCTAAGTTAAGCTGCCTTATATTTTTGGTTATAAAAAAAAATCATAACACTTTAATAATGCGGTATGTATTTATAAGTTGCATTTTTCTGCTTGGTTATCGGTGCTGTATTTAGCCTAAGATAAAATACACATAAAAGTACATTTTTTTTGCTAGTCAATTCATCCGACTATAGTATGCAGTGCAAACAATGCAATATTTTGTCATATAATACTATACACTTATGAAATAACTAAAATATATTTTCTGTCCCATTCACATGAAATACTTTTTTTATATTGAGTACATGAATGTAGGTAGTATTAAGAAGTTAGTCCAGTCAATCAAGGCGGACTCCGTGATAATTAAATAAATTATTTGTATGTAAAAATATATTTTTATTCTTATTTTCATCATCGTAGTTCGGAAAGTTTCCATTATTGGAACGGAATAATTTTATGTACCCATGTATAATTGTTGTTAGGTAAATTTTGTAATGTGCACTTTTTTTCTCGTATGACACAAAGTATGGGTAGATCCCATTTGTTTCATGAAGCTGATGTTTTTTAGCTCTATTTTTAACCATGTTACAGGTTTAAGTCTTGGACATCAAATTTAACGTTTTTTGGTAATAAAGTGCATGCAAACTTACTCATTTGGTATCTCTACTTTGCGGTTGTCATCTTGTCAGTACCACTAACGGGACTAGTTGTTGCAAAAAAAACTTTATTGACTGGACTAAGAACATGTAAATAGTTTTAAAACGCGTATTTTAATCGCTCAATGTAATTAAGTGTTGTATTTGTATTTAATCGACTTAAAATAAGCGATGAGCACGAATCTTATTATAACTAAGTATAGGTAATAATATTAAGGAATAACCTTCTGCGATCTTAAAAACAAATAATGCACGATTGTCGTTTTAAAATGACTTTGAATCATATTTTCCATCAATTCACCATGTTATGTTTCTCTCTTACTCAAAACAGTGTCTTTAACTTTACGTAACAACACAGAAGTCAGCCAAAACTAATGTATATATCGCACCTTTCGTGGAAGAAAGACGTAAATCCTATTAGGCCTTAATAGGACTTACGTCTTTCTTCCACGAAGGGTGCGATATGTATGTAAACTCTTTATTGTGCAAAATAAACAAGACAAATACAATTGACAAACACTGAGATACATGCACAAAGACGGACTTATCTCTTTAAGGGATCTCTTCCAGTCAACCTTTGAGTGGATGAAAGGAGTATTATATTAGGGATGGACGAGTGAGGTTAAAACAACTACTACTAATCAATCGATTTCAAGTGATGATCTGTCATACAGCTATTAATAACTTCTTATTACATTTAAAAGGGTTTTTTTTAAATAAGTAGAGCCCATTGTAGAGCCACACGTTAAGGCACTGGTGAAACCAATTACAAACTCATCGGTTGCACTAGCTACTTGTCTAGGGTCCTGCCTCACTGGGATGCCAAGGCGTCTCCAGCTACTGTCGCCAAGAAAGTATCGGATGTTACTCACATAGCGACGCTTTGGTGAAGTCTGATTTGTATAGAAATAACTGCTGGTTCATTTTGACATGGGACTTGAACATCAGAACAGTTTTTTAAACAGTCGATGGATGTATGAGACCCCATGGCGTCCCGTTGAGGAAGGGCTGTAAGTAAAATACCAGTGCAATGGTGATATTGACTCTGTTGTATTTTTATATCCTCTAGTTCTTCCAATATTCTTCACTATCATGTGAAACGTCAATCAAGAAAAGTGCAAATTTGTTTAGACTACATCGTACAAGTATATTCGATATACTGAGCTTTTTGAGGGTAAAATCTTGTTTTTTTTAAACCATGGTTTTATTATTTTTGTACACATTCATACTTTCACGCAATTGCGGCTTTTTCTATGTTTATCTAAATCAGGACTGAATGCATGATACATAGTTAAGGTTGAATAGTTGTTGAATTTTTATTTGTTACGGAAATATAGTTGTTTACCAAATTATATAATGCTTTTATTTTATATACAACCATCCCACGGAGTAAGTAATTAGAGTACTTTAGCGACGGCATTGTAGAGTCCTTGGGAAGTACGCTGGGTATAATTACTATCAAGATTCGTTTTATGCACAAAATATCACTTATTTATAACTTACTAGCTTTTCGCTATCCCGCGTGAACTATGCTGTTTTCTGGGATTAAAACTATCCTATGTCCGTCCCTGAGACTGAAACTAACTGTATACCAAATTTCAACTAATTATGTACGTATGTTTTTGTTTAATGTAAGCGCGTCAGTATAAGGGCAGCATGCCAATTTAACTTAATTAGTTATTTTGTACTAAGCAGCATAAGTTATTATAGTTTTTTTACTACCCCATGGGAACTCTTTAATTTTCTGGGATTAAAAGTATCTAAAATATTGACCCTGGTCATATATAAGGTACCACCATGCAAAATTTCATATAAATCGGTTCAACAGTTTTGGAGATTAGTGAATAGTGAAAGTGTTTTATTTTATTACTCTTCCCTAATCTATAGCACTCTATTTTTGATGAATTTATTTATAAGTAACGTACAGACACAAACTTTCTACTGATTTATTATATGTTTAGATTAGATCCTTCACTGATCGCGAATCACTGAGTAACCTTTTCTCTACGAATGCCATATGGTCATTTTCCAAAGAAATCATTGAGATATTGTGTGTGAAAAGATGGCATCCAAGAATGTTTAATCTACAAAGTATTAGTTTGTGACAGTTTTGACTGTTTGTTTGAATTGGATAGGCACTACATGGTGGACATCCTTACTAATATTATAAATGCGAAAGTAACTCTGTCTGTCTGTCTGTTACCTTTTCACGCTTAAACCGCTGGGCCGATTTAGTTGAAATTTGGTATACAGATAGTTTGAGTCCCGGGAAAGGACATAGGATAGTTTTTATCCCGGAAAATTGCATAGTTCCCGCGGGATAGCACAGCCCAAACCACTGGAATTTTTCAAATTTAAGGCGGAACAAAGTTCGCCGGGTCAGCTAGTAGGCTATATTTCTTTCTGCGCGGACAAAGTCGCGTGCAGTAGTACTTCATATTAATTAAGAGTATAAAGGGCAGTACAAAATTCGAAAATTATGCTACTGAGTTTTTATAAGTGAACTAGCTTTTGCCCGCGGCTTCGCACGCGTGAACCATGAGCATTTCAAAGAAGCTAGCAATCAAGCAAGCGAGCAACCAAACCTGCAAGCTTTCTAGCATGCATGCAAGCAGGCAAGCAAGGACTCAAGCAAGCCACCGCATTGCCCCGCTGCCTTAATTTTTTTGAAACTGTAAATATTGCAGGATTTTTATAAAACAAACCTAACCTAACCTATAATAGGGCTAGGGTTGCCACCTGTACTATATTATATAGTATCGTACTATATTGCGGTCAATTGTACTATATACTATAGAAATATAATATAGTACGAAAAATAGTATATTTTCATTGCTAACTCCACTGCTGCACTTTTTTGTATAAACATCGACTAAATTGGAACGTACCCGTAGTGACGCGTTGTGTTAATGTTTAAACATGATAAATGAATGAATGTGTACTATTTTTTTTCCAAAATTTCCCAAAAGTACTATATTTTGGCAAGGTTCTGAGAAAAATACTATATTTCTTCAAAAAAAAGGTGGCAACCCTAAAATAGGGCTGTCCTAAAATATACCCTAAATAGCTTGTGCCCGCGACTACGTACGCGCTAAGATGTAAAACGAAAAAATAAGTTTTATCCCGTTCCCGTGGAAATTTTGGGAAGTGCTACCGGAGTACACTGCCTTCAAAGAAACACACGTTATAAATGTTAAGTCTCTTCCTTTCGCTGTTTCGTCTGGAAACGTAAAATCCCGTTTTATCCCGTCCCTGTGGGCGTTTCGGAAAATCCTTTTTTAGTGTTCCCCTACACTCCCGAATAAACCTACGTGACAAATTTCAACTTTCCCCCGCTTCCTGTTTTTCCCGTTCCCGTAAGAATTTCGCCAAATAGAACATTTCCCGAGATTCTTACGGGAACGAAGAAAAAGAATTTTGGGAAATTATCTCATAATGCTCCCCTACACTCCACAAGGAACCCACTTGCCAAATTTCAGCTTTCTACGACCAGTAAAACGAAAAATCCTGTTTTTCCCCGTTCCCGTGGGAATTTTGGAAAGTACTCTCTTAATGCTCTTCTACACTCCCGAAGCAACCTACATGCCGAATTTCAGCTTTCTGCAACCAGTAAAACGAAAAGTCCCGTTTTTCCCGTTCCCGTGGGAATTTCGGGAAATCCTTTTGTAGTGCTCCCCTACACTCCCCAAGGGAACTTGAAGGCCAAATTTCAATTTTATACGACTGAATATGTAGATCCCGTTTTTTCCTTATCCCGTGGGAACTTCCAAAAATCCTGAAATTAGTTTCTTAGTTTTGTAATCACCTACTTTTGTATCAAATTTGAAGAGTCTAGTTTTTATTGTTACTGAGATAGCGTCACTCTGAATCGAATATATAATTCCCGTTTTTTTCCTTATCCCGTGGGAATTTCCAAAAATCCTTCCTTAGTGGATGCCTACATTGTATAAGGTATATATGTACAAAATTTCAAGTCTCTAAGTCCAGTGGTTTGGGCTGTGCGTTGATATATAGTTAAGTCAGTCAGTCAGGACTTTGAATTTTATATGTATAGATAAAATCACTCGCATCTCCTATCCTACTCTCACCTATTGACAGACCGGCCGTCTTAAACTGATCTGTGTCGAAAAAGTTAATCTATGTATAAAAATAATCTGTACCTTAAAAACTATTATAAACTAAACTCTATTTTCATAATACATGTGTTACCCTATCGATAGTTTTAAAAAGGTCTGGTCATGAGTACCCGAAACCGACGAGCAAGGAAAGAGGTGTCAGGATCGTAGCAAAAGTTGAACAAAGTAGTCTCTGCCTACGTCTGTGGCAAAGAGGCGTGACGGTAACTATGTATGTGGTTTTAACGGAAAAATGCTGTAGCATCGATCGATCTCTTATTTAAAGCAATACTATCGATAGTATCCAGCATTATACAGAAAATCACGAACTATTGATACTATCCATAGCATCGGTACTACTGATACTACTAAAATAAAGGTAACAATCGATTGTTCAAAACGATCGATACTATCGATAGTATAGACAGCATTGTACAGAAAATTACAAAAACTATTGACACTATCGATAGTATCGGTACTACTGATACTACTAAAATAAAGGTAACAATCGATTGCTCAAAACTATCAATGCTATCGATAGTATAGACAGCATTGTACAGAAAATCACGAAAACTATTGACACTATCGATAGTATCGGTACTACTGATACTACTAAAATAAAGGTAACAATCGATTGCTCAAAACTATCAATGCTATCGATAGTATAGACAGCATTGTACAGAAAATCACGAAAACTATTGACACTATCGATAGTATCGGTACTACTGATACTACTAAAATAAAGTTAACAAGCGATCCCATCGATAACTATAGATACTATTGTCTTTCCTCAAACTATCGATAATCTATTGAAACACTTAACCTTACTGTTGAAACCTTAGTGCTTCATCATCATGTCTGCAGCAGCGATGGCGAGGTGCCTCGCACTTGGTCTCATGGCAGGCATGGCTTCCGTGCAGCACTGGAAGATGGCCAGGGGCTCCGCAAACTGCTCCACAGTTATGTTCACTGGGACAGCAGGCCGGGTGCCTGCAAGCAAGAAAAATATCGCTTACTAGCTTCTGCCCGCGACTTCGTCTGCGTAGAATTGTACATAAAAACCTTCCCCTTGAATTACTCTATCTATTAAAAAAGACCGCATCAAAATCCGTTGTGTAGTTTTGAAGATATAAGCATACCTACATAGGGACAGAGAAAGCGACTTTATTTTATACTATGTAGTGATAGTGATTAAAGAATTTCACATTTTCAAAATAAATAGAATTATCACAAATCTATTTACGGTCACATAAGAAGAAAACGTAGGTACCTACACGTGCATTGCGCGATTAATCGTGGAAATTGCTAGCGTGAACGTATTATTAATTCATCTCATTCGTATTTCATTCAATTTTATAAGCTTTTATTTAACTTGGATTGCAATGTATGTATGTATTATTATGTAGTAATGTTTGTCTGGGTGGAATGTTGCGACTCAATTTTGAAGCAGATATCCTCAACCGATTGAGCTGAAACTCTGCTACTCGAGTAGGTAAGTCAGATGACAATTCATCTGGTAGTGGAGTTCTGATAACCCAGCCAGGATAGTCTCCGCGGGGGAACTCTTAAACGGTTGGTCCGATTGACTTGAAATTTGGTACACATATGTAGATGACAGTGCAAGTACAGACAGCAAAAAAATGTTGTATAAAAAATTGAATTTTTGGCAGAAACTTAATTATCTCGCCTCATTCGATAATTTCATCATGCTACATGCGTCTTATTAGCTATCTGTCCCTAGCTTCTTTGTTTCAATTCTATAACTTGTCTCCCTCTAACTAAAAGACCAAAGAAACGTCTCAAGTAGTAGGTAAGTAAATAAACGGTTTTGATTGTACTTTCTTACGACTACGAGTTAAATAATCATTCTAAGGAATCGCTTTCAGCTAACAAACGAAAACATGTAAATAGAAACAACTAGAACAAGCATCAATAGAAAGTTACGATACCGCTTTTATAATACATGAATTAACGGAAAATGTATATCTTACGTCTGTAGTTACGCCGTATAAAATCCGCCCAGTCCAGTTTAATTATGAATTAATCATTCATGCTAAACCCAAAACAAAAAAAGACTAGTATAATTAATTGTTCTTGGATATCGATACCACTTATGTCTTGATTATGTTTGTCCGAATTAGGGACGTTTTGACGTAAGGTCAGATCAAGAGTACCCTAAACCAACGAGCAAGTATGAAGAGGATGAGCGAAAATCGAAAAGGTATGTCAAGTGGAACAAAGTAGTCTCTGCCTATCCCTAAGGGGAAGAGGCGTGACGTATGTACGTACGTCTGTTCTTAGTCCAAAGGCTCATACGGTTTATAATGACTTGCCAAAAAACTTTTTACAAATACATCATTTAACAGACTTTTAAAGTAAATTTGTCAAAATTAATCTACTGTTTTCCGTGACTTGACTTCAGTATATCGCGGAGATAGCCAAGTAAAGTTATTCAATTAATAGTTAGTAGTTTAGGCAAATATATTCTTGGATTATTTTTAAAATTTACGAATTAGGAGATAACAAAGGTTTGTCAAATTATTATTTACTAGCGACCCGCCCCGGCTTCGCACGGTATATTATGCATGTATTATACATATAAACCTTCCTCTTGAATCACTCTATCTATTAAAAAAACCGCATTAAAATCCGTTGTGTAGTTTTGCAGATATAAGCATACATAGGGACAAAGGGACAGAAAAAGCGACTTTATTTTATACTATGTAGTGATGAGTCTGTGAAATGATGGACTTGGAAAAGTTTTTAGCAAGTTTTCTCTTCTATCACCATTCAAAACAGTAAATGCAGCTTCCTACAGCCATATAATAACTATAACCCACCATATCTCTCACAGAACCAGTCTTCCCCGCTTTCCACAGAATCATTCATCTCCATGCTGTCTACGGTCTCTTCATGCGAGTGCGGGGGCATCAGAGCCATCATCTCCCAGATGGTCAGCCCAAGCGGCCAAATGTCCGTCTTGGTAGAGATCTGACCACCGTGGATCACTTCAGGAGCGCTCCATGCCTCAGTACCTGGAAAATGAGACGAGTGATTAAATTAGTGTTTTTTGTAGATGACTTTTTTTGACTGAGCATAGGTGTGGTGGGTGCGTATCATGCCGTGCAGAGCCAGATGTGGTAGTCTCTCCAATAGTGTGTAAACATTCACATCAGTTCAGTTGGTGCAGCTCTAGGATCCTGTGCCTCGGAAGGAGTCTGAACAGGCTCTGGGAGTAGGCCTGCTAGCTAGTTCGGGTGATGAAATAGTCTCTCCTTTTAATGAACAAAAAACCTCCACTTTGCTACTCATTTCAGCTCTGCTTTGTCTAGTTGAGTAGCAAAATAAATGTTTTTGTTTGATCTCCCCTTGTATTTAGCCGAGTAGGGTCTAATTTCCTCTTTCACAGTACTGATCCTGAGATGAGGTGGTGAATTGTAATTAATGTGCTAAGTTATATTTTTTATGGCCATAACTATGAACTAAAACAATAAAATTGGCTATAAGGCTGCTGTATATTTCACACACTATTTCATAAATCTATTAAATCTATTTGAAATCAACCGTAGCAAATATGATCGTAAATAATTTTTGTGTAATATACGTGTTTAGTAACTCTCATTATAATATAATTACCTATTGTGTAATGCTATAAAGAAGTCTTAATTTTATTTCCAAAAGTAATTATAATATTTGTTTTGTTACAAAAATCTATATTTTTGTGGCTGCTAGTAGTGTTTGTAGGTAAGTGTTTGAATCAGCACGTCATAGGGCATGGGCGATGAACCTTTTTAGGTGGACGTGCCATTTTTTCTTAAGTGTGTTTTTATATTACCATCGTATGACCATATTGCCAGTTTTCCACCACCAGTTGGTGATTTAATGGTCAAAAATAAACTTTGCACACTTGTTTTTATTATTGCCATGCCCGAAATATTTTGAAGCGTGCCAACACTGGCACGCGTGCCATTGGTTCGCCATCCTTGTCATAGGGTGACTGGAAAACAGTGATTGTTTGTCAAGAGACCTATTTAGGTTCTGGAGGCAAATAAGCCGGGTTACCTATCTATCATTTTGACAGTTTGTAGCATTATGTTTTGTATCTATCGTTATACCGAATTTGAAATCAAATTATAAATCTCTTTTGTTAGTGAAGTTCTTACCAAAATAAACAGCTTTTCCCGCTTTCTCCTTATCAAATATTCCGTTTTCGTCCAAGGGCAGCGTGACCCCGAAGTCGCACAGCTTGCAGATGACGAAGTCCCCGTTGACCAAGATGTTGTATGACTTCATGTCACCATGGAGAATTTGCATAGTTGTGTGAAGGTAGTCTAGGGCATTGCCGATGTCAGCTGCTACCTGAAGTATTTACAAAAAGCACATATTTAATTTGATATGTTCTATACTGTCCCTCATTAAATAAGCTTTTTAGAGCATTATCATTTAGAATATTCAAGTACTATTCATTCCAACGAAGAAAAAAGTATCCTCAATTTTCCATCCGAGTTTTAAGTGTCCGTTTTGTTACAAATTGAATGAAAAACTGTCATAAAACTGAAAAAGTAAGACAGAAAACGAAAGCAGTACAAAATTCTCCAAAAAATACACTAAAGATACATACATACATAAATCACGTCTTTACCCCTTACGTGGTAGACAGAGCCTACAGTAACAAGACCGAAACACTACATTTAGCATGATTGTGGACGATTGGATGGAAAGGGGAATCAAAACAGTGATGGCTTGCTAGCCACATCGCCTAAATAACATGATGCTTACGATTTTCGGCCAATCCCTCGACTACAAAGATAGGTACACACATTTTAACAGAAGCATACCTTTAACATCTGTTTAGCACTGAACGGCTCCCCATCATCCTCAGCTCTTTTCTCAATCAAGTCACCAAGCGCCAAGTCACACGCTTCCATACCCAGATACAGTATCTTATCTTTACCGAAAGCCCGGAAACCAACAATGTTAGGGTGCGACATGCGCTTCAGAAGGTCGGCTTCAGCTTGCAGGCGCTCCGTGTAGACTTTGCACGGTTTAACTCGTTTATTTATCATCTTAAGAGCCCATGGCGACCGAATTTGACCCGCCCTTGGTGACCTAACAAGTTGCATTACGTTGACACCTAAAATCAAAGAAATATTTGGTAAATGATACGTTATTAGAGTTCAAGAGAGCACGAATCGAGGCAGACAGTATTCAATGCGTAAATCATCCTTAAAAGGTAAGTTTGTAATTACGCTACGCCTAATTGAAGTTGTTAATAGAATTCCGAGAAATCAAGTTTAATAAACACAATTAGTTACCTGTACAGTAAGAGACTAACATTAGCAAGGGGTTGTACGACAATTTCAACAGAATTTCGCATAGAAACAGATAGGTTTTAGATTTCTTACCAGTGCCATATCCGAGACGATTTAAATACGGCGAAGGCGGAATAGTTATCATCTCATTTGAATCCAGCGCCTTGTTCTTTTTAACTGGTGTTTGGAATTCACTCATGATTATAACGAAAACGGATAAAATCAATTAATAACCACTTGGATGTGCGCGCGAGTAAACAGTCACTTCTGTTTTCAAACTTCGAACGTTAAATTAAACGGAAAGTAATGTCGTTGTCAAATTTTAATATTGATATTGACTGACTGACAGTAGTGTTGCGTTGGGTGTAAATAAAAAACTTTGACAAAACGTTTTAATTTATATTTATAATACACGCCGTTGATTTAACTAATTACTAATCAGTATTCTGAAGTAGCCTACTTTCGTAAACTGCCGATCGTGTTAAATTAAATGGTTTTTATATTATTTTTTGTAGTGGCATCACTCGCGCGTCGATTTTGACAGAAGTTTTGCGTTTAGAAATAGATAATAATATATTAAAAACTTAGCTTAAAACTTTGCCACGCGATGAAAGAAAATACGATATCTACGAATATCTTCAAGAGTCTAGAACTATTAAGTTGATAAGTTGTTGTGCAAGCGGCTACGCAACAATCGTGCGTCCGTGTATGTCCCTCTGTCGCTCGCATACGCATGTGCGATAGAGAGAGAGAGCGATACCTATACGAGCGAACCGAGATTGCGTTTCGCGGTAACCCACCTGAGGACCGAAGTGAAGTCCGAAGCAAGAGAGTTGGAAGTTGTATTTATGCACCCGCGTTGAGAAAATTTACTGGCGCGATGTAGAGCATTGTGACGTCATAGGCGCTAGCTATTCGTGCGTCGTAGCAGTACATGTATAGTTCTTCCAATCATTAAGTTTCTCGATGACAGCTCCCGTAGAATGTAACTGCGCTTTTTACGCAAAAATTAACTTTTAAATGCGAGGTATAAAAAATATGACAACTGCCTAATTTTGTTCCTTGATCTCATATAATATTCATCTAAGACAAATTGAGTCCATATATGCAGTGATATTTTTTTAAAGTGCGATAAACAATAAACGTTTTCATAAAGTTACATTCTATGGGATTACAATTACAATGATTAATCCCATAGAATGTAACTTTATGAAAATGTTTATTGTTTATCGCACTTCAAAAAAATATCACTGTATATATGGACTCAATTTGTCTTAGATGAATATTATATGAGATCAAGGAACTAAATTAGGCAGTTGTCATATTTTTTATACCTCGCATTTAAAAGTTAATTTTTGCGTAAAAAGCGCAGTTACATTCTACGGGAGCTGTCATCGAGAAACTTAATGATTGGAAGAACTATAGTCAACGACTAGATGGCGCTAGGGTCGCTACAAATGCAAATTGTGTATGCACTATGATAGCTACTTTCTCGATAACTCTTAATTTCTAGAAGAATGAAATAGTATGGGTTACCTTTAGGTCTTGTCAACTTAGGCTCTGATTTCTCCCGTAAGGGATAAAGACGTGATTTATGTATGTATTATGTATCAGTTGCATGGCGTCCATAGAACTGGATTCCCACCGGCTTGCCTATTTTAAGGCAGTTGGGCACTGTTTATTGTGCTGAATAAGAGGAGAAGGCTAGTTAAATGCCCTTCGGCTTGCCTTCTGATATACTTGACGCCACGCCACTGGTATGAACGCACGCATTTGACATTAGGCATAGGTATACTCCGGAAGGAACAATAAATTAGTAAAAATTTATTGCTTGTACAGGAACAATAAGATTGTATTAACTTCTCATAATTAGGGATAATTAGTCGAGGTTATAATTAACGAGGGAAGTCGATTTGAAACTTGGATTTACGTCTGAAACATTCTTGTATCAAAGACATCAAAGACATTTACCATAATTCTTGGTTAGTAGGACCTTGAGCAGGGTTCGTTTGCATCTTCCATCTTACTCGCGAATCCTGCCGCCAAGCAGCAGTGCCTGACGTGACATGAGGTTCCATTTTAGCCCTCTAGACTGGCCAAGGGGTGGGGTGATCTTACCTTCAGGAGACTAGCTTGCACGATTGCCACCATATTTTTACAAATCAGTTTTATTTTTAAAAAAACCTTGTTAAATCACTACATACCTAGTAATAGTAATAAATATAAAATAAAGTCGCTTTTTCTGTCCCTTTGTCCGTATGTATGCTTATATCTTCAAAACTACACAACAGATTTTAATGCGGTTTTTTTAATAGATAGAGTGATTCAAGAGGAAGGTTTATATGTATAATACATGCATAATATACCGTGCGAAGCCGGGGCGGGTCGCTAGTAAATAATAAATAAATAAATATCTTGGGACAATTACACCAATTGACCCAGCCCCCAACTAAGCAAAGCTTGTACTATGGGTATCAGGCAATAATAAAAGGGCGTACTGTAGAGCTAGGATAGCTCTTCGGGCTGGCTGGTAAGAAGCTAATCTCAAACTTCATAAATCGAACATTCGTTCGATTTGACGTTTCGATTGTTTTTCAAGTATGTACTCGGAGACGGACCTCAGATCAGTTTGGACTGGGAACCAATCCGTTTCCCACGAATTATAATTGTTTAAATTAAAAATCTGAATAAAAGAAAGTAATACGTTATTATGTCTTTTTAATAAATCTGCCCTCTGCCAACAGTTTGGCTAGGAAACCTACAACGAGCTCCGTACAAGCTAAACCGTCCCGTTTTTAGTAAGTGCCTCCTCAAGGCAAAAAATATGCGCAAGCGATGGAGACATAGTGCCAGCCTTCCATTTTTGAAGTTTGTTTCGTGCTGTTCCTCTTACACTAATGGTGATTAGATATTTGAGAGAGAGAGATGGTATGATACGAACTTCGAAAATAGAATTTCGGAGTACCTAGCTTTCGATTTTTGAAGGTAAAAATCTGTTAATATCTTCAAAACTACATCTCGAATCAAATTAAATATTTCACACGATTAATGAGAGCTGGGGGCTTACCACGACATCTTATTGCGTTTCAATTGCGACTCAGTTCAGGGGCCTTACCACGACGTGTTAATGGGATTCAATCCCGACTCACTTCAGGTTTTAGCTGTCATTTTTAGTATGGATCTGGGGGCTTACCATGACGTCTTAATGCGATTCAATTCTGAGTATTCTGACTCAGTTCGGGGGTCTTACTATGACGTATTAATGAGATTCAGTTTAGGTTCGCTCGCTGTCAGATCTACTACTACTAAAAACTACTACTAAACTACTACTAAAAATGACAGCTAAAACCTGAACTGAATTGAAATTGAATCGCATTAAGACATCATGGTAAAGCCCCTGTAATTTTCTTCTTAACTTGTATTTCAAATTGGGCACGACTTTACAACCGCTTTCGAGTGGTATTTTCACATAGCGCTTTCAAAAACCGGGCACCGTCATTGTATGTTCTTCGAGCTTGGCCATCGTTCATCATCTGGCAGACATCCCTCATTCATCAAGGCTCACGTCACGCGCTGCGCATGCGCAGTGATACGGTGAGTGCGCGTCTCGGCGGCCGCCAATAGCGAGCGCAATATGACGAGAACGCGACGTTTTTGGTAAGTTTTTTTTTTCTCTGAAGGCAAAGGGTTAAATGAAATAGAGGGGTAAATTAAAAATGTGTGTTTTGATGTGTGGCCAAATAAGTACCTAACAGAAATGCTATATACTGTGGATAGTTATCGTGAAAATAAATTTCAGAAAAAAATGCTAGAGATGTTAGAGCCATAGAAAAATTAATGGAAAGTAAAAAAAGAAGTTGATAGTTTAACACCGATACTATTAAAAATAAAGTACGGGAAATGTTACCTAAGTTTTATTTTAAACTGCAATTATAGGATACTGTCGCTCTTCGGGCAGGTATTTATGCAGAGAATATAGGTAAATTAAAATGAAAATAAACTAACCAAATTAAAAAAAAAAACACCGAAACTTATCAGCATTTACCGATCTTCTTTTGTCATGCCATAGGTAGGTACATTCCGCCCGAGTGCGAAGGAAAACTTGCTAGAATTTGAGTCTAATAATAGCTTAAGTCCTGGGCACTTAGATCGAGTAGTGTAGTGAGGAAATACCTGAAACAAGTTACCGGAGCTAGTGGTTCAAAATGCTATCGAACCATTGCGAGATCCAACGTAGAACGTTCACAAAGTGAGTTTCAGTTATTTTCCTAGTCAAGACCATGCAGTGACAGTACAGTGCGTCAAGTTTTTCTTATTTATATACCTAACGTCCCTCGTCAAATTTCGTGCTGCGATCAGTTGCACAGCCGTATAATAGAAGAACATTGCCATAAGATTTTCGGATTGCCAGTTATCAGAGTCGGGCGTTATCTAGATAATTTCAATTTAAATATAACGTGTTGTTAACTCTCTTTTATTTAAGTAAATAAATTATGTCGATGAAGCTTACTGGCCTCACAAAAGCCAGTAAAATGTCAAGTCAAAACATCACAACCGACATTCATCTTTTATTTAAAAGCCCGAGTAATTTATCTAAATAAAAATTACAATTATCTAGATGAATTCAAAACAACAAATAACGGATTATTTAGTTATTTCAAATAACGAAAAATTTAGTTATCTTCCCGGTTATTCGGAAAATATAGAATTTGCCCAACTCTGCCAGTTATGCGCCATTCGGATTGACACACAATTAAAAAAAAAAGTCTTCATGAAAATAGACGCACTGTAATGTCTAATGCTTGTGACATCACATTGTATTACTAAACCGCGAAAATTTGCCATTCCATATAATATTTTGACGTATATGTATGAAATGACAGATTTTTCAATCCCTTTCTCATCCCGGTTTGTAGGTCATTCAACACGGATTGACCGAATGTAATAAATTTCGTAGCAGAATGCTAATTTATAAGGGGTAGACAGAAACTAAGGTATCAAAACCTTAAGGCCTCGTTTCGCATGTTTAAGGGCGTATGGAAAGGGAAATCAAAATAGTGATGGCTTGCTAGCCACATGATTCCTAAGACTTTCACCCATTCCCTCGATGGGCTTTTGCCGTCTGCGCGGGAAGAGAAACAACAGGTAAATTCTGTTTTTCTTTGCTCCCAGAGTAGCATGGCTGGCTAGGCTGTTTTAATAAAATCTGTTTGTTTTTGTGCATAAAAACTTTGGAGGGTAAAAACCTTTCCAACTTGTAGTTAGGGGTGCGGGTCGGGTTACCTCCACGTGTGGTCAAGAGTACGTTTTTGGATCCGTCCGGGGGGAAGAGCAGAGCTTGATCCGGTGCACCCTGGGCTTTGGCTAATGTTTACCTGGCAGTTTCTGAGGGATATCATTGACCGTTGGCTAAGAGCCCGACAGGGGGGGAGGGGGTCTTTGGCCATTATATTTTTGTTACTTTGACATCGGCGAAGTTGTCGTCGCTATAAAGACTTGATATCTACGCCACAAATAAGAAGAAGAACTTGTAGTTAGCTAATATTTTTCTTCTTCTTCTTCTTCAACCCTTTTCTACCCAATGCTGAGTAAAGGTCTCTTCCATAGCCCTCCAATTGCTGCGGTCTTGGGTTTTCCGCATCCAGTCCTTCCCCGCTATTTGAATGAGGTCATCGGCCCATATAATCGGCTAATATTTTTACCAAGCTCTAAAATATCTTATAAGGCGGGGCAATCAATTATTCTTTACAAACAATACAATTATAATCGGATACCCATCAATTTGTTAAAATCGGAGCGACTGTCGGTTTGTCGGATTATGTGCTACGAGCTATCGTTTTTTGCGTTCGTGTTTTATCGTATCGTTTCGAAATAACGTGCGCGTGCACATTGATATAGGATGTATTTAAAACTTAAACGGTATCAATCCTTTCTGTTTGTATTTTCGTAGGAAATATGTATTTATCTACTTGGACCGTTAATACTATTGTACAAACTGTCGGTATTTTATCGCCAGTACATGATCAACAACGAAGCAATTAGGACGGAGTACTTTTTACGTAATAAGTTTAAATATTCGTGTGACATTAACTTAGGTGCCTTATTGTATTACAAGTTACAAGTGAAGTTAATAGCTCTGTTGGTGTTATAAATGCGTCCACTTTTAAGGTAATTACCTAATTTGTTCCGAGCTTATTGACACTTGGTCTCGGTTCCGGACGTTGTGATTTAAGAAAGTCTTTATTGTCTGTTCGTTTTTATGCTTTGCTTCATAAAAATATTAAAATATACTAATTTATATTGAATTACCATATATGGTCCTTTTACCTTTTACCTTGCTACTCCGCTACCACATTTACGTTAAATGGACCTCCGTAAAGTAACGCCTGATTCAATAAATTAATTAATTAATTTGACGGTGGAGGCGTTTTACACCTCCACTGAACTTAAATTATTTTTATCGTTTTTTTCTCTTTCTTTTTTTGCATAACTACTTTGTTTTACTTTGACTAGTAGAGACTTTATACGTCTCTAGTATAGACTAATATAATTTAAGGCTCGGGGACCTTATACATCCCTTTTATATATGTATTTAATTTAAGTATTGTAGTAGCTTAATGTAGTTTATTTTGAAAAAAAAAAACTTTCTGCCAAGTTTCTTGCGGCGCATTCTTCTTGGCAATGATGGTCTTTCTGAATACGCTGGTAGTTTAAAAAAGAAATACATGTATGTGCCCTTGGCGGCCATTTGCAAAAAAAAAATTGAATTTTGTATTTTGAATTAGCATTGTAATGTTATCCATCCATCCATCCATCCATAGCAGCCCTCAACTCGTCCGTCTTCGGACATAGGCCTCCTCTCCACTTCTCCACGCCTGGCGATCGACAGCCACTTGCATCCATCCTCCACCCGCCTGTCGGCATGTAATGTTATGATATGACACTATTAGACAAAACTTAAGTACTATACATTATTTTATAATAATATAGGAAGATATAATTGTAACGTTTGTTATTTTAGTGATGTAGACACGTAGTTCTTTAACCTGCCGTTGTTAAACATTCGAGTATTTTACGAGTGCCGATTGTAAACTTTCAATAGTTATCATTGAAATGACGTAGCAATGTATGACAAATCCAATGTGTTAACAAAGATGTTTTTATAAGCTATAGGCTCGTCAAGGTTCTAGAGTACGACTATAATAGTAGATTAATGCCGAGGCATGGGAAGTAGCCAATTGCTGGATGAGTAACTGCAGTAATCGCAGGTGAGTGTTTTTTAAAGTTACGAATCCAGTTGTTACTCTTCCAGCTGAGGCAGATATTGAGATAAACTTATTTTGTAAATGGGATAAGATTATTCCTAAGATTTTCGCCCATTCTCTCAATTAGGTGATAAATAATAAATAAATAAATAAATATCTTGGGACAAATTACACCAATTGACCCAGCCCCAAACTAAGCAAAGCTTGTACTATGGGTACCAGGCAACGGATAAACATACTTATATAATGTAGATAAATACATACTTAAATACATACAACATCCATGACTCGGGCACAAACATTCGTATTCATCATACAACTGTCTGTTCCTACCGGGATTCGAACCCAGGACCTCTAGCTTTATAGTCAGGGTCACTAACGACTAGGCTATCCGGCCGTCAAATAAATATAAAGATTTTTAATAAGTTCGGGTAGTAAAAAAGAACTTAGGCCACCTGATGGTAACTGAACAGTGAGCACCATCCACCCCCATGCCAAGAGATTGCAAATGCGCTGTCAGCCTAGAGGGCTGAGGTAGGATACTACCTCGTGTACCAGCAATTGCAATGGCACCCGCCAAGTGGCTGAGTCAACCTCTGAGGGTATACGCGAAAGTGACAGACGTGTCCATAATATTATGTCCAACCCAGTTCCATTTTAACTTATCAGTCTTTTCTGTCTTTTCTTATTCGCAACGTCCTGTGTTCATAATAAGTTTATTTCATTTGACGAATTTCTATTTAATTATTTATAAATTCAGATGGGACCTTACAATTAAATTTAGTAGACAGTAAGTAGATAGCAATGTCTACCGGCCCAAATGTCTTAATCGCCGAATGACTAATTTCATGAACAGCTAACTTTCCATACGTCTAACTTTGCGGATGTCTACCTCCCCGATAATCATAAAAAACCTTGCCATTTATTAAGAAAAAATATTACTGTTATAAATAGTTTTAAAACAGTTAATTTACATTTATGTTTTGTTCTAAGCAAAAGTTACAAGCCGACAATTATAAGATATCTTTTGATCGTCTGGTCATTGACTCCGATACCTACATAGATAAAATATTCGCACATAATTACTATAATGCCCGAATCCTAGACTTCGAGGTACAGCCTGGCTAACCCAAACGACGTAAGTCTCTCCCAAAACTATGGACTTATGCTGTTTCAGTTTTAATATGAATTACGTTTAAAAAATGCAAATGGTAGCAATTAGTGTGGTTCCGAAAGATACTGGAGCGTAGTTATTACTCAGATATTATATTTAACTTGAAAAATAAAAAAGTTAAGTTCCGGTGTCGATTTGTCTTGTTTGCGAAATAGTCCATTTGTTAAATTCCGCTCGCCCTTGGTAAGAGTGAGAGAAATTTACAACATGAGACTGCCGTGAGATTTAGTCATAATTAAACCAACTGATAACTCACGTATAAAAGTCGATAGATGTTAGACATGACGGAAATTCAACTGATTCTAAGGCGAAACGAAGTCTGCCGGGTCAGCTAGTTCTACATATTTACCTCCTTATTCATAAACTCTTTACAGGCTTCTGCTAACTTAGCAATCGTTTGTTATTTATGAAAGGTAAATGTCAAAGTGACAGATAAGGACAAACGATTGCTAAGTTAGTAGAAGCCTACAGAGGGTTTTGTGAAGGGGGTAAAAGTGGTGCTCATTATCCTACTTAATATTATAAATGTGAAATTTTGTGAGTATGTTTGGATGTTTGTTACTCTTTCACGCCAGAACGGCTGGACAGATCTCGATGAAATTTGGAACATAGATAGATTATAGTCTGGAATGACACATAGGCTACTTTTTATCCCGGAAAATAGCGTAATTCCTGCGGGATAGCGATAAACGAATTCTATGCAGACGAAGTTGCGGGCAACAGCTAGTTATGGATAATGGACGAATAAAACTCTTAGTCACTGAAGCAACTCCTCAATCAGAAAACTGGAGCGACATGAGGAATGCAATGAACTTTACGGCTGAATGCGCCGGCGCATAGAAATGGCGGCGCGGCACGACAAACACATAAGTGGCTAGTTAGTCAATCCAGCGCAATACTGTTTTAGGGTTAAGTTTGACTAATCTCAGTGATGAACTGGGGCCTTAGCTGATATTTTTATGGGCCTTTCAGCTGTCAATTTTGGTATGGATCTGACAGCGAGCGAACATAAACTGAATCGGAATTGAATCGAAAGAAAGAAAGAAAGAACACATCTATTCCTTTTTGCAAGACACACAAATATATCTATCTATCTATGACTCACGAAACGATACACAGATAAAATATACTATACATAATCCATAAACTTTTACGTAAACAATGCAATACATAGATAGAACCCGACTTATGTGTAACTAAAGAAATACATAAATTAATCGCATTAAGACGTCATGGTAAGGCCCCTGAAACCAAAGACGGAGCATGTCAAAATGTGAGACAGTAGACAATGCAAGCTTGTCAATGCAAATCCAACGTAGAGTTCTTACTGCTTCAAGGCGACGTCCCACTGCTGCGCACGCTGTGCACGGACACGCTATACACGTCACCCACGTGGTTCCATTGGTCATTGCGTGCGTAGCGTGTGCTGATGTAGAAACTACAGTCTACATTTTGATACGGGGCAAATATGGACCCACGTCCGCTGCAGAGAGGAAGAGAGGTGCTTATTTCTTAAATTGATGTACCTAAGATGCTGTGCTGCCTTGACCTAAGAAATCAATGCGAATTCGTATGAGAAATGTTCCCACAGAGATACGTTTCTTCGACAGTGCCTATATGGTTTGAGGTGATGATGAAGGAACGGCGATAACCAACGAGATGAAAATATGTTTGGGTCATAATACTTACGTTGCTTGTCGCAACGGATAGAAACATTAAATGCATAACTGTTATATAAAAGCGCGTAGACCACATATCCGCAATTTGCAGGCACCGATAATGAATTCTGCATTATATTTATTATGGGCAAGTATGTTGCAAAGATCTTCTATGCTGGTCTGGGAGTAAAGAAAAAACATAGAATTTACCAGTTGCTTCTCTTCCCGCGCATGGTAAAAGCCCATCGAGGGAATGGGCGAAAGTCTTAGGAATCATGTCATAGGCGATGCGGCTAGCAACCCATTACTATTTTGATTTTCCTTTCCACCTAAACGCCGTCTTGCTAAACGTGGCCTTTAGGTCTTGTTACCTTAGGCTCTGTCTACCCCGTAGGGGATGGAGACATGATTTGTGTGTGTGTGTGTGTAGTGTGTGGCCGTATAGGTGGAAGAGGGAATAAAAATAGTGATGGGTTGTTAGCGGCATCGCCTATAACATGATTATTTATGAGTATTTTTGGATAATTATGTATCATGTCTTTTTTGTGTTGTGGCAATAAATATCTTTATTATTATTATTATTCCTAAGATTTTCGCCCATTCCCTCGATGGCCTTCAACCATGTGGATACATTCCATGGTTTTCTTTACTAAATGCTGCTGTTTGATGTTAGATCATAAATTAATTAAATTTTAACTTTTAATTGAAGCTTTTTTGCTGACTTTTTTGACAAAAACACGTACAATCATGTAATACTATACTATGTATATTTATTACGTGTGACGAATCCAGAAATGGCGCATCATTTCACAAGACCTACTTTCACGGAACCTAATCGAAAACGCGGTTCCCGCTTCACGTTTCTCCGTACTGTAACGATTAGCACAAAAACAGTTGCACATTATGCAACAATTAACTATTCACGCTTTTATTGCAGCTGGATTAATAAAAACAACATAATAATGATAAATAATAATGCGTTGGATTAGTTTGGACATTGCGTTCAGTGAAAGTATAAAATACTCGCGACTTCGTCCGTGCAGAATAAAATACAGTTTTCTTAGCGTTAGTTTTCGGTCACAAATTACGTCTCGAACGCGTTTGCGTTAAAATGGCAAATACTCTGAGCCTCTAGTGTTAGTTTTCGCATATAAAAACGTATCGAACGCGTTCACGTAAACGTCTCAAATACTACGGAATAATTGGCAGCGCCACTTGCGGACCGAAACGGCAACAAAACAGTCTTCATTTTACTACATTTCATATTTTATTGAATAAGGCGTTACTATGCGGAGGTCCATTTTAATATTTACCTTGCTACTCCGCTGCTCACGTGCAAGATAACCAAGCCTATGCGAAAGTGAACCAAAGAGGCGAGTGCCTATTACAAAACAAATTTAAACTTTTTGCTCTATCATTTAAAGGGTGGGGTAACCACACAGGCCAATAAAAATGGGATAAATAAAATCGTTAATTAAATTCTAATTAATTACTTTGGTAACTCAAGACTTAGCAGAGCCTTTTAGTCCTTCAGATATGTATCGAAAACATCGACTTTGTATCACGTTCAAAATTTCACCCTGTATATGTTTTTCATGCAAACCCTCCCTCCACTACTGCCACATAAAACACGTATAAATCCCAAAAACTTAATTATCCCTTACACCACACAAACACTGACGTTTCGATTCGTACTCACGGTGTACGACGTTGGTTTGCATGTGTAACAGTTGTGCTCATTAAACTTTGATAATGATCCCGTAGAGGGATCGAAACGCGTCAGTGTTTGTGTGGTGTAAGGGATAATTAAGTTTGTAGAGAGCCAACATCGGGGGCGGCAGACGTAAGCTTGCCTTCGGAATCCAAAAGCTTATCGGTTACTTACTTGACATGAAATGTATATTTCATAATTTTTTTCTTTCTCTTCGCCCTATTTGTATGATTTGCGAGCGCATCACGTGAAAGCGGCTGAACGAATGTTGATGCAAACTTTATTAATCTGTTGAAAAAATAACCAGCCAGGTTATAGGCTACTTTATATCCCGGAAAATTGAAAAGTTCCTGCAGGATAGCGATAAACACGTCAATTTCTAATTCTACGTAGACGAAGTCGTGGGCAGAAGCTAGTTTACAATATATTTGTATATAATGAAATTCACACCTAATAGAGTAAGTGTACCGTTATTAAAACCAACAATGCGATGTTATCTTTTACACCAATTTGCATATATTTGTGAGACTAAGAATTTCGAAGGATATTGTGCAATTTATTACGAAAAATACTGTTTCTATTATGAATTATATTAAAAAGTTAATGGCCAGAAACCTGAATCTAGCTGTCTGTTAGAAATACGGTAGTCTGTTGGGCCAAGGTCAAAGAAACGTGCGGTATTTTTTAGGCAAATTATAGAAGATTTTGGTGTGTAAAGAAAAATCATTAATCATACTGTAGTATCTACTGTTAAAGAATCACCCAGCCGTTACAATTATAGTTGGCCAGTACAGTCGGACTGCAGTTTGACTGCAACGCAACTGCAACTGCAGCTCTTATAAATACATAGGTACCTACTATCAAATGTATCAAGAATGTTTACTTCTTGATTTTTTTTACGTATACTTTTACGGTTTTACCGTTAGAAATTAAATTTCTAAAAGACACTGAAAATTAGAACATTCGGATTTTTCTGTGTTTTATAAATAGGTACATGGTTATTGCAGTCAGCGTGCAGTTGTACTGACTACAATACTAGAACTACAATAGAAAATTAGGTAGGTTAGAAAGACTAGGTAGTGGTGTTTGATATCCATTCTGTCAAATAAATCCGATTATTATCATGACTTATTTTATGTAATTTTACAATGTATATTAGCCAATCATGATTACCTGAAAAAAAAAAACAAAAAAAATAATTTTTTTTTAATCGTTCTCGCGGGATCGCGTTATAGAATTCTGCGCAGCGGAGTCGCGGGCAACATCTGGTCTGGTCTTATAGTAAACAAATAACGGAACGACCTGACCACTGACCAGATTCTCACGTGTGTTTACTAACTTCATCTCATTATATCAAACATACTGACCTTAAAATTTAACACGCTCAACGGAACCATTCACATGAAAACCCAATCCATTCACATGATCCAAATCAACATAAATTTGCAACAAGCCAAGAGATTCGCTGCCGATAAGCATTAGATACAGGCATTGATCACATTGTTTTAAAATTCATCATTATTATCATATTAAGCTACAGGTCCTGGGTTCGAATCCCGGTAGGCAGACCGTTGCATGATGAATACGAATGTTGGTGCTCGAGTCATGGATGTATGTAGGTACCTATTTGTCTACATTACATAAGTATGTTTATCCGTTGCCTGGTACCCATAGTACAAGCTTTGCTTAGTTTGGGGCTGGGTCAATCGGTGTAATTTGTACCAGGATATTATTTTTTTATTTATTTATTATATCTTCAGCCTTTATATGTTCCACTGCAGGGTTAAAGCTTATCAGGAGAAAAGGTAGCGGGAATGCAAGAACGATCCCCTCGCGCACCCGCTCGGGCGCAGATGGATGGGGAGAAGGCGGCACTTTGCCACCCTCCCCTCCTAGTGGTGCCAGCCGGCAGGGGTGAGGATTCCCTGTTGGCAGCAATGACCCAAGTGTCTAGGGGGGGATCAAGTATTCCCGGTCCCCCGTCTTGGCGCGGGAGCCCTGGCGTAGGCGCGGCCGGTGCGCGTCCAAGGTGACACCTTCATGTTCCTTAGCGCCCTCCACTGGCAGTGAGGGAATACCGGTGGGTTTTTTAGTGGGTATGCTTTACACCTCCTTTCGCCAGGGAAGGAGGCAGTGGGAAAGGAGAGTCCCACATAAATTATCCCACGAGAAAAAAAAAACATCCCCACTTAACGTATAGGGGAGGCACCCTAAAGAAAATCAAGATTTTATTTTACAACTTTGTCGGAGTAGTTATTCTTTACACTCTCATGCCAAATTACAGCTTTCTAGTACTAAGAATTCTCTGAGCTAAGCCGCGGACAGACAGACCGACAAACGGACATAGCGAAACTATAAGGGTTCCTTGTTGACTACGAAACCCTTAAAATGCAAATGTTGACATATTTCCCCTCTAATGTTCCTTCTCCCCGGTGAATCTTTTGTACAATCAAGGCAACTCCCTTTGCGTGGGGCAACATGTCATTGGTTGCATTTTCTGCGCACACGCAGCAAGGCCTTAGGATCTGGCGCAGACGAGATTTGCTACGGCTAACAATAGTTCCTGACACCTTGCCGGTCATTAACAGGTACAATGATGGTTAAATAATGATTACGTCAGGGTCGCGTCGAGAATGTAATTGTTTAGTTAAAAATAGTGATGATTGAGAAAATCACACGTTCCACATTTTTTTTTAATTGTGGCCAATGTCAAGCGTTTCAAACGTAACGTTCTTTTACTCATTTTGAATAAGAATAAGAATAAGAATAAATTTATTTCGTAATAAATACATCAGCAGTAGGTATACAAAAACGATTATCTGGCAGACCCCAAACTAGGCAGAGCCTGTATCTTGGGACCTTGGAGTGCACTATACAAGACAAATTAGCTTACAGTGGTTAGTAGACGTCAGTTAGAAGTTAAGGTAATTTCAAACTAAAAATTAAATTAATAAAAATAAAAATAGGAGCGAAACCCAGAACCAAAAAACAGCTTTAAGAACTTGTGCGTGCGTGCGTGCGTGCGTGTGTGTGTGTGTGTGTGTGTGTATGTGTGTGTGTGTGTGTCTACACATGCCTACACGTAAAGGCACCTTAGATAAATTCTCATACGAAGTGAAGAGTCCACGTTTCCTGCTACAGAGAAGGTGGAGGGAATTTTCAAAGTATCGACAATTCAGTTTCTTTCATACTGCTGCCTTATCATGACGTCTTAATGTTCAGTTCAGGTTTTAGCTGTCATTTTTAGTATGGAACTGACAGCGAGCGAACCTTATATAAATCGGAATTGAATCGCATTAAGACATGGTAACCCTCCTGGTTTGGGAGCAAACAAAACGCATGGAATATGCTAGCTGCTTCTCTTCACGCGCAGATGGTAAAAGGCCATCGAGGGAATGGGAAAAATCTTAGGAATCATGTTTTAGGCAATGCAGCTGGCAATTAACACATTATTTAATAATAATAATACTTTATTTAAATAAGCGGTTTTTACAAATGAAATACCCATCAGACTCCAAACTAGGCTGAGCCTGTATCTTGGGCGTCTGCGAGAGCGAATTATTAACTAAGTAATTACTGAGATACATTAACAAATGGGCGTTATAAGAACAACGGAGAAGTGCATGCAAAAGGTGAACAAAACTACATAATAAAGAGAGACAGAAGGTCCGCAACGGAGAACACAACATAACAATTCAAAAGTGTGCGTGCGTGTTTGTGTGTGTTTCTCTTTCCACCTCTTTCCACAATCATGCTAAACGTAGCTTTTAGGTTTAGTCCCTGACCTGTTTAAAGTCCTAGCACTGTTCATTGATCTGATTAACGAACACTACCTATTCATTATCTAATGCACATCGCATTACAGCTATTATACGTTTAGCTCACCCCCACTGGCATTGATCGTACAAAAGCGATTCTTATAATATTTTGTAAACAGATGATACAATATGTCAAAATCGACTGCTATAATAATAAGGAAGGCGTGTTTAATAATAAGACCATTGTCCGCCGGTCGTATCCGCGACTAGCGTCATGCATTTTGTGGAGGAACGCGGGGAGTTGCGCACGAGTGTGGAGTGTACAATATGCGGTTGGTTAGGTAAGACATTTTTGAAATAAAAGCTCGGTTTAAGAAACAAATGCACGCGGCTGCTGTGCTGATTTTGGTGACGTCGTGTGCCGAGACTGGATTAAAGTATGAAAATTAATGGGGATTTCAGCAAGTGTTCCTAGGTTTTTACTGGAAAATACAGTGGCAGTTGACGCGACAGTTTCACGTCGAATTTTATTGAAACATTATGTTAACTGCAATAATGTCTAAAAACATTTGGGTATTTGTTGAAGTATTTATTTAATATCACTGTATTATTTATACTAAACAGTGGTCGTTAAGACTTCGTTTTGCTTCAGCTGAATTTCTATTATTGCTAAATGTGTGTGTCATGTCAAATATGGGCTAGCAACCCATCACTATTTTGATTCTCCTTTCATTATAGGTATACGCCCACAATCATGCTAAACGTGACCTTTAGGTCTTGTTTCCTCAGGCTCTGTCTGTCTACCCCGTAAGGGATAAAGACATGATTTATGTATGTAGGTAGGTAAGTAGATATGTTAAAAACGAAGAACACAACAGACGCACATTTCAAACTTTCATTCAATTTCTGTGAAATAATCGTAAAAAAAAACAAAAATGCGACCTTGAGAGCTCAAAATAAATTGTGTATATTCTCTTATATTAATTGTGTGTCTTGCAAAAAGGAATAAATGTTTTTTTATTTCTTTCTTTCTTTCTCAGTAGGAATAAACGCTCTTAACTTACCTTTTAACATTCAGCATGTTTCTATATTCTACCATCGAACAAATTGATTTGATTCCTCGCCGTAGGACGTTCTCACAGTAAATTTCACAATGATTACCATGCCATTTATTGTGGAAAGGGTCCATAACGTGTCAAGAATCATTTGTTCGATAGTACGTATATTAAATGAGTGAACACAGCGGCAGTTAAAATTTATACGGTGTGTCGCCTATTTAAAAAAAAAAGTCATCATCATCTTGTCAGCTGAAAGACGTTCACTGCTGGACATAAGCCTCCACTCAGACCGGTCTTGTGCTTTCCGTATCCGGGCATTTTCAAAAAAACGTGTACCCTTTTTCCAATAAGATTACCTTAATTTCCCATACAACTTTTTCGTGTCAGTTTTCTGGCGCCCCATATAAATCGTATGAAAATAGTGTCCCAAAACTGACAAAAAAACCAAGTGACACTTTTTTTCTTTACAAAAATAAATAGTGCTAATAATTCTAATTCAGAAAAACCCAAAATGTCATCATTTTGGAAAATAAGTCAAGGGTACATGTTTTTTTGAAAATGCCCACCCACCGCAAATAAATGAAATAAATAAATAACTAAGGATAACGTAAAGCCGTTAGCAGCGTCTATCAATGGCATTAAATACATAACATGGATAATCAAATGTTTTCTTTAATTCTTCTTTGACAATAGTAAAACACTAGAACCACAACAAATGGAACTTAAAACCACGCGTATTCCACTTACACAATGGCCTGAGTCTCAATGCAAATAAAAAAAGTTTTCAACGAGTCCTTTTATTAAGTTATGAAGCTAACTTCCATACTAGTCTGGGAGCAAAGAAAAAACATAGAATGTGCCAGTTGCTTTTCCTCCCGCGCAGATTGTCTGATGGTAACAACCCATCACTACTTTGATTCCAAGTTCCACCTATATGCCCACAATCATGGTTAACGTGGCCTTTACTTGAGGTCTTTTTGCCTTAGTCTCTGTCTTCTCCTTGCCCTGTAAGAGATAAAGACGTGATTTATGTATCTATGTGTGAAGTTAAAACGTTTTTTTGTTTCAGGTCGTTAGCGATATCGTTAGCAATCGTGTTAACGATCATCGGCCCGACAAATGGCTTTACGATCCGGCATCGTAATGCTACGGACCTTGCTGCTGATGAAAGCACCCTTGTGGAAGTTAAAATGGGATCAACCGACGAAATAAACACGCCTAGGGAAGATGAACCGGTGACGGTTATACCTATCCAAAGAAACACAGCTGTAACGTCTAAGGATGATTCTGTAACAGAAGCAGATCAAGAAGCCACAGAACGCACTTCAGTAGACAAAGTGCCTACAGAAGGTACAGAAAGCGTAACAACCGAAGAGGTTGTGCAAACTGTAGGTGGAATTAATCATAAAGATTGGTTCGATAGTACTACGCACGTCGAAACCGACAAAAATGAAAATGTTACAAAAACGAGCATTGCTAATACGAGTCCTCAAATTCTTTTACACAGTAAAGAACTCGATAACATAATATCGGCCGCAGAACAACAAAGTATATTGGCCTCCGCTCCATCCACGCTAACTGAACCAGGTACAACTTTACTCACAACGACTGACGAAGAAACCATAACAACAGAAGAAGAGACTACTAACTCGGAGCCAGTTTCTACTATGTCAGTTTCTATGAGTGATACAGTACAAACACAAACTACAGAAACGATGACAACGACAGAACGAATACAAGCGGATACAACAGAGACTACTCCATTCTGGAAAAAATACACAAACATCGAAAGAGTACGCGTCACAGACACAGATGATAAAGTAGAAACAACCCCAACTGAAAGGTTTGTCGACTCAATTAATGCACATACTACAGAAACACGAGTAAGTCTTGAAAAAGCATTTGATTTAGCTCCAGACATTCTGTCATTGCAACAGCTAAAGACTGATCTTATGAGGACTACTAATACAATCGGATATAATGATGGATTGGAAGCGACTAATTCTATTGAAACTAAAACTGAGTCAATTCCGCCAAGTACAGCTAGTCGAAGCACGGAAGAGCAATTACCGACTCAGGTTACTGATGAAGGAAATCAAATAGAAATGGTCTCAAAGCGCGCAGGCTATTTGGACCATTCGAAAACAACAATATTCAGCGACGTTTCAACGATGGCCAATGCGTCACGTGACGGCGTGATTGAATTGGATGTTATAGGATATGAACTGGATCCAGATGGCTTTGGTACCGGAAACAAAACGTCTCAGAGTCAATTGGTAAGATTCAGCTTTTATTGTTACTCAGATCACACCAAAGCGAAAAGATACCCTAGGTTTCACATTGGTATTTAGGTCAACAACAGGGCTTTATTGCAATGGAACTAACACGTTTTTGTAATTCGTGGCGGCTTCGAGCTGCGTGGTACCGCATAATTTATAATAATTATTAAGATTTATAAAGTAAAGGAATATTTCTCATTTACAGGCAGAAGACGCAATGAAAGAAGAACTACTAAAAGAATCATTTATAAACGATAAAGAAGAAACTTCCATGCTTTATCGTACATCCGACGAAGCTAAAGATCAGTTTTCAGATGTGTCAACATTGAAGTCTATAACAGAACCCATTCAAAAAGAACACGTTATACTACAAAAAGTTACAGACAAGCTTCCTGAACAGAGAGTTACGGATAAGCTTCCTGAACAGAGAGTTACGGATAAGCTTCCTGAACAAAAAGTAACGGACAAGTTTCCTGAAGACAGAGTAACGGATAAGCTTCTTGAACAAAGAGTGACGGATAAGCTACCTGAACAAAGAGTAACGGAAAAACTATTTGAACAAAAAGGTACAGATAACCTTCTTAAAGGACAGGTGTCAAATAATCCAACAAAACAAACAGTTTCATATCAGCAACCAAAATTTTCAACAGAGAATCCCGCGGTAGAAAAATTCACAGAGGACCTTAGTGTTAAACCAATAAGTCCTGAAAAAAAGGTAACAACAAATTTGTATACAGTAAATCCAAACTACAAACCACTCAAGAAATTAGAAATACAGCCTCCAAAATCTTTCACAAGAGACCCTGATGACAACAGTTGGAGAAATGAGAGCCTGAGTTCGTTGGGAATAGTTTTCAAAGCAAAGAACTCATCGAAAGCTTTCACGGAAGTGTTAAAGAATAAGACCGAGATCGTGATGAATAATTTGCCCGATCAAAATAGAACAATCGAAAAGATAGAGTTAAGAGACAGGCTGGAAAAAATTGCGGAGAAAAGAAAGTCGAAAAAGAAGAAGACAGATCAATTCGGAAATACAGAATATTCAGATTACGAGGAAAATAACAACTCCGCCGATTTGCATACATCGAATGAAGCACCGGCTGAAATCGAACCTCCTGTTTCAACCATACTTTCAAGTTCATCTGAAGCTCCAACAACGACATCGTCAACAGTAACTAGCACTATGTCATTAATAACTAACCCTTACACATTTGTGAGTACAGAAAAACCAAAGAAAACGTTTAATCTGCAAGAATACTACGACACATCGGAGGAAGAAGATTATGCTACTCTCCCGAAAGTCGATATCATGAAGGCAACCACGAGACCGAGAGTTCAATGGCCAGTGACGCATAGTATGATACAAAATACTAATCCACCACAATTATTCCCAGAAAGGAAACCGACTGTGCAATATTTCCCTCCGCGGGCCAAGCCAACTACAGAGATTAATTACAACGATTATACACCACCAACTCACAACACTGTGACAGCACCTCAAAGATTTACCGAAAGCAAAAGCTATCCCAGTAGGAATCAATACCAGAACGAATACATAAATTACGCGTCCAACGAGAATAGAAATCAACCGCCTGCAGTACAACACGTTCAATACAGGCCAGTGGATGTAAACAACAACGCTTACCTCACACAACAACCGAAACTGCCATCCGAAGGCCAGCATGAAATACCAGAGAGTTACAACCGCGGCTTCGTCATAAGACATTATAAGGATTTAATAGACGCAGCAATCAAGGACAATGATTACGATAGAAACGTGTACCCTTATACGGAACAGCCCGTGCCCAGAGTGACTGCCCTCGCTGCGAAAACCCCGGTGAAATCGGAGGAATATGACTACGATGCACGGAAGGAAGTACTAGATAGATTCGTGGATAATTTCAATCAGAACCACGAACAGTTTAAGGCCGATTTTCCGGTAGTTTTTAACACAAGTATTGTACACCAGAACGGCCCTGAAGACGGGAAGGTTTTGGCGTCTTCTAGTGCTATGTTTAAGCGTTTGTATAACGATGCTACAGCGACGAAGGCTAATGGTTTTCTATTTACGAACAAGCCGTATGATCCTAACTGTGAGAATATTACCGTGGAACTTTCGCCGGCGTACGAATTGCATTATTACGTGCCTGATCAAGAAGAAAGGGAGGAGCAAGCGGTCAAAGTCACTTTACCGTATGGCTATAGAATATAAACGCCGTGTAACACTGCTAATGCCAACATCTCTATTTGGATTTGAGAGTTTAAAACTATTTTTGGAGGAGAAACTAAGGCCTTACTGCTTTGCGAACGCGACGCGTTTTGTATTCATGAATTAGTAAGGTAAGTATGATGGCAGAAACTTTACACTGAGGGCTCGGAGACCTTAGTAGTTTTTTTTGTCGTAATAGACGTCAAGAACGTGCTCACATAACAGCTGATTTATCCGTACTACTTAAGACGGAGAACGCGCTCGAGACGTTTTTTCAGCCAAAAACTTATATTCGAGGCTTTGATGTCAGATTAGAGATGGAAGTGTAAGAGTTGTGCGTAGTGTAGAGTCCATTTCGATAGAATGTGACAAATTTATTGACACTTATGACCAACTAGCATGGACAAAGATGTGTTCAAAATGATATTTTTGATTGCTTTTGGATTCAAAATCACATCACTAACGAGCTACACATTTTAGTGTTCATGTAAGTTGGCTAGAAGTGTAAAAACATAGATTCTATTGAACGACGGGTAAAGGTTGTTTGGTTTCTAAAAATACATGGCAATTCTCACTTGAACGTGTAAGTGGAAATTGCTTATGTTTCAAATAAGACTGTCGGCGCAATCTAAGTATCTAATAATTAAAAACGTACTTAATATATTTGATTTGGTGATATTGCGTGACCGATCAACCCTCTAAATTAGAGATGGGTATTGTTCAGCACTAAGATATATAGTTCAATTTACCGGTGTGTTAAAATAGGTAGGTAGGTAATTAAATGAAAACTTATAATCAGATTTGTAAATCGAGAACGGATATATACAAAACGCAGTTTATTGAACAGTAACGTGGTTACATAATGTATTACTGTTTTTTGTTTTCGCTCTAAAAATAAACAATTTTTTTAAAACATTACAGTTTATGAAATTAAATAAATTAAAGGCATTTGTAAGTGAAACTGACTCATTGTAGCCAAAGTTAAAAATAAGCGCAGACGGGACAAGTACTTTTGTCTCTTTCAGTCGTATAGAAGAATATATTGCCATCCTTGCATATCTCCGTTGAGTGTAGCTTCAGATAAGAGACGTAAGGTTTATTTCTGATCAATTGATCATGATTTAGCTTAGTTCTGTGTAATTATTTTGACAATCTCGTCTTTACTTGTTATTAACAAAACATTTGAGCGCCATTTTGTCAATAATAGCTGTATAAGTCTGTAATCAATATTATAATCGCTGCTTCTGTAGGGATATTTACACACGGCGACTATTCTACTATATAAAATGGGAAACCATTTTCATGGCTTGGTATTCACCAATGGTGTAATTTTTTCACTCAGCTGCAAAATGATATTTCTTTTTGGGGGGTTAGTCACTTAAAAAACCAATAGGTAAACTTTTTTTTCAGGATTATTTATTTGAAATAACCGTCATTTTGCAGTTTTAGTCAGCGTCAGATGCTTACATCATAGCAAAGAAACTAAAATAATTTGTATCGGAACAAGGCCATACGTCGAAGGGTTAAAGCATGTCACGATTAGGTTCCTAAAAGTCACGATAGATGTATTTGGATATTTTAGGCGCTATGATATATCTGACGCCAACTACATCGTGGAAAAACGACCTTGCCCCGGAATCTGGAATTAAAATATAACTTCACATAGCAGACTGCAATATTTGGCTCACCGAAGCTTTATTTTGTTATCAGTTTTGGTCAGATTATAAATAATTTTACACATTTTTAAGTAAATACTTGTCGTGTGCAAATATCCTTCCTTAACTTATGTTTCGCTTAAGTGCTAGATTAAGGTCGTTTGCCAAAGTTGTGTAAGTAGCTAATGAATAATTAATTATATTATGTACCTGTATATAATGTCTTATTTTTGTAGTTCACGTTTCACTGAGTAGGTAGATGGAGTAAATCCATAGTAAATCCTAGGAAAATTATGAAAATAATTAAAAATATACAAATTATTTTACTGTTTTTCATTTCACTGAAACCAAGTGCCACCAAGGACTTAATTTTGTAAAGCATGCTTTGTATGGCGAGATGACTGATGATAACTAGCAATCATCTCAGATGATTGCTAGTTAGGGTAAGGCCTGAGTGCGGACGCTCGAAGCGAGCGATTGGCGGGGCGTGCAGTGGCAAAAGGCTGTGCAGCGTCGACTCAGGACACCAGTATGAGTTTCGTTTGTTTAACAAACACGCCGCACGCCCCGCCCCGCCGCCCGCTCAACACGAGCGTCCACATATACCTTACACTTTGTGTTTATGAACTACGAACGCATTATAATAATAATAATAACAAATTTTTATTTCGGACCAATAATTATCCATAGAAATTGTTTTGTGAAATTGCAAGGATTGAGTAATGTTTTTTTTTTATCTAAGCAGCTCATTGAAGTAAAACAATTATTTTGCTATTGCCGAAACATTTCAAACAATCCTCTTGTTTGGATTATTTATTATCCAGACTTAAACTGTTAATTGATTCTGACAAAAACAGAGGGTTTTAATATTTAATAAGACTTACCTACTACTATCAAATGAATGAAGAATTTTTACTACTTGATGTTTTATGTTTCCTTTAACTAGCAACGCGTGGTTTTACCGTTAGAAATTAAATTTCTAAACGACACTGAAAATTAGAAGACATAGAAATATCCAAAAAGTAAAGCTATGGCCGGAAATCGAACCCAGATCCTAACACTACCTCAAAAAATGTAGAACTGCACAATTCCATGAAATAAAAACACATAATACTTTTTAAAATACCATTTTATTGACATTTTCATTTTAGAATAGTATGCAAACATCACTCGATCGTTCAAACAATCGCAATGGGTTATACGTCATTTTGAGCATAAACATACAATAAAGCATGCGTTCTACTACCAGCGAAGCGATATGCGATCGCTTGGCTCGCTGAAGATATTTTTTAACTTAGGAAAGTTGACGACCTCAAGATCGGATACGTCTCTTTACCAGTTATCAATAGCGACAGTATATCACTATTCGCTAGTAGTAGAGCATAGACTTTAAAAAAATAACTACTATAATACATGCGCCTGCGACGCCCGAAACTCGACAAATGCAGAACTGGATGAAATAAATAATTATAGTACAATTAAATCATTCATCATCTCTACAAATGAACACATTCCTCTTTGGATAAAACAAAAAAAACCGATTACAATTATATACAAAAAAGTTTAAATTATTTTTTTAGTATGTGTCCAATTGTCTATTATTGTTTTATAAAAAATATTTTTGTGCTGAATCTATTGGTAATGTATTTTAAAACAAAATTCAAACATATAGTAAGTATACCTGTTCTGAGCTAGCGTTCGACAAAAAGTGTTTTAAACATAAATAAACAGTATTTTTTTTAAAGATCAAAAGTCATAAAGGTTTGAATTATCTTGTCAAGAGTTTCAGAAAATGTCACTGTTGATGGTCATACTACATTGAAATAAAAAAAAAATGTTTGATATGTCAATCAATTAACAAAAAAACATTTTAAGGTAATTATTTGGTTGGTCATAACAACTTCATAAGATATTACATAATATTGGGAAATGTCCAACTCTAACTTAAAACAAGTATACTTACTTTATCTTCAATCATAATAAAGATAGGTTTTATATTCATATCAATATGGTTCACATTCCATCGTTCCAAACTTAAAATCTACGACCAATCACAGCACTCGAAATAAACATACGGTTACATTCGAAATTCAAAATCGGTCATAGACTTAATAAATAAAAAAGAAGCGAAACAGCGACTAATATGGGCAGGATAAACATCGGCTTACATTAAATGGTAGGTACGTTACTGAATACAATATAATCATTTAAATATAACTATATTTAAATATGCTAGAAGCGTTTATTTACAAGGACACGACACTTTACTTGCTATAGACCTGCCTCCCGTCCGTGCTCCATTGTCTATGATCTCAAAAAAAAGTCAAACGATACGAGCTGCTTCAGTTTTCTTCTTTTTTTGCAGCTTATTTTTGACGGCGGGCGGATTTTTTTAAGGCCATAGACAAGGGCACTGTACACTCAAATTCGAACCTACATCGTTACATTAGCCAGTCTTTCGTTTATTACGCTACGCTAACTACGCCGCTACCGCTCCACAACCTCGCAGGAAACTTACAGACTCACTCTGACACGGCAGTTTTTATTGAAGTTCCATAAATATATACAATACAAAATACTCTTTATTGAACACCACAAATCAGTACAAAACAATACAGAAACAAAGAACAAGGTAGACAATAGGCGGTCTTATCGCTTAATAGCGAAAGCCAATAAAAGAAAGAAATAAGTTGGAACAGTTTAAGTAGGTGGCGTTAACAAATAGATAGGATAAAGGTTAATAGCCTCCAAGCGTGGGGAGCGAAATTGTTGAAGTCTCTTTATTGCTCTTTAAATCTAAAGTGCTCTGAATTGGCAACAATATCTCAAAAAGTATGTACTTAATGAATTATACGCCAAAAAACCCGTCAAGCTTCAATTAATACATTATTTACTGACTGCGCTGATATGCACGATTTAACAAATTTAATTTATTTATTGCGTAAAAAAATCGACTTTATAAATATGAATACTTTATTATAGAACTTCGATAAAAACACCATTTTTAATGTTTTACCCGTCTAGGTATAAAATCAAAATGACGTATGTCAAGCAAAAATAGTTAAGGCGTATCTATTGCATTTTATTTTATTAGTCTAAGCCGTTTTACACCGGGTCACTAGATGGCGTAAATAGTTCAGATTTTTTACAGACGTCTTTTAACGCCATCTAGTTTCCAGTTGCAGATAGTTTTAAAGCAATGGAAGTCAGTTTGTTACATGATAAAATGAAACTGGAGGGATATTAAATGATTCATATTGGCACCTTTTAGTTTTGGCACCACTAGCTTTAACATGAAATAATGGCGATACAAAAAAGCACCGAATAATAACAGACTTTAAGTAAAAAAGGTGGCAAAGTTCTAGAATGTTTTATGAACAGTACGGCAAGTAAAAAGGTAGCTCTTTTTGGTCAAGCCTGTTTAATTGACACATAAGATCCTAAATAAGTGACTGCTAATTTAAAGGAGTGAAGTTTTTAGAACTACCCTACTTGCCGATAGAATAAAAGTGATATAAAAAACAAATGGTGTTGTAATCTAGCACCATTATTATAATTAAAATACAGAATTAAAAGCGTGTCTAATTTGTATAAATGCAACAACACAAGAGCTGAAAATTGATATAATGCCTGTCAGTTCGACTTATGAATCAGCAACACTGAAGACAATTTTTTTTTTTATTAAATTAAATAGTAAACAGTGTTGCCAACGTAGAATTATAGTGTAAAGTGAAGAGTGACTTGTGATATGTAAATTAATTTCAAAAGAAAGCTGTTTTCAAATACGACTTTAAACCTTAACACGATAGTGAGTAAGTATGTCAAATTTTCCGTATACTTACAAAACGACATCCATAAAGCTCTAGAGGAAGCCTCGCTATACAAATATTATAATAATTAATTTAATGGTTTCATCCAATTAAACATTGTTTTAAATATAATTTACACGTTCATACAAATTCTACGCTAAAGCATTCTCGATGTCCAAACTAATCACTATGAACCTTTCCGAGTCAATAATGCTAAGTTTCACAAATTTTCTATATTTCTTTTTTACAATTTTGAATTCGTACCCAACTGGAAACTATATTTTCCTATAGTACCTTTGCGCGGATACACACAGGGCAAACATTTTTAAAACTGGCAACATGCAGTATGTTTCATCGTTGATTTTAACTGTTTAAATTTTGGATTTTGGCAATCATTGTTAAACGACGACGAGGAAATGGCACCAAAACTACAATAAATATTGCCAATTATTCGATCTCTTTCACTTTATTTGAAGGTGTATCCACACAAAGTGACTAAGTTTAAACAATAATTAATATAATTCGTATCGGATTAAGATTCACAATCGACTAGCAAAGGGGTTAATGCACGGTTTGATCACAATACTTAGCCGTTATATCACACTAATTCACGTTTGAACCAATGTTGGGCCAACATTGGCGAGCTGACTAGCTAAGGCCATAGGACTTGACGTTTTAATTAGCAAAACCGACGACCAAGGTAAGATTTTACACTGACAATTAAAGTTTAATGAAACACTTAGTTCAAACTAACCTTTATCATTTCTTGGACACGTAGTGACCTAAAAAAACGATTTTCGCTAAAGATTTTTCTAGAAACATTCACATAACTTTAAAATAGTGCTATTCTGTTGCCCCAATATCTCAAATCCTCACGAAATTTATGAATTTACTACATATTAGTACCTACACTTTTGTCAAATTCCGCTAGCATATTTAGAATATGACGAAGAATTATTGGTTTTGATTTCTAACTGTGATCAAGTGTGACTCACTCCCATAAGAATAACGACCAGGTTTCATATAAAATAAGCACTACAAGTGAATATGGAATAGCACTTTGAAATATTCCAGAAATAAATTTTTTTTTTTTCTTTGAAATATCAATAGAGGAAATATTAAAACGCGAATACATCATTTTGTACAACCATATTAATCTGTGACGTCTCTATTTCTCAACTCAATTGACTGTCAATTTATTAATCTCAGGGCTGAAATAAAGTGTTGTTTAATTCAAATTCATCTTCAGTTTGCATACGTCCCACTGCTGGGCACAAGATTCCTCTCAAAACGAGAGGGTTTGTGCTGCAGTTTCCACAAGGGCCTAGATCAGATTCGGAACTTCACACACACCATTGAATTGTTTTGGAATGTGCCAAACGAAGTTTTCCTTCACAGAAAAGCTCGTGGTAAATTTGAAACGTATCAATATCACACGTAAATTCCGTAAACTCAGGTGTGTGCTGTCTGCTTATGTGGCCATAGACCAAATCACCAGGCCATAGACTACTAAGTTTTTATTTAAATCAGAATTGTGCCTCAGTGTCAACTACCCTATTCTTGATTAAGAATTTATTTGATTCAAAAATACAAAATAATTGTCTATGATGAGATGACTAGTATATTCCAAAAGACTCGAAGTGCTCATTTCATACAATCCTTTATAATTTAATCCCACGATCCTTCTCTAAACGGCGACTGTTACAAATACCTATATAACACTTACATTACACAAAGACATGACTTCAATTCACTCGTATGCAAAAATACACAATATTCTGCGATACAAAATCTCTTTCATAAGACCCTCGGATCCTGTAAGTCACTACCATTGCATTGCCGGTCAAGACAGAAGAATTTTTAAACACAATTCGGCCTGTACATCGATGATTTTCTACACGTAACTTTTTATCGTCATTTATAAGTAGTATTTGCGCTTCTTCCTCGCTCATCGCATAGTCTGTTCCTTTATTATTATTAGTTACCTATGGTAATTAGATTTAACGGTAATAAATGAAGATGTGATTTATGTATGCTTGTATGTACGCTGTCTTCCAATACTATTTTGAAATTAAACTTAATATTTGCTAACAGTTACCATGAACTTCAACATGAAACCAATACGAACATGCTTATGTTGTTATTAATTTTTTTTTTGGGTTTGATCATCGATAATACACAATCGTTCAAAAATATAGGGTCACTTCCGATACAAGTGTGTATGAAGAGTGACACTATATTTGCTCGTCATTATATTTTTAACCGCCAGTGCAAAGGATAGTAGACTACAGTCCTTAGATGAATCGTACTGCATTGAATCTTAAGCTAAGCGAGCACGGTTTTGATCCTAACGGCTAGTAATGAAATGCAAAAGTACAGTTGGTTTCTTTTATGCAGACCCTACTTGTATGGTGATATGTCACTTGACAAGTTGTCAGTTATGTAGGTCCAACGACCAAGAACGAGAATCAGTTAGCATTAAAACCCTATGGATCAAGTCGAATATTACCTGGAAAGCTCGACTAACCAAATAGGTCAACCTACAGTTAATTCGGGTAGGCACTTTTTTTTAGGAACATTTTGTAAACTCAACTAAAATAATTATAGATAGATACGTCAAAGTCCCGATCTTTAATAAGTTTTCCGAAAAAGTTTTCACTAATAAAGCATAGTTACGAAGGCATAATTATCGTTTGGATAACCCATAAGTAGACTTTCCGTACAAATAGTAGGCTTAGCCCAAAAACGGGGTTTTCCGCTCCTGTTGGTATTCTACAGAAACTTGAAGCTACTGTCTATCGTACTTGATAAAAGTCTAGTGACAGCCTAACTATCATAGCAGAATCAAGAAGTTTATATGGGATTGAGTTGCGATATTTTTATTTAATCCACACAATATCTTTTGGATACAACAATAACCAGATAAAGAAGGGGCTGCATTGAAGAAACCAACCGCAGTTAAGGTCAAACCCGTCCATCCTACTGATAACTCGTTAACCTACGTGCATTGGAAGTATTAAAGAGGATATTTAGCGCCAAAGGCCGTATTTGGTGCCTGTGGCGAGTTCGTTGAAACCTCAACTTAATCTATGTAACAACTGCGAAGGACATTCACGGAATAGAAGAGTCTAGAAATCTCGATTGTCTCAAATAATAAGTATCAATTTCAAAGATAAAAATACATAAAGATATCCCTTCCGGCCCCCATGGCAACTAGGTTCCGCAACCAGTTGTGCTGAATTTCTATTCTTTGTTTACAACTAGTTGCGGACAAAGAATCAGAAATCGTGCACCGTAACTGGTTGCGAAACTTAGTTGCCTTTGAGCCTGGCGGTATCTTTAGTAGTTTAGTCTTTCTTTCTAGCACCTGTTATATTTATTAAGCTGTGGTTAAATTTTTGATGAACAAATGGATCTTTCAAAACCATTGAAATATAAGGTGTTGTCAACTGTTTCCTCCCCCAACCACCAAATACTGTAAAGCTTAGATGTGTCAGAAGTTTAATAGCTAGTGATAATACCTAAATATACGGTTATACGTTTACTAGGGGCCAATCCGAAGCGTTATTGGACCACTGTTTCATAACTACGTAACGTCTAATAACCAGTATACTGTGTCGAACAGAAACATTTATAATTCAATTCGGTCATTAAAAAGAGGAGACAACTGAAGACTGAATAGAATAGAAGCTCCTAAAGAAAAATAATTAGGAAAAACAAAAGACATCATCGAGAATAGAACCAATAGAGCGGGAGTGTCGAAATTTGTTTAAAAATAAGCAATTGGTCGGCCTGTGGTCAATCATTGCACTAGAGTTATTCAAGCAGATAAGTAGATACGCAATGTTCAATCATAGCATTGAATTGGTTTGGTAAAATAAAAACTATAGCGAAAAGACTAGTGCTAAAACCTTATTGTAATTGAATGGTACCACTGCCACTGGGTGCGGATCAAAATGCATAATGCTTCAAAATATATAATCCAATTTTCGGCGAAACTTTTAAAAGTCTATTGTGCAGAGTTTTGGTTCAGTCGTTTTTCCACCGCGCTTTGATAACAATGTATGTGTCTCAAACGCTTGAGAACAAAAGAGACAGACAGGTTTCCAGCGCGTGACGTCGTGTCATTACTGCTCACGATCGTATGCAATTGACATTAAACATTACTGTCACGAAATAAGGTGTTAATTTGAACGAATATAAATAATAAATAAATAAATATCTTGGGACAAATTACACCAATTGACCCAGCCCCAAACTAAGCAAAGCTTGTGCTATGGGTACCAGGCAACGGATAAACGTACTTATATAATGTAGATAAATACATACTTAAATACATACAACAACCATGACTCGGGCACAAACATTCGTATTCATCATAAAACTGTCTGGCCCTACCGGGATTCGAACCCAGGACCTCTAGCTTCATAGTCAGGGTCACTAACCACTAGGCTATCCGGTCGGTCCACCGAATATGTTAATGTTATCTGTATAAGTTGATTTGACACACAACACATAGACAACGCCGCTCGGACATTTCTTGAGGAACTTTTGTTTGCGATTAGGAGTCTAGTTGTTTATTGTACATCAATGAGTTTTCCAGAGAAAATTCTGTTATGTATTTTGACCAATGGGTTTTAATGCATAATGATGCATTTCAAACTTTTTCAATTTTGTACCTACCTATTAAGTATCTCTATTGGTTATATGCTCTATATTACGAATAGAAAGAAATGTGTCAGTCCGTCACAGTACCAGGGTTTTATAAATGACAAGCGACTAAGATACAATACATGTGAAACAGGATCATAATTTAAACTGTCCGCTATCTCAAAGGATTTCAACGTACCTTAACTTTGTTTGGTAGGAAAACCAGCCTTCTTCAAACTTGGAACCAGCCCGTACTGACTAGCTTACACGCCTCGAGTAACGAACAGTTTAGAAACAATTAGCTTAGGACTTAACTCGATCGGCTTACTGGAGTATTGCACAGATTAAGGTGACATAGTGTTGATATTTCTTGAATTTAGTTCATCAAATCAAACGAGACTTTAGAACGGACGCGTTTTTGATAACGCATCGCTATTTCGTACCTCAATACGTTCACATTTGATTTGATTTAGAAAACGATTTGAATTATACCGACAATTCCACTCGTATAACAGTCGAGAATGTAATGCAAACGTTTGAAACACTTGATCTCCACTAGACCTAACTAGAAAACCGTTTAAAGATCATACATAGTCCATTTATATAGTCCACCTTCTGTTTACCCATCAAAGACCAATGGCGTAACTATAGCGTGGCAGGACTGGCAAAAGGCCACAGGCCCCTAGCTCTACGGGGCCCCGAACTGGCACAGAAGGGATGATAATGCACTTCTTTATATTGAGGAAGGACCACTTATGAATTTGCCACGGGCCCCAGACGATAGAGTTACGCAAATGTCAAAGACATTTTTCGCAAAAGTCAATGTGACAACCTTTATTCTGCAGGAACTATCAATAAACAATGGTAATGCACTTACTTGGTCGACTATATAATGAGCTTCAACTTGACGCAGGATCTTGGGGTAGACAAGGACAGTAAAACAGGATTGACTGAGCGACAAAGCGAGACAACACGCTGTTGCATCAGCCCGTACAACAAGACGCCTGCTTACGTATCTAAAAGCTACACAACTATGCATGACCGGCGTTACAGCAAACGACATTATAATACACTGCGTGTTTTACAAGTTAACCGTTGCTCCATGGGCGTTTCAACCGCGCAATGGACAGAGAATAAGTTCGCCGCATCGCCAGCCACGCATAGTCGTGGTAGCAGCTCAGACAAACTAAACAAATCAAGACGGAGTACAGTGAGTGACAAAGTGAGGCCGGATTAAACTACGCCTTGGCGCGTCTCAACCAGTTTTTTTAGTGTTTGTGTGCGTGCAACTGTATGCACACGTAGCCGCTAAGGCTTAGTTTGAGTTTAACTTTTTCGTCGCCACTGACTTAATGTGAAGCTAATTCACACCTTCATTTTGACAAGATAAAGTTCACAATCGCGTGTGGCACAAGAGATCCTTGGCGATATAAAGGTTAAACCGGTATCAATCCACCGTTCGCTGAATCCAGACTTGAATTTTTATTTAGTCTGAGGGTAGATTGCACTAGAGTTGACCAGCGTCACAAGACCCGTAATTTCTTATCTACGTGTGGACTGTGGAGATCAATATCCTCGTAGCATTATCAGGCGACAGCTTCCGTGCGTTGTGGTGTGTGTGCGGTGCAATACTCACGTGCGCGCGCGCACTAGCTGGCGAGCTGCGCGCGCGGCGCGGCGCCGAACCCACTTCGGAGGGACTCTTCCATTAGCCGACAGATTTTGTCGCGGTCCGCCTGAAAACGTGTAAGAAGTTTCTTACAACCCCCGTAACAATAACCCGGGATGTCTCTGCGCGTGAGTACAGGTCGATTCACAAGAGCTGGCACGAATGGATTGAACGAAGTAATGTCACTTGTCACTGTGTGAGTGACGTTCTTGTACAGAAATAAACCTCAACCTGTATTTAATAATTTCGTTATACACACATAGTATTATCATTCACTCGTTCAATCCATTCGTGCCAGCTGTGAATCGACCTGTACTTTAGTACCAAAGAGTCATTTATTGAATCAGGCGTTACTTTTCGGAGATCCAATCAACAATAAGAAGAGGAGTGGCAAAGTAAATGTTTTTTGTTTATTTATCATAGAGTCGTTGAAACCGCTTCTGCGCATTTAAGATTATTGAAGTTTGCCGCGCAAAATGACAGATGAATTGATGGCGAGCGCGCACTGTCATTCTGGCGGAGCGTTAGCCTCTTATGGTAACGTTTGGCTATGTTGGTTTCCGGGTTATAAAAAAGACTATGGATTGCCAAAACAAGACCAACTTTACTAACGTTAATCAAAATGTAAATTCAATTTTTGAGTCTATTAAATACAAAGTTTTGCTTAGTTCTACTTGCATGACACTATCCAACCAGAACGTTAGAGCGCGAACAAACACTTTCTCAGGGGTCTTCCCACCGCGTGTATGAGTTATAAGAACCCATCCAGGAACGGATATATCGGAGGGGGGGGGGGGGGGCACGAAGGCACGTTTGTGTACTGCGGATAGTACATACTTCCCCCCTTATTCATAAACGCTCTGTAGTCTTCTGCTAACTTAACAATCGTTTGTCCTTATCTGTCACTTTGACATTTACCTTTCACAGATAAGGACAAACGATTGCTAAGTTATCAGAAGCCTATAGAGCGTTTATGAATAAGGGGGTTCAAGTTTATTTCTAACAGTTACCTATTGTTGTTTTTTTTGCCCGCTCGTGCCCCCACAGAAAAAGCCCTGGGTCCGCCCTTGGACCCATCCGTTTCTAACCTAGTTTTGTTTGTCACTGTCACGTACCTCGTGTATGAACCCCAGCTGCACCAGCTCCCTGGCGAGCTGCGGCGCCGAGTCCCTGCGGGACACGCAGCACGTCAGCTGCCGGTTCATCTTGTCGTCCATGCGCAGCAGGATCGTCATCTGTGCGAGGGTAAGGACATTTAACCGGCTCGCTGGATGTTACATGTTACATGTGGCGTGAGATCATTCCAGGGTTCCAAGGTGACAAAGATTCCACTGTCCGTCCGTCTGCTCTCTTGCAGATATTCGTGGGAACGGGAACCGATAAAATATTTCCAGACGACCGGATAGCCTAGTGGTTAGTGACCCTGACTATGAAGCTAGAGGTCCTGGGTTCGAATCCCGGTAGGGACAGACAGTTGTATGATGAATACGAATGTTTGTGCCTGAGTCATGGATGTTGTATGTATTTATCTACATTATATAAGTATGTTTGTCCGTTGCCTGGTACCCATAGTACAAGCTTTGCTTAGTTTGGGGCTGGGTCAATTGGTGTAATTTGTCCCAAGATATTTATTTATTTATTTATTATTTAATTCATTTTATAAGATTCACATAAAAGCCACACAGATAATATAACGAATCTATTTTTGGCACATTTCTACGGAAACCGTATACGGTTATCCAAGATCCGTTATATTATCTGTAAAAAGCCACGGATACTGATCTATTTTCTCGCGGTTATCTGCAGAAGCCGATACGGATATTGAAGATCTGTTTGTAAGGTCTGCAAAAATGGAACTAGTCACAAGGCTCATAATGCACGTAAAGCAAGTTCCAAGCGGCAGGTTCGCTGCAAACCGAACGCACACCAGCCGCACTGTTACAGTAATAGTTCGCGAGCATATCGCACCGCTGTGTGTACTGAGCATAGATAGAACAAACAAACCTAATGTGGAAACGTAATACAATTCATATGAAATAAAATTACGGATAAATCGAAAACAATCACAAAAAAAATTGTGTTAGTACAGTGTAAGTCGAAAAAACATTGTTGTGTTGCCGCAATAGCCCTTATTACCACTCCAATTTGTAATCTCTATGGTATTGACTGTCGGTGTGTGTAGTATGTCTCACCAGCAGATCCTGGTCGTTGCGCTCGCCGGGCGGCGGCGCGTGCGGCTTGAGGCTGCACATCATGTTGACGACGCGGCGCGCCTCCACGTCGCGCGGCTCCGGCGACGCGGCCGGCGCGGGGTCCGGCGCCAGAGGGGACGCCGCGCGACCGCTCGTACCGAGAGAACCGTATGCGGTAAGCGGGTATATTCCGTATCTGAAACGGTAGTTGCCTTATGTTCAATTTGGAGGGGTCTTGTGTCACGTAGTAATTATTGATAAACTCCGATTTTCATTTGATTGATGATTATATCAGCAAAAACGAACTTATCTGTAAGCTGCATAGCTAACTTTTTACTTTAACATTTTGTCATTTTTTACGTAGCTGAAATTTGACGCATTGACAACACTGGTCATAACTGTCAAACTCTGATCAAATAAGATACGGAAAAGTAAGAAACTACTAGAAAATAAAAACAGAATTTTAACGTCAAGTGTTTGGCGTTGGATCTGTTTGAGACCATTTCGTGTATCAGTTTGAAATGATCTCTTTAGGAGCTCATCCAAAATAATCGCTATCCATATCCCCTAGAAAATACTTCCGAGTAGCTATATCAAATACCATTGAAAAGATCTGTCGAATGACTACACCAGTCTGTCTTACCGGCTTTAGGAAAACATCTTACTCGTAGTATCCAACCCAACATTCCCACAACCACAATCATCCCTACTCGTCTAATCAAAGGTATCATAACTCACTTGACATCCTCAACGAATTTCTCCAGTTTCTCTGCGTGCGGCTGCAGGTCCTTAGCTGTGATCTCATGGAGCTCGCCGCCTCGCAAGCACGACGCTAGCGCCTCGCCGCCCGCGCCCATCACCTCGTCCGTTATCGTCTCCGATATGTTCGCTGGAAGTTAAAATTGTAAAAATATATACTTGGAAAAGCTTAAGAAAACACTAGACGTAATAGAATCCTCACTGCTCCAACACATTTGCAGCCGTACTACTGTTAGAGCCAGAACCACGGGGGTGGTCCGGCAGGTCATGATGACCACCCCCTTCGGCAGTCGCAGATACGAGATTCAGAAAGTAATTAATCGTGTTACATTATTAAACAATTGAAAATTCCATAATTTGGTTGGTTGGTTTAGTCTGATCCTCATATGTATTACGCGAGTGTTACCTACATACGAGAACAATTCAGACGGTGTTACCTAAACACCCAAAAGGTGTAGGAATTAAGTTGGAAGCAGACAGAAATGAGGCGAAATGCTTACCAGAGGTGTTGACGAGCGTGTGCGCAGCGAGCAACTTGAGAGAGTGAACTTCGAACAATAGAGGATGGAAGAGCAACTCTCGCGCTGTCGGCCGCAACGCCGGGTCTTTGTTTATACACCTAGAAACAAAATGTAATGTAAAATTAGTTTTAGCGACGAAGTAGAGAACGATATAGGTTTGGTACAAGGAGTGACTGCCGATTACCAGAATGATGAAGCTAATAGAAATAGTTTTAAAAGATTAACCGATTTCAGTAACTAGTGTTTCGGTCATTCTGAAAGTGGTAGGAAGCCATGAACCGTAAAGAGATCAAAATAATGTATGATCTAATCCAATGAAAATGTAATAAAAATTAGAAGAATCTGATTGACTGATTTAAGATCGTCCCAGCCAAATAACGGGATATCAATCAAGATTACGTAGAAGGTAAACAAACAAAATATCAGACAGTCGAATGACTTTCGGCACTGGTCTATCTGGAAAGAAATGGGATGGGATGGGACTGGCCCAAGACCTGGTATTATAATGTCAGATAACACTCGATGTGGTAAGCTGATGGACAATACTGGGACAGAACCGGGTACACGTACACACACTTAGGTAACAACGGGTGTAAATCTCACCGGTATATGAAGTCCTTCTGTCTTGGTTCCTCGAGCGACTCCACGGTCCTCGCAACATGTTCTTCCGTGACGTGAGATCCGGAGTCGCCGTTGCCTTGGATTTCCAGGGCCGCCGTCTCCAGGGCGCACATGCCGAACGAATAGATGTCCATCGCTGGTGTTACCATTTGCGATGCTGCGGAAAGAATTAAACAAAAAAGTAAGCACTTGCGATCAGAAGCAAACGTGGATTTTAATAGAACTGCATATAGTATAAGAATTATTTTTCAGTTTTGTAATTTAACCCTGACTGAAATAAAACCACTCAGTAAAGATATTATAGTTCTGATAGACGGAAAGACAATTATATAATTAAATATTTTCAGAAATAACAGTACATATCCATTTAACACTTGAATTCCAACCAACCATCTTGAATAACTAGAAACTCAAGGACTCGAAATAGGGTCCAATATCAGTTTTTTTTGTTACTAGTTACAAGAACAGACGTAGTTGAATGAACAGGACATTGTACCTTTACTTATTTGACCGCCTATTTGGATTCAACTTCACCTGATTTCGTTACTTTTACTTTAGTTTCCCACTTACAGCCGTATTCGGGAGCGATGAGGTGCATATTGCGAATGTTCTCGCGACACGTTTTGACGTGATGGTGGATGGCATCTGGAGCGACGGAGCCGATCTTCACGAGTCCATTGTGCTGGATGAAGATCGTGTCGCAGGTGAGGTTGCCGTGGACTATTGATGGCACGCAACCATGTAGGTAACTGTAGGTAATTGGAGAAACCGAGATTGTTAATGTCGCAATACTTGCAAAAAACCCATTCTTCGATCCATTTATCATCTTTCTAATGGTCATCCTAGACCATATGATATAAAAAATCGGTGGTTGTGATGATCGGTGTGTTACAAAAAGTGGCACAGCAGTGGTCGATTCTTTAGTCTGCTACAGACTTACATAAACGTACGTACATAAAGTCGAAAATCGCAATCTCCAAGATTATGATTTCGCTTTTTATATGGTTCTATAGCAGACCCACAATGAAGTCCAAAACAGTATCCTTACATACTTCAACAAAAAAAATATTATTATAATAATGCATGCCACTGACCTGAGAGCTGATAAAATCTGTGTGCACCATCGTTTCCACGCCTGGAGGGGAAGCCTTTTTACGTTACGCTTCGTCCTCTTTAGGAACTGTTTCAGAGAACCGCACGACATGTATTCCGTTATGAATATAACCTGAAATGAAGATGAGACACAATAATGAGCACCATAACATAATTATCTAGTCTACATAGATGATTTGTCATGATTTTGGTATCGTCGGTATTATTTAAGTAGTCGATTAAGATCACGGCAATGATTTATTATTTCTAAAACGTATTTTCCTGTAGTTCTTTAAAAAAAGGAAAGGCTCTATAAATCATTCCAGAAAAGTTGTAGAACAGCCAACTAATGTTAAATTGAGACTGGTCTGCTCACTTTTGGGAACAGGCTACCCTCCCCCTCCCTCTCAGGTCTAGAAATAGTACTTGACAACCATCCTGTTGTGCGAGAACACTCACAAAGTTTAGACCTGTGTGTGAATCTCATTCGTATAGTACCGTAGGCTTGCTTTACATCTACTTTGTGTCAACTTACCCTAGGTTTGTCATTGTGCGTATCCGTCCAATACCGATGGAACTTGACTATATTCGGATGCTCGAGCCTGGTAAGGTTATCGAAAACCATTTGTATCTTGTCTTCTTGCGCCTTGAAGTTCTTCCTCTCTGAGAATTGTACCTCGTTCCATACAACCTCCACGCCTTCCTCTGTGTCCATAGCGAGGTGTGCGCAGTCGATGCCGGGAACATCACGCTGTTCTACCTGGAAAGAAAACAATATGTTGGTTTAAAAACAGAAAGATTCGTGAGATGGATAAATCTATATAAATAAAAAAATGAATTGCTGTTCGTTAGTGTCGCTAAAACTCGGAAATGGATTTAACGATTTGAATAATTTTCATTTTGAAACATTTGTGCAAGTCCAGGGAATGATTGAACGGTACGAAAACATTAGAAAACAAACGGCAATGGTGTTGCCGACAGCTAATAATTAATAAATATCACAGTACGATTTGACATGAAATGACCCAGTCGCAAATGAAGCAAATTCAATCCAAAACACGAGACTCAATGATGATTTGCACTCATCAGTCTTCTTAGTCAGGTTCCCTAACATTAGACTATCTGGATCTTATAATCCCAAGATGAGCAAATAAAGCTTCTAACATAAAAGCAACCAAAGCTTGGCAGATTGCAAATGCCTAAGTAACGTATTGTTAACAACGCAACAATAGAAAAGTCGTACCTACTGTAAAGTTACCTAGGTATGGAAAAAGAATTTGGGATGGAACATAATTTAAAAGCCCGTTTAATCACAACATTTTGGTTAATAACAGACCCAATTCGTTCCAAGGTCTGTTCAAAATCCATTTCATCAGTGGGCATTACGGTCGGGCACGCAAGGACCGCTAAGCCAATCGTCGCAAATTGTCGATCGGGCCGGCCAATCATTCAATTCAGCTTATTAGTCGTTTGGGACCGCGATCCGAACACAGTATGCAAATAGAAGTCCGTTGGAGAAATCTGTTTTTTTAGGTTAGTTATCCCGACTTATTCCTAGTCCTTCGGTCATGGATCCTCATTTGTTCTCATTTGTCTTTATTTGTTCTCTCTTTTCATGCACGGAAGTGTAAATATTGTAGCATATGCGTAAGGCAATTTGTAGTTAGGAGTTGTGGGGTGTTTGTGTAGTTCAGTTGCGCAGACTATCTGGCCACCTTGTCAAGCAAGTGCGTTGTTTCTCGCTTGTCATTTAGGGTGACATTTTTTTCTAGATGAGTTAAAAAAGGTCGCCAAACCATTTCAAAATGTTCGCTGTGACTCGTTGGCGTATCTCGCTACCCAATACCCTTATTCCTATTTATGACACTAATTGTTACTTCTTTGTAACGCTGATTTAGTGAATACTTTAAATGAGATCATTACTAAACAATTGAGATGATTCACTCTGATTGCATCTGTTAGGAGTGGACCATAACCGGTGTGTTCAAAGAGGTTTACCTTTGAACCAGCAACAAACATTTAGCCGAATTTCATTGAAAAAAAAAGACAATGTCTAACATATTTTTATTTCATTGATAAAAACGATCAACGCTAGTTTCTTAATTCTACCAAACAATTTATTTTCATTGATACAAAGTGCCTTTGATTTACGATTTACGATGATGAAACAAACCTAAAATTAACAACTTTCGCTCAAGATGATCATGAACCAGTGAACGATAAATCTTCACCGAGTAATGATAGCGTGTGGAGAGAGCGCACGACGGTCATGTTACAAGATTATAATAAGCAACCATGCAATTACTTTACCAAGGTATTAATATTTTATCTGCGGCATAAAAAAATGTTATTAATTAGATAGGCTATATTTCCGAGGCGGACATCTGGAGCGTGATTTTCTAAACTGATCCGTGAAGCCTCGGCAGACAATCATAACGTGACCCGTTGGCTAGCATGTTTTATACAGAGCCAGGTATCTTGACGTAGGTCATGTATTGACTTTGACAAGACACCTATCCCGGTATAATGTCTACGAGCGGAAGGGTCATGTTATGATTGTCTACCGAGCGGAGAGATCACTTCATGGTTTGTTTTGAAAATAACAGAGGTTGTCTTCGATCAGGAAACGATTCTTTGAAATATTTTTGAAGGCGAGCACGTAACGCGGGATTCTTTTCAGCGTGGTCATTAATAAGAGATAATGAATGATGATAATATCATAATAAATCTTTGGAATTGTAAGGGCCTATTTACGGGCACAAGTATAATCTGATTAACTAGAGAGAAGAAATTAATTATGGCACCTTTCAGTCTTATAATTTTACAGGAGAGCGTTGGAAAATTACCTTTACTGAAGAGAGATTTGAAACCACAGAATTTTGTACCTATTTTTACTTAAAGCAGTAATTTGAAATGGGGATGGCCTGGCAGCCATTGATGATCTAAAACACAAGAATAATACAAAATAAAAAAGAGAAGAAATAGAAAGTCTGTGTGCGTGTGTGTAGTAATTCATTATGTTCAGAGCAGACTGCCTTTTTGTGAGATATGTATTGTATAATAATAAACTTATAAATACCAATGAAAGTATAATTAGCAAGGGTTATCAGTTAAACGCAGCGACTGATAGACAAAATTAAATAACTATTCGTCATTTATTGCTGTAAGGGCGCGCTCCCACATATATATACTGCAATTGCACTATATTTCGTAGATGCATAACCAAATGAGACGAGCCTTGTTGTTATCGACATATTTTTTCTTTTATTCTTATATACTATAAGCTTCATGTAGTGAAGTTATTAAAAATGTTTTCGTCGTATTTGCATTTTTCAATTTGTATACACTTTTCAATACATAACAATGAAAACATTAGATTAAAGTGTAATCGTTGAAAGAAGAGCCAACCAAAGAACTAACAAAAGCAGTTAAACAACATCACGGAATTAATCCTAATTCCATTCCAACAATTAACTCCGCAATTAAAACGAGGCGAATAGAAACAACCGCTTGCCATATCGCTCTAGCGCCCCGTAAAAAATAGGAAGAAAAATCATAAAAAAAGGATTTAGAATCCTTTCCCTCGCCTCGCCATTTCAAATATTTCCCGCAACAGCATAATTAGAGGTAATTAAAGTGATAATTTGTGTGAAACAGGTTAATTAACGAGCTGAGATCTAATTAATTTGCCTTTTATTAGCGCAGCATATAAGCAAGTTTCTTTGAGTTATTTAAATAATAATGGCAGATGTTTTAAATATACTACAGCTATTCTTACTAACGTACAGCGTGATACATATACGTAAGAATACGGCAGCTGTTTTTCCTCTTTTTTTAGGGTCTATTAACTCTTTCGCAGTCACGAATGCATGTTTTCTTTCACTCTTACTTCTTTTCTGAAGATGAACAAGCTAATAGGCGCTTAGAACTATTATTTAGAGTAAGTTTTTCCTCGCAAAAAATTACAAACTGATAGTATATTCGACACGCGCCGGATAGAGGCGTGATAAAGGCGTTGCCGATTTGCCCATTAAAAAAGCGTTCAAGATTTTATTTGTCAAATATTTACAATAATACTAAGGAAAGGGTATTTTTATAAGTATACCTAAGGCTAAGGAAAGGCTTCATCAGCCTTTAGAGTTTAGATGCGATGGAGAGATGAGAGGTTCTAAACGCATCATAAACTATGCAACCCCTAATAATTGTCCATTGTCCAGTACAAGAAGGAATGGGTGAAATCTTAGGAATAATGTTATAGGCGATGCGTAGCAGCCCATCACTATTTTAATTTCCTCTTTCCGCCTATGCGCTCACAATCATGCTAAGCGTGGCCTTTAGGTCTTGTAAATAAATACATGTTTTATGAATGTATATGTGTATATATTTCTAACAAGAAGCACTGGCTTCAGTTTCATTGCTAACCGAAATAGCTTGCAAAAGTCAGTGTGACTGCGCCCTAACACGCATCCTTTGTCGATTGCCGGCTATTAATAGTTATTATTATCACTATCAGGGCAAGGAACCATTAGATCGACAATTAAGTGATGTTTGACGCACACACACACGCAAACACGCGCACGCACACACAGACATACAGACTGACATACAAACGGACAGACAGACAGACAGGCAGACAGACAGAGAGCTAGACAGACAGATAGACATAGACAGAGACAAAAACTGAGAGAGAGAGAGATGTTTTGTCTGGACGTTTTCAGGACAGAATAACTAAGGTCAAAACGTTCATACGCTATTTGCCATAACATTTTACAAGCGTATTGACATTAATATAATACTTATTATTATCTTTTGTACAAGGTAATTTGCGAACCCATTGAGTATTTCTTGATCTTGACCATTTATTTTCTGTTCCTTTTTTCTATGATATAAAATTAGGCTCTTAAGTTTTTGTGTAATATATGTTCACATTTACATACTTTTTGACCGTCGTACATTTTGATAATGCGGCATGGTTCCATTGCGTATTTCACATTTGTGGCAAAATAACCTGTTACCTTCTGATCGCGTTCTAGCAACACCAACATGCGTGACCGTGGTCAAATGTAAACCCATTTTCTACTTTAAAATAAACCAGAATTCACTACACGGCATCTAGAAAGATATAAACAAGGTATAAAAAAGATAAAAAATTAATTATAATCTTCAAGTGCATAAAATTGCACTTGTGAAACGCAAGTGGCGACGAGACGACGATATTTTATGAGCTAGATTTATCATTTACGACAGGCTTTCCAATGCAACAGGTTTTAAATGAATACTTGTAGCTACTATAGGATTTGTAAAATAGTGTGATAGGTTGATTATTGAAATACTCGCTACATGATTGGTATTAATGATATCTAAACGATACTGAAAATTAGAACACAGAAAAATCCGAAAAGTAAAGCTATGGCCGGCAATCGAATGCGAATCCTCGTCATTCCGTGACGCGTGCTATACCCCTACACCACCCGTAGCAGGTGGGTAAGCCTTCGAATTTTTCTATCTGTTACCAACTGTCACGTGACCTTTGTAATTGTGTCGTAGAGACACATCATTCAAACAGATGACGCTTAGCGACAAAAATTCGCATAGTAACAAGGTCACGTGACAGTTGATTCGAAATTACCCAATTAATTCGAAATTATCTGTTACTAGCTGTCACGTGACCTCGTTACTATGCGAATTTTGGTCGCCAAGCGTCATCTGTTTGAATGATGTGTCTGTACGACACAATTACAAACTCCCGTGGAACATCTACTGCTCACCAGGGACGAGAGAAGGGAAGGGATTTGATGGTATTCATGATGTTGGTATCGTTGCTTTATGCAAAATCTCGTCTTAAAGTAAAAGTTAACTGCAGTCTTCAGTCTTCACCCATTAAGGGCCTGTTTCACCTGTTTATGATTCCGTCTCTATTTATTACTACGAAACAGACAGAGACGTCATCATAGATAACTGGAACTAAACAGAAAGTGTTTCACAGACCCAGTGGCGTAACTATAACGTCTGGGTCCCGTAGCAAATTCGTCAGATGGGGCTCCTTCCTCAATATAAAGAAGTGCATCAGCGTCCCTTCTGTGCTCTAAACCAAGCCAGTTCGGGGCCCCGTAGAGCTAGGGGCCCTGGCATTTTGCCCCCCTATAGTTACGCCACTGCACATACCCTTAGTCTGCCTTTAAGTCTTATTCAAATTTGAATCGCGCATAATTTCTTCAAAACTCAACGAGGCTCTAACAGCACACGTCTAAACTTTAATTTGTTTTTGATAACCAAACCCATATTCAGTTTACCAGGCACGTAAACTTGACAAAGCCAAAGCTGCGCAAACTAATACCAACTTACGAATGCAAAGCCGGCTGTGAACTTATATGAGGTTTACGATTAAATAGCATGTCAAGCGTAAACAGACGTAGACTTCACAGAGGCTACTCTCGTCCCTGGTGAGCAGTAGATGTTCCACGGGAGCTTGTAACTGTGTCGTGCAGACACACCATTCAAACAGATGACGCTTGACGACAAAAATTCGCATAGTAACAAGGTCACGTGACAGCTAGTAACAGTTAGGAAAATTCGAAGGCTTACCCACCTGCTATGGGCGGTGTAGGGGCACGCGTCACGGAATGCCGAGGATCCGGGTTCGATTCCCAGCCATAGCTTTACTTTTCGGACTTTTCTGTTTTCTAATTTTCAGTGTCGTTTAGAAATTTAGACATAGACGTGCTGTCACTTTCCGGAGTGTTTTTTAATTTAAATATTTCATAACAAGAAAGGTCTAGACGAAGCGCTAGAGGTGTCAGGATAGTAGCAAGTGGAATAAAGTAGCATCTGCCTACCCCTATGAGAAAGAGGCGTGGTGGTATGTACACATGTATGTAATAGTTCGTACAGCCCCTTGATAAATAGCATAGGTACGATATAATTTTATTAGTTAAGTCACAATAATTTCCGTCACGATCAGTTTCGTCCTCTTTTGATATCACTCAGTAAAGTATCAGCCATCTTTAAACTACCAAATAATCAAAGGATAACATTTTACATCATAACGGTAGTATTTAAACCTATATCCAGTCGACGCACGCACACTATGTATATGTTATATACATGCAGAGGCTAGTGTTTGCTAATTTTTACGCGCAAGCGCAAGGCTGAGCACCAAGTTCCAATAACTAGTACCAACTAGTGACGTGCCAAATGCACGCGGATATCCGAGAAGTAAAAACCGTATCCGGAATTGTATCCGTAATTTTTAGATAAATGTATTTTTTAAGTTACAGCAACGAAATACTATACACGACAATTAAAACTAGATGTTAAAACCACAAACTTGGCAAATTTTAAAAACAGAAAAACCTCCAGCTGTTAATTCAAGATCAAGACAAGACTGATTGATTTAACTACTGAGAAGCAAAAAAAAAAACAGGTCAATTTTCATACAAAACGGGTACATATTTTAAAATAACTGTTTCGCGAGATTGCAGAATTTTGCTGTATAATCAGACAGATTTCTGTACTTGATATTATGGTTTACTAGCTTCTGCCCGCGACTTCGTCCGCGTGGAATTAGCAATTGACATGTTTATCGCTATCCCGCGGGAACTATGCAATATTCCGGAATAAACAGTAGCCTATTTTTAAATTAGCTATCTCCGTTCCAAATTTTAACCAAATCCGTCCAGTCGTTTTAGCGTGAAGAAGGTACAAACATACTCACTCACATCGTCACAAACTTTCACATTTGTATTATTATGGTAGGAGTGGGATACCTATTCAATTAGGATCTCAGCCTAATCTTTACTTCTCTGATTAGTCAAACAAAAACGGATAGTAAAATTTCCAATATAAATCAGTACGGAGTAGTATGCCGTATCCGTATTCGCGAATCTAAAAACTAATAATCAGCATCTGTATGAGCGGATGGGTATCATGTACAACCACGCACATCCCTAGTACCAAGTTGACCAACTAGTAACCTAACTATGCACGTAAACACGTTCTAGACTAGCGGAATAGTTGGAGTATTTACGGCAAAACCTGACATGGAATGTCTGCCTGACTGAACTGATATGTACATATTTACTCGTATCCGTAGTAAGTAAATAGTTTGCTTGACACAACACATTGAGACATTTGTAAACTAACGAATCAATGCGACTCCTCTACAGTTTCCATGTTAATAGAATCAATCTACTAATAGAATTAAAAGCAAAATGTTTAAAGTGAAAACTTCTTTGGCGGCACTTTTTGGGATGGGTAAAAAAATGTTAAACTCGCGTCAGATTCTGACCGTCGGGAGTGTTGCTGGGGTCGTAATACGTACGTTGATTTCGCTACCCACTTGTAAGCAAGTTTGGCCTAATGGTATAAGGTATGGAACAACAGTGCGTTCGCTCCAGTGACCGCGGTTCAAATCTCGTGTTTTTTTTCTTTTTCTTTTTGAAGTGCGTTGTGCACTTTTAGTTTTCACTTCTGCCGGCACTCCCGGAGTGCAACCCGTGCGTTTTTTTTAAACCCAAGACAGATACAAACATTTAAAAAGTATTAAATAATATCTTAAAAACTCGCCGACCTTAGTAAAACAAATGCGAAAGTTCATGTATGTTTTTAGTAAAAGGCCTGAATGGACGCTCGAAGCGGAGCGTTCGGCGGGGCGTGCCGCGTGGCGGGCAGCGGCAAAGGACTCTGTGCAGCGTCGACTCAGGACACCAGTATGAGTTTCATTTGTTTAACATGCACGCCGCACGCTCCGCCCCGTCGCTCGTTCAACTCGAGCCTTACACTTACACGGTTATTACTACTATTTTTAGCATAATTTCGCAATTTCGGTGGGATACGGGACGAACTATGCCGTACGGTACCAGCTAGGAGTTTTTTTCCGAACGGACTGTAGCTTTTAGCCTCAAATGGCTTTTACAGCTTACAGGAGAGAGGGCGAGCCGCTAGACGGGCAGCTCAGCAAGGGGACACTAGGAGAAATATAATTTAAGCAAAATGTTAACAAGTTTTCTTTGCAATCAAAAAATTCGAACGAGACGCTCAATTAATTGTAATAAAATATAACAAAGCAATCCTTTTCCATATTGCTCAAATATTGGTAAATAAAGCTTCACTGATTCAACATACCCAGGAGAGACGGGTCTATTACAAAAGGACAGTCCAAAGAAACACAGTCAAGCGAATTCCAATTCAATTATTCAAATAGACGAAATACCTGAAATAGATACTCGAGCGACATTAACCACAACCATTGATGCATGAGCTGTAGACCAAAATAGCAACAATTAATAATAGACAACCCTGAAACTATTATTAATATCAAATCAACAACACTATCAAAAACAGTCGAATTTCCAAACCAGACGAATAGTGATTGTAGATATAATTCTCAGTTCTATAATGGATGATGCTAGGTTCAAAATTGGTAGCATACGTTAGATACAATAGCTTCGAAGTTGAAATTAACAATTAATTAAGTGATTTCACGCGGAAAGGCCACATTTTAATTAGAAAGCCCAATGATATCGGTTTTGCCGTCAGTAGTATTAATGTTGAATATTCTCACAATAAGGCTCTTTCCACGCTATTGTCCGCTTCAATCACAAGAAATTCCAGATCATTTTCAAGTCATATTTCTTAGCGGGAACTTCTCAAAGGGACTTCAAATTCGGACAAACGAGAATTGCCGATTCTCTAAATGAAACAAAAGCAAAAAGCTAACAGTATAAATTTAACATTAGGAGACTAGACATTTACCTAAATCGAAATCTTGGCACTAGTTTCTCTCATGTGGAGATAAAATCCGCCATAACAACTACAATTTATGATGACATGCGACAGATAGATACAAAAGCGTTTATATGTGAATTATTTTATGAACCTCCGCGTTTTACTATCGGGAGTTAAAGTGCCGTAAGGTGTTAAGTAATATCATTATAAAAATAATGTACCGGAGATTGCATTATAAACAACTACAAATTGTAGACAATAAATTACTTCCGTACCTACACTAATTTTGGTAATCCACTATTAAATTTTAACGACTGACTTGAATACAAAGATATTAAACTAAATTACTGCGCAACTGTCACATCTATCAGTTTCAGAATTACCGCAAGTGGCAATATTGTTAGGAAATAAGTATATTGAAATACATTTTCAGGTGGACAATATAATCAAAATGTTTATTATAGAAGTTGGTATGCCATTCAGCCATGTATTTGTAATACTTCATAACTTTATATTGCGGTTACTTAGTGAAAAAAGTTTTTAGTGTGGTTACTTATTTAATAAACTCAATTCACATCACAATCACACACAAAACGACATCACAAGTCCGCGCCTCGAAGATCACCGAGACTCGAACTTCAGAGTCACGGGACCGAAAATGGTTCGAGACTCTCGGAAAACCGAAAGTCTCGATTTCCGGGATGGAAGCTCTACAAGTCTTATTAGCAAGAAAAATGTTAAAAAACGGAATTAAACTTAAACGTGGGTGTGTCCTTGTATTAAGAATTTAAACTATGTACAGTCAAGTGTAATAATATGAATCTAGTCAACGTCTCAAAAATAAGTACCACCCGCTCTTACACCAGCGTAATAAGGTCGTGGGACGTATTTTTGAGAAGATCGTATCGATACTTATTTTTGCACTTGAACGTACGTTAAACATAATCTGAAGAACAAAAGCAAAGCATAACATAGAACTATTCAGGACTCGGTGTGATAAAAAGTACGAAATGTTCTCGTTGCAGAACTGGCGCCAAAAATGTTGGCACCAGACGCTACATCTAGAAGCATTGCCAACATTTGCTCTGTAACAATCGAATTACAACACATAATTGGCAAACCGAAAGACAAATGAGACATTTGCACCATAATTTAACAATATTTAACTGTCGCTGATTTACCATTAACATTTCAGTTGATTTAAATATGTCAACAGAGACTGCGCTGCATGATGTGATGAGCTTGATTCGTTTAAAACAGAAGTAAAATAAATACTTCCTTTGGCTACCGGGGATGCCAAATTACATGAATCTTTAAGATTGTGTAAGTAATAACATTGTTATGTCTTTGGAAGACATTGATTGGCAGTGATTCAACCCAAAGAAATGCTGCATTTTTAATAATTCTAGTTCGCATAGGGGCAACCGCTCTTCCCACTACCCACCCAGAGAAGGTGAAGGTCGATTTAATATAAAATTCCGATCAGAATAAAGATTCAGGGTCGTGACATTGAACCTCGTTTTGCGATCTGATCAAGTCCGTAACACGCACCGCACCCCAACAGATTCAATGTCAAGAACGAATCTATTTCTGTCCATCGCTAGCGTCAGGCACCACCGTCACAGGCATCAGTATTAAAGAGCAAATGTATCGCGCCCACGTGAGACACTCGCTTGAATTAGGCGTCGTATTAATAAAAGGCAACGCAAGTGACGTCAGGATGCACGTTTGCGATGATTAATATATATACCTATTTACGTTCTGGTCATCAATAACAGATATTTACTTTCACAGGACACTGCATTCGAATGGAGAGAACATGATAGCTAGAGATGAATCGGTGTACACTGGCATTTATTTATGTTTATACAACACTTCGCTGTAAGAAAACACCGCTACACCGTTAAAGACTGTTTTAATGTGTGAGACAATCGCAACATGACCACCTACGATGAAGGATTACACTTATTAACAAGACGCTGTATAAGAGGCACTTAATTTGTCCATTAAAACAGCAGTTATAAGTGGTGTCTTAAACTCACTTGTAAATACTTTAACAGAGGATACACTGTTATTCTGACAACACCTATATATAGAACGTAAACGAAGATAGATGTGAAAACAGACTTCCCATCGAAATCTTTGCGAAGAAACTTGATCCCTTCAATCACTTTGTGTCAGACGTTTTGCACTAGAAAACGTATCATCCAAGTTGGGCTGGCCTAATCTATAGTCGTGTCCGGTGTCGTCGACCTGTTGTACTATTCGCGACAACGTTGGCTACTCTCCAAAGACCGGATGGCAGAACATCGGTTGCACATGCAGCCACTACTACATTCCTTTTCTTCACATAGCATTCAAGTTTGAGTCCTATTTCCGAAGCGGTTGCAATGGAAATTTCATTGGGACACTTTGTCGGTGGCAAATTTACTTTGGCATTGGGTAAATTCGCGAAACGACTGATACGTACACTGATCCTTTGATGTTGTAGGCGGTTGTAACGGATGTGGTAATGTTACAGAAGGCGACAGCTAACGTAATGTCGTTAGTAATATTGACGGCGATGTTCTAAACGTATACGAATGAAATACGAAACGTGTCGAGAATCTGCGGTAGTTACCAAGTCGCGTTCGAAATTTGTAACTATGAACACATTTCAACACAATCAAATAAATGAGGTAGATATATCGTTTATAAGCGTGAGCACGGAAGCAATTCCTAAAAAAACAATGTGTGTTATTCATTAAACAATATATACAGATGACATTATAATCGACATCATCGTCATAAAGCCGAATTAACTGTCCTGCCCCTCGTTCTTTACGTACTACTGCAAGAACCTCTTCGCGGCATTTTGCCTTAAGTTTTCAATTTGATGCCATACTTAGCGTACTACATAATGTTTGTTGCATAGTATTACTATGAGAAGTTAGCATCTCATATATTGTAGAGAACCATAAATTAATCACAACCGTCTGCTTAATATAAAATATATTGGCGTTGAAAATTTAGTTGCCTTTTTATTGACACACGCTTGCCAAGTGTGTCAAATTGAAGCCATAAGATGACGCTCATTGTCAGCCTAAGGTATATCTAAGTTTGGCAAGTCTGCAAGACAGTATGATGCCAATTTTTGTGTTGACGTTTTTTAGGCGCAAAAGTACAACGCTTCAGAACAAATGGAACGCGCGAAGCGGTCTGATGGCTCGAGTGATTTACGCCGAGTTTCCTTTTTGCTTCATTAGCTGCAGTGTGTTTGGGATGTGTCAGATTGTTACTAAGCTCCGTCGAGCTGTTGCTTTTACTTGGTATGTATATTCACTTAAATAATGAATTCTGGTTCAAAAACGTGACTTTAAATCAATTTTTTCTGTCACGGAGAAAATTTGCACTTGAGAGTATTTCGAGAAAAATCGATATCGTTATATGTGAAAGTAGGTGAAATTCTACTTTCAAGACATATATGGCTTAGGCAAACCAACGGAAAAAGAAACAAACATCGAGAACAAATAAAAGCTAGTTAAAACATTTCATTCACCGAACATACCCAGCTTTCACTGGCCCTACATTTTGAAACTCAACGATGATGCCAGACGGCAAATCTGGCAAACCACTATCCTATTGAAGCAAAATAAACAAAATCAATATACATCTGTAACAAAACACCGATCACTAAAGTGTGGCAAACAAGAGTATCGCGTTGCGAGTAACACAAAGGACTGTTGACTCAATTATGATTCAATTTGCTGAACATAGAAACCATCATCCCCTTGCTATGACGTCTATAAATACACTGAATAGTCAGGCCCCTGGAGCATTTCTCCGTTCCAGAGTGAATCAGTAATATTACACACGTATTCGCGATGTGCCGTTTCTCTTGTTCAATTTTAGATTATATTCATGCTGTCGAATGCCTATGAGAACCTAAAATTGCGTCTATTCCGTTCGGCAATGCGTTTTGAATTGCATTACATCTAAATAGTATTAGTATGTAACAGAGAGCTACATGAAAAACGCGTGTGTGTGGATTTATGTTTGGCAAATCGTGCATAAAATGGGGAACCAGCCCAAATCAGAGATCCAATCCGAGGACCACAAAATTTTGTAGTCGGGTTTTCTAAATTGGATGTTGTATCAATCTATCTGGCTACTCCATTATATAGAGCTTCGATTAAGTCTCCGTCCCGTCATGGGCATATTGTACCGAACTATTCAAATGGCTATATTTACATGTAAATCGGTGCTACAACCGTGTGTGTTAGGCTAAATTACTAGAGCTAGATTTTATGCTATAGCGTGGGGCCTGTACGTATTTATTTTGAAAGCCGAACTGAACTATAAAATGGTTTCGTTCAACCTCAGTAGGTATAACTCTCTGAAGAAATTGGCCAGTTTTAATGTTTTATTGCGACGTAAAGTGAGTAGTAAACTCCATTTGTTTCAACAAATTTTATTACTCGCGTGTTTTAGACGTTGCAAAAGTTAACAGAGTAAGCCTTTTGCTTCGTCGAAGTGATTGGTATAATATTATATTGGACAGGAGGAAATGTAAGTCTTCCAAGCTGGTCATGAAATCATTTTTTTTTTGTCATTTTCTTTTCCATTTTTTCTTCTCGCGCAAACCATAAAAACCCATCAAGGGAACGGACAAAAATATTAGAAATCATGTTATAGACGATGCGGCTAGCGACCCATCCCGATTAATATGTATATACAGCCCACAAAAGTACAGTCAGAATTTTTTCGTTTGTTCGACACTTAGAAGGTCAGGAAATTCTTCTCAGTCAACATTTTTGAAATATGATCACAAGTATGCATAATACATAGGCAAATATTGCGCTGGATTCAGATTATCGCTTCGCTTTATTCGCTTCTGAAAAGGACTGGAATGTGCCGTATCTTATTTATGCGTCTTACAAAGACTATAGACGATTTAGTTTAACTGTGTCAGTTCACTTCCAATTTGTTAGAAGATAGTATCATCATCATCATATCACAAGACAGCTTAGACGGAATAGATTGGACGATCAACGTTATCGTCTGATCCTATCATTACGCGATCCATATCATGAATCCAACTTAACCAAGCAATGTGTGCAAGCATTTTGAATAACAATCAATTTTTAGGGTTTCAACCTTTTTGGCTGTTGGTGGCTGGCTGGCGCTAGTCCAGTGCCACGCGCCGCGGCACTGAATAAAAAGAACAATAAAGCGGCTGTCACTTGCTTCTAAATTGTCGGTGCACAGTCGGTCTTTTATGCGGATTTATGTTTAAAGTATTGTTATGTAATTAGTGTATATAACATCACGGATAGTCTTCGCGGGTCGGTATTTACTAAACGGCGGCAGTGGCTAAAAGACTCTAAGGACGAACTCTACACAGCGTTGGACGAAGCCGGCTTCCTCAAGATTTGTGGCTCTGAAATTGATTGTTAGACCTAATACTGCACAAGGGACAGCTGAACCACGGCCTTGGTAACAGTCACAATTTGTCTATGGAAGGATATTTCATACACAATGTTAGAAACAAATTCACTGTATTATTTCCTGGATTTATTTCATTAACATGCATATGTTTAGTTACTTTAGCTGGATCTGGACAACGGCCAGTGCGCTTGCGCAATTCATGTTTTAGATCATTTTACGATTCGACACGTGTTTACACTATGATTGTTTGATATACCTACTAGGTTTATGACGTGAGTAATAAAACAAAACAATGTCTATGTTACGTAATAGGTAAGTGCACTGTAATGCTAAATTCACGCAATAGCAATACATCTACGTACGTACACACATACATAAATCACGTCTTTGTCCCTTACGGGGTAGAGAGAGCCTAAGGTAACAAGACCTAAAGACCACGTTTAGAATGATTGTGGGCGTAATGATGGAAATGGGAATCAAAACGGCTGGAAACCACTCCAGCTGAAAAGTGCAGATGAAGTCGAAGGTGTAACTGACTGGTTCAGCAGTCTTCATTGCGTAGTATCTTTCTGGTAACATAGACGGGATTTAGTTTACTAAAGCAAACTTAAGAACTAGGTTCAAAAGGAAAAACGTTATTGTTTGTTTGCAAAACTGACGATTTATATTAAGTTTTCACGCTTCTCATCCAGAAAAAGTAAGTTTTGCTCCCTAACGAGAGAGATAAAAGTACAACTTTTCTGTTCAAGGTTTTCTAAACGCAATTTGCAAATGCAATTTTTTGAAGTTGATAATTGTAAAACCATGCCCTTTTCTATGCTGGTTGCTGTTTAGTAATACTTAGAATTGTTTTTTTTGAAAAGTTCTATGAGCAACTCGTGAGCAAAATTATTTTCATCTTGGGCGTTAACACTTGAATCCCTCATTACGCTCAGGATTCTATTGTAGAGTCTTTCACTACATTCTGGATTCAATATACATCATTTTGCTACCTTGTCACACAAATAATTATTGCATCATAGCTTTGAAGTTCACAATAGAAGGCAAATATCCTGTCGACATATTTTTTCTTATTTGAGTGCGAATTTGAAGTGTCATCTAGCAAATGTGCTCGCACACGACCTTAATTGACAATATTTGACATTGACTAAGATCTTCAAGTTGTCAATGATGTCAATTGGCAAGTCTCAAGGCCACTTCCTTGTTTTGATCGGTGTCGGGTTACGTGGAAATTTGGCGTAGATAATTGAACATACATACATATTATGTACATGGATGATGGTTTAGCATGATTGTGGGCAGGTGGAAAGGAAGCCTCATGGCCTATAACATGATTCCTACTATTTTCGCCGATTCCTTCGATGGGTTTTTATGGTTTACGCGGGAAAATGAGCAAGAAGATTAAATGAAAAAGAAAATTAAAAAAATGAACAACATTTTATTCCGTTATCTAATAAACGTAGGTACCTAAAGAAGGATGGAAGGAAAGAAGATGAGAAGCAGTTGTTAGATTGCAGATGGCTAAGACGGGGTAGATATTTGTATTTCGTGTTTGTGCGTATAGTGGGATACGGTAACGCTGTCTATAAATTCACATGCACATTTGCCAAACATAACGTAATACCGCGATATCTATAGCACGCTTATCAAAAAGATAAATAAATCTTTCTCGGAAACATAAAAAAGGCTAACACTTGTTTTGACTCAACACGGCTTTTTTATTAGGGTTCAGTTTTGCCATCTAGTTCCTTAATTAGTCCGACCGTATACCTATCGCACATTTGATGCTATTTTTTTTTACACAAAACGACGTATCGTATAGCTAAAACCATAAGAGCGACCGGTTAAATGAGTCCTCGCCCGCCTGGCACAGGGGCGCGGGGTAGGACAACAGAGGGGACCGAGAGGTGCGAGCGGGTACTGCGCCTGCCACCCACCGCCTTAACAAAACCTTAAGGCCACGTTTAGCATGATTAAGAAGAAAGGGAAATCAAAATAGTGATGGGTTGCTAGCCGCATCGCCTGTAACATGATTTCTAAGATTGTCACCCTTTCCCTCGATGGGCTTTTACTATTGCGCGGGAAGAGAAGCAACTAGTAAATTCTGTTTTTTCTTTACTCCCAGACCAGCATGGAAAACGGCTTGACGAGGGACATTAAGCAAATACACGCAATATTTTAGTAGTAGTGTTGTAAGTATAGTAAAGTAGTTATAACCGACATGATTTTGATATAAATATACAAATATTTGTGCTTTAGGCTAGCGATCGTTGTTGCCTCATTTTTAATTAATTAAGACTACGGAACCTTTCAATAGATGTGTGTCCCGACACGCACTTGGCTGGCTCTTTTATCATCAAATTGACTTAATAATATAGATAAAAGATAAACATGATGTCATTGGCTTTGTTGAATGCAACGCAAGCGCATATATATTCATAGCACAAAACACTGCTTAATTTATTAAGATATTAATACAAAAGTTCAATATAATACTAACGTAAATAAGAAAAAGACGGAAACATTATTTGCATCTCAAGCTTCTTGGTGACAAATGTCATGATCTTCAAGAGCATCCCACAAGTCATTCCGGTCAACGGAAGCGGGAGAATTTTTATTTCTACTGAACATAGTAGGTACATCACTACATAGTATAAAATAAAGTCGCTTTCTCTGTCCCTATGTCCCTATGTATGCTTATATCGACACCTCCTAAGTATACTGAGGCAAGTGACCATTTTGACATTTTCGGTTTTTTACATAATTTTGACTAAAATACTAATATCTACCTGCCACAAAAATTTCGTGGTAAAATTCCTGTTTGTTTCGAAAATAAAGTGACGTATATAAATGTATACAACACAACTTTGTAAATCAGTACGTTGTATACTGAGGCAAGTCGCTTGCACCAGTGTACGCGGCACAGATATTGCGGAGGGGCGGCATAAGTGTGGTGTAACCTGAAGTTGCCTCAGTATACGCGATAGACCAACGTCGCGGCGTACGTCGAATTTACCTTTTACGATAGAAATTAAATTATTTTGTCCAAGATACAACCACTTATTTTCTAATGCACTGTGATTTCCGTAAAATTAATGATTATTATACTTGTAACCTTGCAAAATGAAGCTTTTCTTGACAAGTTATTCGACTGACCTTAACAAATTGATAAAATTAAAAAACTGTCTAAATCGTTTCTCTCTTATTTGTAATGGCACTAGAATATTTATCATTTAATATAAAAATCACAATTATGAGTAAAAACCTTTATTCCGAATTGACAAGGTAGGTACTATTATTTTTCTTTAGTCATTGTTTTTTGTGACCAACCTGTTGTAAAATTCAGTGTGTTGCGATGGTATTATACCACTTCGACAAAGATCATTAATGATCTTAAGATCTTTAAATTTTTGTTTGTCAATTGGCAAACGTTCGTGGTACACTACTTTAATGTTTCTTATGCCAATTATGAGGTCATATTGGCGACTCCTTAATTTTTTACTGGAAGAACATTCAATTGATTTATGATTGTCGTCTTCAAAAGTATTTTTGTAATTTATTTTGAACTAGCATCTGCCCGCGACTTCGTGTGCGTAGAATTATACATCTAAACCTTCCTCTGGAATCACTCTATCTATTAAAAAAACCGCATAAAAATCCATTGTGTAGTTTTGAAGATACAAGCATACATTGGGACATAGGGACATAGGGACAGAGAAAGCGACTTTATTTTATACTATGTAGTGATGATAGTGATGGGTCTTCGCGTGATACATGTATTTCACATATTTGATTCCACATTACGGTTTCTCCATTAGTACCCTTTTTCCAGTTTTGAAACAGAGGCAAGCAAGCTTTAAAGTCAAATATCAATTCTTGGGATACTTCTGTGACTTCATAGGGTTTGTCAGTTTTTGCCATACGAATAGCCATGTACCACTGTTCAGGCGTGTATATAAATTAAATTTTTCGTTCTTTTTTCAATTAGAGCATTCATGCTATCACCTTCGTTTTGGGTGTGTCCAACTACTAAAAAACGATGTGAAATTGTTATATACTTCCAACAAGCGTACATGTACATGAGAAATACAATCCGGTTACGGTTTTGCCTTCCACAATTGTGGTATAATACCGTCGCAACACACTGAATTTTACAACAGGTTGGTCACAAAAAACGATGACTAAAGAAAATAGTACCTTGTCAATTCGGAATAAAGGCTTTTACTCGTAATTGTGATTTTGATATTAAATGATAAATATTCTAGTGCCATTATAATTAAGAGAGTAAACGATTAAGACAGTTTTTTTTAATTTGTATCAGTTTGTTAAGGTCAGTTGAATAACTTGTCAAGAAAAGTTTATAAATATTAATTTTTTTTTTTGTAAAGAGGAACAAGTAGTGATCTCATAATAATATTGTAATTTTTAAAATAGTGATTTTTAATTTTAGAAGTTAAGAATAAAGGTGCAATGATAAATCCTACTAAGGCGTTAAAACTAAGGAATGAATCCTTGCAAATGATAAATCGAACCTTTAGAAGAAGCCAGTTAAGTTTATAGATTTTTTATAAGTAGGTACTTAATAGTACAGTCTCAATAATTAAGAAAGAAGACTATTTTGGATTGATTTTTAAAACTAAAACGAATATTGCTCAAACTGTGGTTGTTGAATAAGTTACTTTTAAGAATGTGAAACTATGATTAAAAGATTTACAAACATAATAAAAGCAGTTTTTATTTGAAATTTACGTTTGTTTATTAAAAAAAAACTTTTTCTATTATTGTTAATAAAAATATATAATATAATTTCTCGTTTTAAACAGCAAAACATTAAATATTTTTAACAGTATACAGGTGTAAGCGAACTTAATTTAAGCGTATACTGGTGCAAGTGACTAATATGTCGACCAAATAATGATAAAGGGCATTTGAGCATGAGCTACGTATTTATTTTTAAACAGTATGGATTTATGTAACATATTTATCTAATTATTAAATGAAAAATAGACAAAAATAATAATTAACTTAGTACGGTGTATACTGGATCAAGGGGTAGTTGCCTCAGTATACCACAAATCAGAACACGTAAAATACGCGTACACTAGTGTATTTACCATTTTCTCAAAAACTAACATTAATTTCAGAATTCCATATATGTAGTCTGAAAAGAGGTACTTTTGTTCCAGCGAATCCAAAGTTTTATGGAATGGACTTTACAGATAAAAAAGTTACAAATGATTTTACCTTTGCACGGCTCTCCTGTAAAATCAAGATTTTGCAGTTGCCTCAGTATACTTAGGAGGTGTCGATATCTTCAAAACTACACAACGGATTTTGATGCGGTTTTTTTAATAGATAGAGTGATTGAAGAGGAAGTTTTTATGTTCTACGCAGGCGAAGTCGCGGACAGAAGCTAGTAGTTGAATAAATGCTTATTAAATTGAATATGTATCCGAATATTAATTGTGAAGGACCGGAAAGAAACTGTACTTCGACGATATATTATCGAATTCTGAACCTTTTTGCATACGTCGTTAATGAGTCCATTAGTTTAAAGTTTTTACGATCAAATTAAAAAGCAATTCGATAATTGTTTCATTGGCGGAACGGTGTACGGAAAATGTGGAAATCGTGGAGTCACACTGACCGCGATTTGTTAAAATCCAAGCCACCACCATAACATACATACATACACAAATCACGTCTTTATCCCTTACGAGGTAGCAAAGCCTATGGTAACAAGACCTACAGGCCACGTTTAGCAAGGTTGTGAGCGGATAGGTGGAAAATGGAATCAAAATTGTGATGGGTTACTAGCCGCATCGCCTATAACATGATTCCTATGATTATCGCCCATTTCCTCGATGGGCTTGTAGCATCTGCGCGGGAAGAGAAGCAACTGGTACATTCTATGTTTTTTCTTTGCTCCCAGACCAGCATGGAAGTAACCTTTTTACGTAAATACTTGAGACTCCGACAGTAAACGGCTAAATGGAACAACAAAGATAAAAAAGGATACAAAAACACCGAATCGTTCAAGTACTTAACACCAAAAATGTGACAGTCTCAAAGGAAGTGCTGTTCTCAATAAAATTAACTTCTACTCTAAAGGACGTAGCGGAACTACAATTACTGGTATTCCGACTAATCGAACCAACCGGAAAAAAAATCATGTGGCACTCTATAGGTAGGACAAGGCAGTAGCACCACATGACCAGATATTTTAACTTATTAAATATTTTTGCTTGTTTTGAAACGGACAAATCCATAAGTCCGCCTCGCTCTTAAAAATAAGAATAAGAAAATTTTATTGACTGATACAGATACACACAGAATATTACTTATGGATAATTATTCTAACCAGCCAAATGGCCGCCACTCAGCTATGTGTCACGATAATATCCAGACACACACACACACACACACACACACACACACTTCACACTTGGCCAGCTTTTATTGTGTTGCGTTAATTCGCTACAACTAGAGCCCTACCCACCGACCACGCCGAACGCAACACATTTAGATTACGCCTAATCAATATGTTAATTGAACACAATTAATTGATTAATCAGGCGTCGCATACGTTCTTTGAACACGCGAGCACCGCTGTGCTGATTGGTTAACATTATTAACAATAATAATAGTAAAATGGCGTATTTCCCATCCTGGTCTGGGAGCAAAGAAAAAACAGAATGTACGATGAACCCTCAAAGAGTATACTACAAGCATGCGTCTATACACACGCTCACACACAGTCACACGTTTAGTTTATTTTTTTATGTTTTACGTCACATCATCGATGTAGGATGATGTTGTGCAATGATAACATAATTTGTATAATATTGTGTAATATCCTAAATTTAAGCAAGTCACGATAACTATGAAGAATATTAGCTCGCAGCAGTTAACGAAAATACTCATACGGAATGTTCGTTTTGTTGATTGATAAAGAACTTAGACTGAACTACTATAGTAAAGACCGGGACGCAAAGGTAAGAAAATGAAGACGATTAGAAAAGAAAGAGTTGTGAATAATAACTTGAAACTAATTCTGTGGAATATTAGTTTGCCAAAAACCTTAGAAATAGTATCGCTTCCAGAGCAGAGAATAATAAGCCTTGAATTGTTTGAGCCTAATGGGTGTAGGAGTCGCAAAAAGTTTATTACAACTTTAGTGTTGAAGAAAAGATAAGACAGATCGAAATAAATTGTAAAACTAACAAGGCAAAGTATACTAATAAGCCTCTAGAAAACCGGTTACGTGGGAAATAAGAAAACTCTTAAACGATGCCATAACAAAGGTTGTTTATAAACCTCAATAACAATCCGTGACAAGCCATAAAATGTGCAATCTGGAGAGAAATTATTATACCTATGACGGAAACCGTGAAACTAGAGCGACGCGATAAGTTTTATTGCATTGATAAGTTTGTTTGACTATTTTTGTGCATTATTTTGAAAGTAATTTCCCTTTAATTGGTACTTGGACGTCGAATATGCAAAAGGAAGCAAAGTTTTAAAAGGTAGTAACGAGACCACCCAAGCATTGTGAAACATCGTCAAAGTTGCGAGAAAAACACTAATCTAGCAACAAATGATATTAAGAATGTAACGTTTTGCACACATTATCATTTATACGCATATATTTAGAAAAATATTGTACGTACTGATCTCTTTCACACAAAAACGTAGAAGAATAGGCACGCTGAATTATTAAAATAAGTAGAATGCCTCAAATCCAATAAATAAAAGGTGCGTGATCGAATGCTGGAATAATCCGAGTGAGATATACATCAATGGACATTTTTCATAAAGTAAGTCATCCAGAAAATAACGTATCAATCACGTATATACCTCGAACTTATTGCATTTTAAGCAAATATACGCTAAATTAAAGTATAGATAAAATAGAGATGTACAACGACGATAGTGTAAGTTATATATTGAACCCTTGTACGTGAGGACGGAAGTCCATATGCCTGTTTTTACCCATCTTCTTGGTATTTGGAAAAGCTTAGGATCGTCATTTCCAATAATGGCGGGTCTGACCAGTTCCATAAGAGAGCTCATAAAGTTAATGGTAGAATTATCACTGCCCCAATGCATTACCTGCCGATGTCGCGTATGTAGGTCAACTGCAAAGCCCGCTGTATTTTATTTTATTCCATAACTTATTACCTGAAACAGAAGTTTTTCGATTAGATCAACAATTTAAACCGAAGACTTAACGTTAACAAAATAACAGAAATTACTTATGGATCAACAACCGAAAAATTATATATTCGCTTGCAAACATTTGCGATAGTAAAAGGAGGAACCAGGCGTTATCAAAACGATACGGTAGTGGCAATGCCCTGACGCACTATCTATCCAAGATGTCTTCTAAAAACTAATTTTATATTAACCCGAGTCTGCCTGCAGTAGGATAGACAAACAATATAATATTAAAAACAATATACTTATATCCATTTCTAAAACTTGATGAACTCAGTCTAATTCTCTGTCAGAGCAGAGGACAAAGAAATGTCTTAAAAGTTAAGTGTCACAATTTCACAAAATTTCATTACGTAGATGACTTTGTTTTTCCCTCTCCTGTGATTTCATCAGCCTTAACTAACCGCAAGATATTTAAAATAGTAGTAATAGTATAGTATACTATTAAAAGATATCTTTTAATGAATGAAGAAGTTGTGCTTTTATGACAGTCATTCGACACCCAGGTGCTTGTTTAATCAACAGGTGTTTTGACGGCATTGTAAATGTACACAATGATTAAAAACATGAATGCAGAAGTGGATGTTGTATTATTTTGAGGAGTCACGTTTTTGACCATCAATTTTAGTTCTTTCATTGAAGTTTAAGAAGGCCTTCCGCTTTTTTCTCTTGTATGTAACACTGTTGGTTTCCCAAACAAATACAATAAAAAAATTACGAAACATAAGAATGCGTACAAAACACTGCAGCCAATCATGATAGGATGGTCATGCATAAACATGGTTCGAAACTTTTAATAATGGAGGAACATCGGGTCCGTTCTCATAGGAAATTAACTGCTACATACGATTTGGGAAGCCAAGCGATTTGATCGTAATATTACATTGGCCTGTGTTAACAATGCACGGAATAAAATTAGGAATCTTTCGAAAAAAAATTCGCACCGTGAGCTGCAATAATCGCTGCCCTGTATAAGTTTGCGTCAGTTCAAAAATGTATATCAGTTTCTAGCTGTAAGCGAGAGTTGCACTAAGTTACTTAGTTTAGTCTGTCATTTCCTAGATCCCAAATAAATCTTTACCTATCCATTTTATACCAACGAATGAGAAAGAATCAACAAATCACCGAAGGAATCATTTTCAGAGAAGATTATCAAGATTTAAGAAATTAAAATCAATGCATGACTACTACTCCATGTGTTAAGCTGCCAGAAGCAACAGGTGACATTCTGGCTAAGGTCTATCTCTATCACATATTCAGATTTACGAAGGCTGCCAAGTGGCACAATTTCATACGAGTCATTATCATTACAACATAATTTATCATCGGTGCTTAATCAACTCTTCAATCAAGCTTTAGTTTTTTTGCCAATCTTCTATAAACCTGTATAATGTTAGAGTTTTCTAGCCTACAGGTTTGATAAGTGCACAGAGCGCTAACAGTGAGCAAAATCAACGTCAAACCTATCCCTTATTGCATATGCTTATTTAGAAAGAGACACGTGTTATTTATCCATCGCAATAATGAACAAACAGTGTGCCTGAGCGTGCATTAATATCGTGTGCGGCGAGCCGCAATATCGAATATCTGACGCTATGAATGCTATCTGTGCATGTGCCGTGATATTGATCCATTGATACAGGATGATACACATGTTACTATAGATCACAGATGCAGTGTGGAGGCGGAGCAAACTTCCATATTCATTGTGCAAATTGTAGCTGCTCTCATATCTGATAACAAAAGAGTAGATAGCGATATTGGCGTTTATGACGGCCTATAAAAAGTTTGAGATGAAAACAGTTTGACTCATGCACGAACGTTGGCAATGGTAAACGGTTGACTGGAGTTGGTACTTATGACGCACCTTAACGTAACTAGTAGGCTACTTTTGGCAAAACTTTGTGCTCACATACGATAGGTCGCAGGATCAAGTAAACGAATTACAACAACAACTATAAAGTAATACAAACAAACAACTATGCCAAACTTAATCCCATTAGATCGCAAGTCGATAAATCGATAAAAACTGTGAACGATAACGCTTTGATTGTAAAAAGTAAAATGATAACTAACAACAACATTGTCGTATATTCGTTAATTGTTCATTTTGTTGAAGTTAAAATTGAATAACGCCACTTTAAAACTCCTGCCATTATTATCACTGATTCAAAACCATCCGGTTAAAACAATCACGCACGCATTTTAATTTTTCAATGATAAACTTCCTCAACATTACCGGGAATCGTATTTTAATTCGTCAGGCGGGCATCCAATCCGGATAATCTGACAGCCGCTGTTCTATAAGCCGATTATGATATGCTATCATTGTTAACATATATTACTATGATAAGGATAGGCTACTGAGACTAGTTGATATAAAAACAAAAGTAAAATAGAAAATGATTGAAAATTCCACATGGAAAAGGCCAGTTTTTCATGCTATGTAATGATAAACAAACTTTTACGGGCTTTACACTTAATCAGATGTGGTCAACAGTAGACCAATTAGATGTAAAATTTTGTCTTACTTATTATAATGCCGTCGCTAACGGGTCGCTTGATAAGGAATAATCAGCTTCATATAAAATCTGTAAAAGCCTAAAGAACTTTTTCACACCACGCTACGCTCGGTAGTTAAATGTAGAGTCCTTCGCTGCGGTCAGGATTCAATATCGCGTCCGTGACATAATACAGTGCTTTATCCCCTCGGTGTACAATCTACTATAAGAAAACGTGTATCTCTTTTCTTTTCTTTTTGGGTGGATGTTAAATAACGTTATAATGATGTCAAACTTTGTCATTATTAAAGAGTAATTTGTATCCGTTGGCCGCCCATTATAAATTACTTAAAATTTCTACAATGACTCTTCGAAAGATAAGGTAAATAAACTGAAATGCATTAGTAATGACAATGTTATTGCACCGCTAATAGTCATAACAGCTTGAAACAAGATTTATAAACAAACACTAAACATTTCGGAGAAATGATTCAACATGAGGTGCAGCGCTGTGAGTCAAAGGCAATGAGGAAATATCAAAATAGTAGCAAGACACGGAACCACATGAACAATCGGTAAATGATAGCAAGTCCGAGTGTAAACATTAAACTTGAGAAGTAAAACTGCAAGTTGAAAAAGTTGTTGAATATGAATGATGACCTAAAACACCAACACCTGACCATAGCAGAGGCTTTCATGGGAGTAGATGCTGGTTTGATATGATTACAGTATAACGTCAATAAAGAAAAGACTATGATGAGTGTGGTGGTAACATCAAACACTGAAGCTACTACAGAACATGGACTACGCAAGAATGAAATACTGCGCGATTGAACGATGGGAAAATAAACGCAGGGAATGAATAGTAATGTATTGTGTGACCACATTTACACAGAGTTAGAATAAAAACAAAGTGCAACGCGTTTACGACGCGCGCCGAGTCACGTAGGTGACGGGAAGCGACTAGTTGGTGGTCATAATATTAACTTTGCAACTTAAATGCAATGTAAGTACCAGCTATACAATCTTAGGCACTGCCATTGCGTTACGAGAATCTGACAGAACCAATAGAATCATTTTTTACAGTGTGTTCTTTGACTCAAATGGCGTTTATCATTATCATGCATGAAAGTTTATTGACTCTATTTTCACAAACCGCTACATCAATAATAGGATCTCCAAGGAGACAAACAGGAAAACGAATATCATTATTAGCCCGCACGTTTATTGTCTCTTCAGAAATAACAAGGTTCAGAAATAACAAGGCATTGGCATTGAAGTATTTGCAAAGTCGTCAAGGACATGGGTTTATTTTGTAACTAAGTTTCTAATCTTGATGAAATATAAATGAACACAAATATTTTCCAAGCGCTAGTATAATTAGACATCTGAATGTGTCCAAGTGACATGTCTGCAAAAAATAAATCCGTATGGTATATAAATGTGACAAGAATTTGGAAGGTTTACCAAGTGTTTAGTGCCTGCAATATTAAATGCATTAAAGTAGTGGATATTTTAGGTACTTCGATATACAAACGACAGAAGATTCTGTAACAACGTGCCAGCAGCCACCTATCCTCAGCATCCCGCACAAAAAAAACCGTCATTGTCAAACTATTTGGATCATTAATCATGATACGACTGGGACAGGCCGAGGGGAGATTTTTTGCCCAGAAATTAATAAAAACGAATAGTAGTTAGATTGGATGAAAGCAGTTGAAGTTTCTATAAATAAAGATATTCTGAATGAGACTAATTCGCTCTTAAATTAATATTTTAGTGGGAGATTTAAATATTTGTTGGTTGAGGAAAGACGAGGCTGTTACAAATTTTAAATTTCTGACCACATCATTACCACGTCTCAACTGTCAAATATTCTGCTCGGAACCAAAATATGAATATACATTGAAATTAAAACCTCGCTTTTTATACGACTAGTTCAAATAATTATATGTTGAAAGCCTGACCAGAAATAGAAAAATCTGCATTAGTGTCGCCACTGTATCTTTTATACGGTAGCACAGTATAGTCCACACAGAAAGTGGTACTGAAAATTACCGCAATATGGCGAAGTTTTTTATATTTCTGGTCAGACCTTACTTAAATGCTCGTGAGCTTGGTGAGGGAATAAAGCTTTTGCCGACCCTTGATATCTCACTTTCTAATTAGAAAGGCCGCAACGGAAGCATCAATGATTCAAGACATGATGAATGACTCACAAAAACTAATGGTCCTCGACCCCGCGTGGGCGCAGGCGCCGTGCGCTTGCGCCGCTCGTTTTTGCGTGCAAAAAGTCGAAGATATGATCGACCCTAATGAGGTGCCACATGAAATGAATAGTTAATTTTTTGAGGTATAAAATTAAATTGCAAGGAGGGTCTCATGTTTGTATAGACTTGGCGACGATGGATAAGTTCCATAAGTAGTCATTTAGGTGTTTATGAGTTTTTCAGCTATTTTGGTAAAGCCAACGAATGTTTATTTTTATCTTATCTAGCTAGAAAATTAAAAAGGGTAAAATTACAACTATCAATTATTATTTTTAATAAAAAAGACTTAAAAGCTTTCCTAATTAAACAAACTGCCAATATAAACACGGGCCACGGTCAGAATAAACATTTACCGACAGCCACAAAACCATTAAGCAGAATCCTCGATATCGGCTAAAAATACCACAATATCCTAAGATCAAATATTTACTCGCTAATGCTGTTACACATTATGATATAAAAGTAAGGCTTTTGGCCGAAGTAAATCTAAAAATGAACAATACGTCAAAAACCACTGTGAACAAAAATACGCCACATTATTCGATTTAGGACAAACTTACGCGAAATGGTCAATCATTTGTGATTTATATAGGTATGTCATATGTACCGGTTCATCAGACCCTCGACAAGAATCATAGGTAATAACAAGTTAAATTTAAAAATAATCTAGTATTGATACGTGACACATCAGTCATTGTATTCCACCCACGAGTTTGACACGCGCTTTAAGTAGCCCCATACACAGTTAAGAGTGAATCACGAATGACTCACGGACCCATCAAAGTAATCACGTCGCAATCAACGTTTGCCCGTGAAATAGTGTCAAGTCAAAATCTAGTATACGAATATTTCAATCACCAAGTCACAATTCCAGTATCTAGAGACAGAAAGTTTTACACCCGTTGGTTAAAAATCATGATCTACCAAAAATTTAGTATGGGTCTGAAGTGCTAGAATTTCCAAGTCTGCTGAGGTTTCTGCCAATAGACGCCTATTTGAAGGTCATATATCTACGGTGGTTGATCAATCAGACATCCTGTGAATAGTTCTAGATTCCCAGCATTACTAGAACAGATTCCTAGTGTAAAGTTACCTTTGATGTGGTGCAATTAGTCTGGGGATGTCGACACTAGACAGTTATGTAATGCGACATAGTTATTGTATATTGTAATAGTTATTCAAATCGAAATCGTTAGTCCATTGCCGTATAGCTGTTCTGTGTCTGTAAGTCGCAACTATGAGTACAACAAAGTGAGGCCGCATAAAACATCATCAACTTGCATACAGTTGCACGCACACACGTGAAACGAAATTTGTTCACAGAACTCCACTTTTACTTTTAATTTGGCTTGAGGGAATACAATATAGGGTAAGCTACGTTTTATCCACAGAAGCGTCGTATTTTGTTAGTACTGATCAATAACGGCAGGATCATAATGCGTAAAAACTCGCTAATGTAATTTTCAGAGATACGATCATTTTTATGGCCCTTTGGGCAGTAAAGCAGTGGAAAAACGAGCCAGAAATCTTTTGTGAAGCTAGAATATTTAATATTTATTGTTTGATGCTGTTTCAAATGGCATTCAGTTACTAACATTATTATTTTGATAATGCATCAGCTACCAGCCAACCATAAAAGCCCTCAAACACTAGAATGGTTTCAATTAATAAATAACCTTAATCACAATCAATCTACCCAATTCGCTCGTGTTTTTATTGAGTTTTATCTTTAAATCAGACTATTTCATCTTCATTCATAAAACTTCACTACACAGATACAAATAGCCAACTAACTACCTTCTTGCCCATGCCAATAAGCTATAAGTTAGTGCCTAACATGGCATCAAATATTCTAGGCCAGACCAAGGCGAGGCAGTGATCGTGACACAGCTACAGTCGTAAATAGTCATTGTCACCCGTCGATCGTGAGTCATTCGACTAATGATGTTTTCCCTAATTGTATTGATAATCGATAAGTACATCTACCGAGCTTGGAAGTGGAATCTTTTAGGTCTTTATTAAGGCAATATATTCTTAAAATACGTTGCTTTTCTATGATGAATATTCTTTTGATTAAAGATACAGCCAAACTAGTGGTGTTATCGCACATTTTTAACAGACTTCAAAAAAGGAGGTTCTCAATTTGTCGGTACCCTTTTTTAAATATTGTTTCTGTAAGTATTTTAATTTCCGTATGTCATAAGATAATATTTAAAGGGCATGAGATGCACCTTCATCTCCCCTTATAAGCGGCTCGTCGGAAACTGACGTGAGAATCTTCAAATTATGCACATGTATGCGTAATACTTTCAACGCGCATAAATTCTCACCCGTCACGCGTCAATTGCAAACTTTCTTACAATTTAAGTTAATGAACAGAACGCTTATAAGGTAAAGCTGCCAACACCGCGATTTGTAACAGCAATTTATTTAAAGTGAGTTATTTATAGCTCGTCTTAGCTGTGACCTCGCCCTTCCGGGCCTGTCGCGTGCCCTAAGAATATACAAGAGGGCAAACTTCGGAGGACGTGATCCAAGGGCTTATATTCTTTTAGGTACAAAATAAACAAACCGAACGCGACTATGTAAAAGCCATCTTTCACTAACTTGTGTTATAATAAAGCCTAGGTGGTGCCCGCTACTTCATTCGCGTGGATTGAGCTTCAAGAAGGTAACGAATTATTGTTGTTAAACTTTTAATGACGATATTTTTGTTCCAACATCCGATTTTGAGAAAACAAAATCTATACGTTGCTTCATGCTAAGTTATTCTACACGTGGAAACGCCCTGAAAATTGGTTTGGGAGTTTTCACGATTAGCGTAAACCAATAAAATGTATTCTGTCAAAATAGTCTTATAAATCATTCGTCATCAGATAGATTTCGTTGCTTACAGCGGGCGCCTCGTCAATAGTTTTTATTACGCTAAATAAGATACTAGCGTAAGATTTTATAATCAATCAGCAAGATATATCGCATTAAAAAAACAGCCATTCAAAAGTGTGTTCTTCTATTGAGTTGCACAAAACCATCTCGTACCCTTTACTTTATATATACATTTTACCGAAACATTTTGTTCAGTCGATCTCAGCACTCAATTAGTCATTGATCTGTAAATAGTCCCATACTGAACTAACCCAAGGCCCCTCTCTGGCATTTTCATGAACTTTCAATAAGTGAATGTAGAGATAACTCACATGTTAATAACTTTTACATGTTTTTAGTTTGTTTGAAGATACAGTTTCATGTAAACATTAGGTCAGAGAAGAATAACCAAAATACAAGTTTCGACTTGACCCGACAGTTCACAACAACGTCTTGGCAATGTAGGAGGAAAAACCTTCAAGAAATAGCTAGTTTTGACTAGCCCAATTACAGTATTAAGATCTACGAAGTCTTGTATGTCGACGAAAGATAAAATGTTGTGTGTGATGAAATAGTTCTAACAGAACATTAATCTTTTCTGAGGTACAAAACCACGGACACACAAAACAGGACAATAAATATTGAGATAGGAAAGATATTAAACAGTGAATGGACATGGGCGTGGGCGCAGAATAGATGGGAACTTCGACTTCCCGATAAATCAGAGCGACATCGGCAAACATTTAAGTAGTTAGGGAGTTTATAAAGGAGAAGTTTCAGTTTTGTGATAGTTGTCGGAATTTGTAAGCCGATATGAGGGCGTCAGGAGAGAAGTGGCCTGACATTGCGATTTAAAGTTTGGACATTTTGACGATAATATTCTATTTTCAATTGCGAGATATTTCCGTTAATCCACTTCATTTCTGAAGACCTTTGATCATAATGAGACTGAATATGTTTAGGAGAATCTATACGATAGATTTGATTATAGATAAAAGTCGGGTGAGACATACATACGGTTATGACGCTCTAATGACAGTTAGTCTAAAGTGCATTAGTCGTAGTGTTCTTTCATGTTATCTTAATGATATTTACTCAGATAGAACTCTACGTCTCGTTAGTAGCTGTTCTGCGATCAATTTTACGAAATTAGTAACATAATATTAAAGTTCTTTTTCACTGTCGCTTTTCAAATATTACAAGCGTAACGGATTAAGAAATTATTTAACAACTTTACTCGAAGGTTTAATGCCAATTTGACATCACGAGATAATAAGTCTAATTCATTCATTTGCATAACCAATACGACAGTTATCCTCGACGGCATTTTCAATTAGGACTAATCCAAACCGATGAAGCACACCAGGTCTTTTGAAAGGACTCTCGCAGCTCCAATGTTAATCCTCACCAAAAAGAGAATGACCAAGCAACATGCTCTCGCGCCGGGTTGCAGATCAAGTTGAAGGCGACAATATTTATTGCAGGCTACAAAACCGCGTAAATTGTCGCGTGGGCTGCGTAAATAATGCAACAGCGCAAGAAGATAAAATTGGCACATTATTCCTGGTATTTTGCCTATTCTATTGAGAGAGATAGTAGAGTTGTAAAATTAGATTGCTAACGACACCAATTAAGAGTACAATAAAATTACTTGACACGAGAGCCTCATCTAGCACTTGAATAAATAGTGACTTCAATAATTCTATATGCACAATCTTAAAATATAATAATATAGCATCAAAATATGAGAGAGAGAGAAAGAAACATTTATTCACACACATTCGATACACGTAGATAATAATGTGAAGAAGTCCAATACACTTAAGAATAAAAAATTATTGTTATCGATTTATTATGAAATATCGATATCAAAAAGAAATTAAATTTAAAAGCGGAAAGAGATTCGATAAGGATTTTTGGGTATTAAGGTATTATGTTATTTTGTTGATGGCGGCCTCCATAAGCCGACTAACAATCTCTAACGAGATAATTCCTTATCTGAAGAGGTTCCGGCTGGTAAAGTGAATCCAATCAGATTACTGGACTTACTTCAACTAAGTAACAGGATCGACGTGGACATCATTATCGTAACGTAACCAGTCAATAAGTGATACTACAACTCCAGACACCCCACAAGAAACGTCCTAGAGGCCAATTACCGCGTAACCAGCGGTAAAGCAAGTTTGTTACCTACACTTAGACCTCAGGGCATTAATACAGCAGGAATGTCACTATTTAGTTCCGCCGAGCGATTCTATTACAGTCACGGACCATTGGCTGCATTCAAAGCCGATACTAACGTTTTGTCCATACTTGTAGACTGATCGAATGCCAAATGATCTGCGAGAGTACATACCTGTGTAACCAGTGAGTAATCATGACAGTTGGAACCTATTATACTTCTGGAAAAGACATAGCCAATCGGTCAGCCCGGATCCATGAGTTCTCCAGGAACTTTACTTAGTTTTGTCTTGTCCCAGTTAGAAAGTTGTGGAAAGATACAGTAGAAAACGGAATAATTCGATCGGAAAAGGCTTAGGATACCAAATAGCCCATTTTATGGTATGGAAAGAAAGCTAGGTGTTGTTAAATATTTCTTAGGACTGAAAAGCAGTATAGGCACTTTTCCAAATTTCGTAGTCTTTAAAATTTTCTAATTATAATTAAAGTCAACAAAACTGCCAAAGGGTTAGAGAATGAAAATCACAAATGCATTCTCTAGTTACTAGATCGCACCTTAACTTTCCGTATGGTCACGTAACGATACCGAGTGCGTTGCACCGTTGATTCAGCCTTTCTCCGTCTAGAGGCCGTCTGGCTTGCCGCCGATAGCCACAAATTTGACGGTTACGTAAATTTTGTCTTATTTCCTCACTTGTATTAGTTGCCGTGGTCACAGCTAAGTTTTTGTTTCCATGACGATATCTAAATAGATGAAACTTTAGACCGTGTTCTGTGTGTTCTGTTGCTTGTGCTTCATCCACATTTTTGTAGCTCAACATTTTATCAAAAAATGCAATACTCATAAGCCGAGTTAATAGGCTTTTCGTTTCCCTGTACCTCTTTCAGCCACTTACGCACGAAGGCACAGTTCAAGTAACAACTCCATGTCGTGTTACCAACGTAGCCATAGCAACAGTACACAGTGCTCACACGTCATGAGACAATGGGGCTGCGACGTCACCGGGCCAACAGCTGCCCGCCTAAATGCCAGACAGGTATCGCTTACCCGAGCTGGTAATTCCTTGATGACCCCGAAACGAATAGAGGTTGAATAAAGTGTGTCGTAGCTAAACGAAGTGATTTAGTTTTATATAAGTAGCCATTTTAGAGCGTGCGTAGTGTACAAAGGGTATGTATATATTTATCTAGAACTTTATGACGAAAATACATCTGGATCTAATTTCTTTTATTTCCAACTCACATCAACTCACATGAGCTACAATTCCGTCTCCATGCAGATTTTAATACAAACCATTATCAAAGAGACTAAGATAAAGCAAATTGCGAGCCAATTAGATCTTAATTTAAAACGTCATGCAGTATTACCAGTATTTTATACGCACAAGATTTGTGCGACTGGGACAAGCGCTCCACGTCTGCCATAAGCAATAAATTGGTTCGCCACTTGATAGTTCATAATGCGTGTACGACATCAATATGGTAACTTTCAATAGCAACTGGTGCCCATCTACGTAGATAATAAACCGTTTAATAAACATAAAGTACAACTGGTTCCTAGACGGTATAATGAGCACGCCTTAATGCCTGCTCCGGAACGTTCCGGTTGGTATGGTATAACATAAGTATCAATAGTAAATACAAACGCTAGGACCACCAGCTTTGTAAGAAGCACACTAAACAAAGTAAAACAACACTGAAACTAGTAATATATTGAAAATTGGACTAAGGATGACTTGACAAATATACAAAGGAAAAGGAACAGTTGCTAAATATAATTTAGGAAGTGTAACAACTATATTTGCAAAAGAAATTGCTGTAAATAAAAAGAGGAAAGCTATTAGATTTCCTGGACTCCCCGATTTGTACTAGATCGCTTAAGTATTTTACAGAGACATAACCGCGAAATACCTAATTCTTCTTTAAAAACCTTAAATCGTATATTGTAAGATGACGAGTATGAAAGCCACTTACAGGCTTACTGATAGGAGTTTTGTCTGGAATATTCCACTTATAATAAAGTAGCTAAACGGCGCACAAAGCTGTCTGAGGATAAGACTCTTTGAAGTCAGATTATATTTTATGTAGGTACTAAAATGATATACTTTGTAAAAAATGTGAAGGGGAAATACCATGTTGGTTTAGAATAGACCATTACATGTATAGATAGAATTGTTTAGCTTAGCTTATTTGGGATGAGGAGGAAGAGAGGCATCTGGGTTTTTATAAAATGAGACGTAATGAGCAACTGTATATTTAATAGCTACTTTGACCACCACAATTGAAATGTCGAAGTCATTTCAACGGACACGTTCTTTCGATATAATCACCGAAAGCGAAAGCGGCTGATATTTTCAGGAAAATCCAAAACTGCAAATGAAACACTTCCCGAGGTTCGTGACAAAACTACTACTCGTAGTTGTCGTCGTCGTACATTACGTTGTTATAATAAAGAAACCAATGAGATGCTAACGTTAGAAGCAAAGAGTTATTAAACATATTTGACAAATCATAGATGTAGCATATTTCTTAATAAACGAATGCTGAGCGCAATATTGGACTCTATCGCGCCGGCGCACAACCCAAACAACTTGCCGTTGAGACTAAACAATAATGAGAGAAATCTGTACGAAGTCAATAAATCTTCGTCGTGTGTTGTTACTGATGTTCTATTCCCGACTGACCTCCGCCAAAGGTCGTCAGTCCTGCTTTCATTGCGACCTAGACGTACAATGACAGGCGACCAACCATTAGTTGGTTAATAATAGAAAACATTTATGATGAGGCAATTAGTGACTTCTCAAGTTTGAACGTTGGTTTAATTTGAGAGTTGTGGGTACGTTACGTTTCACTGGTTTATTAAAATCATTTCTCCACGTTACATGGCATTGATTACAAAGATGTGATTCATCATTGGCCATTCTGTTGATGTCAGAAGATTTACATACATCACTAGATAGTATAAAACAATTTCGCTTTCCGCTGTCTGTCTGTCCCTATGTATGCTTAGGTACATCTTTAAAACTACGCAACGGATTTTGATGCGGTTTTGTCAATAGATAAAGGGATTCAAGAGGAAGATTTATATGCACGCATAATTCTACGCAGACTAAGTCGCGGACAGAAGCTAGTACATACATAAATCACGTCTTTATCCCATATGGGGTAGAAAGAGCCTGAGGTAACAAGATTAGCATGATTGTGGACGTAAGGTGGCTGCTTCTCTTACCACGCAGATAATAAAAGCACATCGAGGGAATGTGCAAAACTCTAAGGAATCATATTATAGGCGATGTGGCTAGCAACTAGCAACCCATCACTATTTTCCATATTATTTTTATTCTTCCAGTGGCGTAACTACAACGTCTGGGGCTCCTGGCAAATTCGTCAGGGGGGGTTCCTTCCTCCTCAATATAAAGAAGTGCAACAGCGTCTCTCCTGTGCTCTAAAACAAGTCAGTTCGGGGCCCCGTAGAGCTCGGGGACCCTCGCACTTTGCCACTCTTGCCCCCCTTTAGTTACGCCACTGCTTCTTTCCATCTTTACGTCCACAATCACGCTAAACGTGCTCTTAGGTATTGTTACCTCCTGGTCCTGTCTAACCCGTAAGGGATAAAGACGTAATTTGTGTATGTATTTAGCCTGGTACGACGATACGAAGTTGGATACATACAGCACAAAATAGAGCGGAGTGGCATAAATTGAAAGAGGCCTTTATCGAAATGATTGACACAGGATAAGAACTAGTGCTATGAAGCTTCTTTGAACAGTACTAGGGATTGCAAACCGGTTAACCGGTTAACCGAATATCCGGTTAACCGGACTTTTTTGGTTAAGGCAAAAAACCGGTTTTCGGGACGTGAAAACCGGATAAAAACCGAAAGTTATAAAAACTATAATAAGTTGATTATTTAATCCTATATACTATAGTGAGTAAAACTATTTTGTTCAATGTTCTGGCTAATTATATATTATTACTATCTATATTTTACAACATTTAAAACGCATTTTATTAATATTCTGGATAATGCCACAAAGATTGGCATCTCAAAACACCTAAAGCCAACTAGCAGAGACGGCAAAATTCATTCAGGCATTTCAACATAAGGTAATTTATGCTCTAAATTCCGTTCTAGGATGAAAGATGCAACATTAAGTGCTTCAATCATATTAAGATTCTATTTTATGTCAAAATTAGCAAACAAATAAAGAACATGGGATGGAATTGTCTATCCCAAATACCTTGGTACGCATCGGTGGTAGATCCCAACCATGGTTTGGCCGTTCCTGCAAATTGGCCTCCCGCTTGAAGCAGGAATGTTACCGGACGTGGGCTAACGCGGTGGCGTCTCAGGAAGCTTAATGCTGCCTCTAGGTATTTTAAGGGCACTATCGCTTCAGCGAAATCTGCGTTTATTGGCAGGATTGGCGAGAAGCTAATGCGTCTTCCTTCGGGTACCCGTGCATTCTGGTCTCTCGCCAAAGCTGTCCTTGGAAATTTCTGCCAGCCGTCCTTTCCACCATTGAGCGCCAATGGCGGTTCCACGCCCATTCTGCAATGGAAAAGGCCGATCTCCTAGGCTCTCTGTTTGCATCTAACTCGACTTTGGATGACGGGGGTAATAAACCGCCTACTATCCCGCGGTGTGCTCACGCTATGCAGAACATTCGGTTCTTGCATAAGACCGTCCGCAAAACCCTCCTTGCTCTAGACATCCATAAGTCGAGTGGACCAGATGGAATCCCGCCAATTGTGCTCAAGACGTGTGCTCCTGAGTTGGCGCCGGTCCTTACGCGTCTTTTCCGGCTTTCCTACTCTACTGGCGTTGTCCCATGCGCGTGGAAGACAGCTCTTGTGCATCCGATCGCTAAAAACTGCGATCGCTCGGACCCGTCCAACTACAGACCGATTGCTATCACCTCTTTGCTCTCCAAGATAATGGAATCCATTATCAACAGCCAGCTCTTAGGGTATCTAGAGGAGCACCACCTGATTAGTGACCGCCAATACGGTTTTCGCCGTGGTCGCTCAGCTGGTGATCTTTTAGTATATCTTACGCACCGATGGGCTATGGCAATTGCGAGTAAAGGGGAAGCCTTGGCAGTTAGTTTGGACATAGATAAAGCCTTTGATCGGGTTTGGCATAGAGCTCTGCTCTCCAAGCTTCCTGCGTACGGAATACCTGGGAAGTTGTGCTCTTGGGTGGCCAGTTTTCTTTCAGATCGAAGCATCAAAGTCGTAGTTGACCGCTCATGCTCCGACTTAAAGCCTGTGAATTCTGGTGTCCCACAAGGTCGTATGCTGTCCCCCACATTATTTCTTCTGCATATCAATGACATGTTGGGTGACACCAATATTCATTGCTATGAGGATGACAGTACTGGGGATGCGCTTTATACCGGTAGCGCTTGCGTCTCAAATTGAGATCATGCTGAAGCAGGTCTCGGATTGGGGTAGACTCACTCTGGTTCAGTTAAATCCCCAAAAGACACAGGTATGCGCGTTCTCCAATAAAAAGGATCTTTTTATTGTTTCGCCTTGTTTCGAAGGTTGATGCCAAGTTGTCTATCGGGGTCCTGGGTGCCGACATTTCGAGTGATGTTCAGTTCCGTGGTCATTTGGAAGGCAAAGCTAAATTAGCTTCTAAAAAATTGGGGGTGTTCAATAGAGCGGGACAGTACTTTTCGTCAGCCCATCGCCTTCAACTCTATAAGGCGCAGGTTAGGCCACATATGGAGTACTGTTCTCATCTCTGGGCTGGGGCACCCAAGTACCAAATCCTTCCATTTGACTGCATCCAACGCAGAGCTGCTCGATTTGTCGATAACCAGGCACTTTCTGGTCGGCTCGATTCTCTGACTGTGCGGAGGGATGTAGCATCCCTCTGCATACTGTACCGTATTTATCATGGGGAGTGCTCCGATGAACTCTTCGGATTGCTGCCTGCGGCTAAATTCCACTACCGTATCAAAACAAACTCGTTTTATTTTCTGCTTAACTAATGCTGAGCTGACTTGCTTAGTTTATAAACTAAGCAATACTTTATTCCATGAAGCAAGAACGTCGAGTCGAGATATTAAATGATGATTTCAGTAAAATTGAAGCAAATAATGAAAACCGGTTAAAAACCGGTTACCCGGTTTTTGATTCTGTGATGCGGTTAAAAACCGGTTTTTTAATTTGTTCGGTTTTTGCAATCCACAGTACGCTCTTGCAGCTATTTACAACACAACATTGTAGTAACAATGTTAAAATCTAGACGAGCGTTTCATACACGCCAAGATCAACAAGCCAATACCATTGTGCTACTTTCCAAGTCTTGGAACAAAGCGACAATTTCAGGAAAGTATCTCGGGCTCTTGTTACAAAACAGCCAGAATTTTCTCAGGTTTGATCTCGAGTACTTTTTTCCTGTTAAGGATACACGTTTCAATTCACACCATTAGTCTAACTTCTCGCCCCATCCGGCCAATTCCATATGTGTGCGACTGTTTGTTGGTGTCCTTGCTTCTTCAATTTGAACAGCACCAACATCAAAGTTGTTTGGTAAACGGGCACCTTTCTCTTGATTTTTTAAATCAGAATCTAGGCAGCATTAGGTAATTTCATCCATTATGCCATTATCATCATCTCGCGAAAGCTGAATTACTCCACAATCTATAATAATAGCGGCTATGTGAAGAAGAAAGTGGGCGGATTTACATTGACGTTTTTTGCGAACGAATTCTGGTTTGAGTGAAAGTAAAAGATAGATTTCGCATACGCGCTGGCATGAGCGAACGACGAGGCATAGTATATTCATTTTAAAAGTCTACGAGGCGAATATACAATGTTACATTATTTCCATTGTCTTTAAAAGTTAAAGTAAATGTCGACAGTTAAAAGCAAAATAGAACAAATTTTCAGGCAAATTCACATTCGACTTTACCCTCGCGCCCCAGAAGTAGTTATGAATAAGTTTACATACATACATAAATCACGTCTTTATCCCTTGCGGGACGTACAGAGACTAAGGTAACAAGATCCAAATGCCACGTTTAGCATGATTGTGGGCGTATAGGTGAAAAAAAAGGGGAATCAATAAGTTCACGATTTTATTAAATAAAAAGAACAGTATAGTTTTGCTGTCGCTGTCTTAATGTTTGGTCCACTTGAGAGTCATAGTAATCTGGTACAGAAGAACTTTGAAGCCCTTAAGAAGATTCGATTCGAAAGAACCATCTTTCAGGTTCTGCCGATTTTATGTTAAATGTTTAAAATATTAAGCTTGAAAGCAAAGAACTGGAGACTCGAGTTTAAAAAGCCTATAAACTCAAGATGATGTCCACGACATGCCGTCGCGTGAAACATAAAAACGTTTTCCCCACGACATTTGGTATGAACGTCTACAAAAACTCCACAACCTCAGAAAAAACCTTAATTAGGTTGCTGTAAAAAGATTAATGAACTCTTATACCTATTCGAGCAAATAATAAAATACGCCGCAGTCAAAATATCTCAGCTCTGGGCATTATTGGTATGCTTTCTAGAAATCGTGGAATATATTGCATTAACATTAGATTCCTACAATTTAACTTTGCTTAAAATGTTATACCCATAGCAATATCAACGAAGAGCCGGTTCCTACCTCGTTTATCAGTTTTTTGCAGTCTTTATGGCAACGAGATTAAATAACAGTTTTATGATATCGTAAAAATAGAAGATGAGATAACAAATTCACCAAACAAACTTAGAGATGAAATTATAGGTCGATTTTCTGTACGTAACCACATTGATTTTAACAGGTATTCTTGGGTCAGCTTGTAATTCAACTTGTTTTGGAGGGAATAATGCATCTTTTCCGGAAAAACCGGACACTTGCCGCATTGACTAGAGTCCTATTACAGTATCGCTGCTACTGTATACCAATTATTACAAAATTTTTAGTAGGCAGTAGGTATCACGTTTCCTTCTCTTGTAGAAATCCGTATACATTGATGATTATGTACTGTACAGCCAATATGGTTACTTTGACAGGTATACGATACGGCCAAGGGCGTTGCTGAGCGGGGCAGGGAGACTGCTGCCCCCCCGTCCAAAGGAATCGAAATAAGTCTCACTTTATTTTTAACGAAAAAAGAAGTGGGTTATAAGTTCTCTCTTTGTGTTTGTTAGTCTGTGCCATCGTAGCTCTCCGATGGACCGATTTGGATGCGGTTTTTTTCAGAGAGTATCAGTTCTTTACCAAAATTATGTGAGCCATTTTTGGCACAAACTTGATTCATTTTATTTCGTATGTCGATTAATGCGTGGGGGTTTTTTTTGTTTTTACTTCACCGACTAGTGTCGGGATGGTAAAACAGGGGCCTGGTCGTCTCGTCCCACTTATATTATGCTTTCTCAGCACAACCGTCACACAAGATCATTGACACATTGACAGATCTCGACCCTAAGCTAGAAAGCGACAGTGGTCTGCGCAAGCGCCGAACGCGGTCGTTGACCGGCGCGGGGAAAGTGAGTTTTTTTAATTAGCCTACGGCCTATGCGCAGGAATCGTAGGCTGCCGGTTTTGGGTACAGAGAACTAGTTAAAAAAAAGACAGTTCAGAAACAATTTAAGAACATGTTTAAAAAACTGGCCAAACATTGTGCTGAATAGGGATAGTAGAAGCCTCAAGTTTCTGCCTCCCTACCCAGTAGAGGAAGAAGCACTTGTTTAAAAAAAACTGTTCTCAATGTAATAGACACCATCGTTCGCAAAGTGACTTTCTGTTACGGAGGTGGTGACAGGGATAGATTGCTAAGTTGATCTTTGAAGGATATCTGGTAGAGAAGTATTCCATACACAAGATGAAATGGGTTGTGAAGGGAACGGTTGGATGTTTGTAGCTGGCACAATCTTAATACTAACGGAAGTCTTTACTGCTATGGTTCCAATGAATGCCATCTAGCTTCATTGGTCTTGTCTCTTAGCATATTCTTCTGGAAATATCAGTGACTAATCAAATTAAACATACTTCTGATTACAGTTATAGATTGAATAATGTCAATGAAATAAATTTCATTCATCAATAGTTGGAGAATTGTTCTACTCGTAGCCTCGAAATTAGAATTATGCCTATGTGCAAAAAAATCTATTTAAGTCTAAATATAACATATGAATATACAAATACTGTCTAAGCAGCGTAATTGAAGATGCATAGGGTTGCAGTCTAATGATCAATACCTAAAGCAAGTGTTCCAATTTACAAACAGGGCCAATAACAAGTTTATAAATAATTTTTACAGTAAAAATATTATATCAATAATTATGCATTTATTTAATAAATGTTCCGACTGAAACAACACAATTAATAACATTTTAATTCATCAAAACATCCTCAAATCAAAGTATTACACATAATATAGATGTACGTTTGTACAAAGGTTCCAACCACAAAAGCATTATAATATTAAAACCACCAATCATCCAATATTATACAGAAAAATAATCTTACATTACAAAACTTGAAGTAACTTTATCTGTCTGTCTAACTGTTACCTTTTCAACTTTTAAATCGAATAATCAGAACTGTTTTTTTTTAAATTTTGCTATATCTACATGAGATAGTTTGCAAGGAAAGACAGAATAGTTGCATATTTCCTATCTTCGCACATAAAGCTAGTTATTAATATAATCATTTTGATCATCTCGTAACGCAGCCAACTATAGCTGTCTCAGGTCAAACACAGTATGCAATAATCAGGTCCGAGCAAGTAGTAGTCCTGGTACGGTTCGTCACTTCATTCATCATGTATTCTCTTGATAATTTGCAAATGCATGCCTAACACTTGACACCACTGAGTTGAGGAGAGCTCTGTTCTGGTTTTAGCTGTCATTTTTACTATGGATCGGACAGCGAGTCATGGTAAATCCCCAGCACTTGTTTATCTATGCTGGGATGGTCACAGTCATGTTATGGTATGGTGTAGTTTAAGACAAATAATTAGTTATTGAGAATTTCACTATGCACTAAATATTGCAAGGAAGCTATCGCCACTTGAAAGAACTATGAATGTCATTCCAAATATTTTTTCATATTAGTCTGCTGAAATTCTCTAGCAATAATATATCACAGTTTGTGATTACAAATAGAATAATTAAAAATAGATTCAACAAAATAATATAATAAACAAATCTAAACAAATCAAAATAATGTTCATAACACTTTCTTGTTTTCTTCGGTCAAATAAGAAGCTTTGTGAATATGTTAATTTTTATATTCAACAAGGAGGGTAAAGGAGCAATGTTTGGTTAGGGTATAGCAAAGGGGGTCCCGACACATAGAAAAAATTTGGTCAAAATGATGTTTTTATGGTCACTATTTTGAATGATCTCATCCTGCAGAACACGCAAAATGAAGCAACTTTTATTTGAAAAATAATTCTCTGCAGCGTGAAATGGCGGAAATATGGGGTATCTAATTCCCGACACTTAGAAAAAATTTTATTCCTATAGGTTGGGTTATGTTAGAATTGCGTCCACAACAGCGCGCGAGCCGAGCGAGCGTAGCGAGCGTGCCGCGGCAGCGGCCGGCGAAGTGCCAGAACTTTACAGATTATCACCACTGATCGAAATGCGCTGCCGTCCCGTTTAAAACGCAGTCTCGTGACTTATATGTCAAGTGGAACGTAAAATAAACTATGTCCTGTGCCCCCTTTGCTAATCTACAAAGGCCCAGGGACTTAGAAAAATTTCAGTTTTTTTTTTTTTTTGAAAATTTCGAATATTTTGTTGAATTTTTTCTAAGTTTTTTCTTGTCTCCTATGTTTAATCTATTAAAAAAAAAAAAAAAAAAAAATATTTATGGGACCCCCTTTGGTGTACCCTGACCCAATGTTTTACTACTTATTTTCACTGTGTATAACATTGACAGAGAAAGTTAATGTTCTGAATGATCCGCAAAAACATAAAGACATGTATATGACACCAGTATGACAGCAAAATTACTTATTTTAAGATGACAACACCAGAGTATCAGCTTTGATGTTTATTGTTGTAATAACTAGAACTTATTGCGCGTTAAATACCGAAATACAGCTCCGACCTTGCAGATCAGCTGACAGGCGTAATAACTTCTTTTGTTTAATACTCATAGGCTCAAAAAGAGGTAAAGAAGAAAAAGAACCGCCACTCACCTCTTCTCTTCGCTTCAGCCACCTCCCGCACGGACTCTCCTCCAAGATCTCGCTCTCATCTTCAGAGTCTTCCCCGCTTTCGCGAGGCGACTTGCGCTCCTTTTCCAGGCTCCTTCCGCCCGACATAACACCAGTTTATCAACACCACAATGTTAACAGAACCACAACACAGTTGAATTATATCACACAAGAGTTTTCAACACGAAAACACTAGATATATTTTCAAAATATACCTTTTCTTGTAACCATAATATCCAAGGTTGCGTATCGAGACGTCACTGAAACATTGGAAACCATTATTCGTGCAAGACACTAGAGAGAAATGTTCGCTCGCTCGAATAATAACGATAAGTAACGTGTCTACGACTAGCGGTAGCGCGGATCGTGTCCAGTGAGCTTGCTCATAATAATTGAAATAAATTCTTCACCGGTCTAGCTCCCGACGTATTTCTGTCCGACACAAATATAATACCATCATGTCAGTCAAAGTTTTTTTTTTTTATCAAATCCACAGACAACTATCAGAATTGCCAGCCGTTTTGCTGCAGTAAGAAATCGATACCATGTTTTTGTACAGATTTACTTTTAAGCTATTTATCAAACAGTGAAAACTAAATTAAATTTTTAACATAATTATGCTTTTATTTAGTACCTGAAAATATAATTTTATTTTATGTTTGATTTCGGAAACTGCGTTCAACGCCATCTATTATAAAATTGGCGAGAAGATAACCTTACGCCGTTTACTCAGACTCATGAATACCATTCAGCTTAGTGTAAGAAATTAAGCATAGATGGCGTTGAAATAAGAATAATGAAAGTGATGTCTTACCGTACCGTGTATTATTATCGTAGGGTAAAATAAGTAATAAATGGGTAGGCATGTTATTTACTAAAAAAAAAAATTAAGACGCCACTTTACTTTCGTGCTAAGTTTTTCAACGTTTCAATTCGCAGTACTGAGGTATCTACTGCGATTTCGTTGTTTTGATCTTAGTCGGTACCTAGTCAAAACAAAGGATAACAGACATTAAAAAACAATAAACATTGCAATGTTATATTTTATTGCCGAACCAACTAATTCTAGAGGGAATCATCATTAAATAAGTAATATCCAACATTGCTCGAAATATCCGTCCGGTCCCTCGATAGACATTGAAAATAGTAAGTATCTATCGTAAAACCACCTACCGTCCTTATCGTTATCGCCGAAACTCAGTATAAGTTACAATGTACGTCTGTATGTCGTTAAAACTAGAGATGTACGGTTATGACCAGTTAGCTGCAGGATCTTCATGCGTAATGTTAGGGAGGGGTGGGCAGACTTTGCCATTTGAAAAGGTAATGTGTGGGGCTAGACATCGTAAAGTGCAAGGTGTAACAACTTTTTGGCGAAAAAATAGAACAAAGTTTGGAAGCAGGAGCTGTAATAAAATGGAATAATAAATTTGTAATTTCAATACAATGCTGATTTCTTAAACTTTTTTTTACCACAGTGGGCTATTCAGAAATTCGATTTTCGAAGTTCGATAATACTGTCTCTCTCACACATCGAAATTCGAATTTTGGAGTTTAAAGCCAGCTTGTTTCCGGTAGCTACAAGTTACCATTTTACAAGTCTAATACATACCTACACGCATAAATCACGTCTTTATCCCTTACGGGGTAGACAGAGCCTGAGGTAAAAAAACTACTTTGTTCCGCTAGCTACGATCCTGCCTGACATACCTCTTTCGCTTCATCCACACTCATCAATCCTTTCATACATAGGTAATGTTGTATCGTGTACCTACCGAAGAGATATTTATATTTAATCATTAAAACAATGTGTTTACTACAACCATCTTTTATTCTCTGTCACCCTAACCACAGATACAATATAATAATCTTAATACGTTCTGTTACAACACAATCATACTCGTCGGTTAGCGTTTGGATTTTGCTATATTTTTACGCAGGCAAATCCCAGTTTATATCCAATTTGATAAAGCCACTCGTAATAAACGAATCATTCTGCATCCCGGAATTGTAGGATACAAATCTTAGAGTATGAAGCTATCCGGAGGTGCCATGGATGTTAGCGGAGATAAGAGAGAAAGAGGTGCGAAAATATGGAGGAAAGGAAGAGCCGGAATTAAAATATCCTGCTTTACCTACTGCTTGCTTGAAGCACCCGAACAGGCTTCGTCTGTATACGCTACCTACACATACATAGGTATATATACGCAAGTATATAATACAAACATTAGTTTACATTGAATTTGGATTTGGTTGAATGATCGTTTGGTCTAAAATTTATTCAGCTACTGAAAATATTTCAGAAATTATTTTACATACACAAATCACATGTATATCCCTTACGGGGTAGACAGAGCCTGAGGTAACAATATCTAAAGGCCACGTTTAGCATGATTGTAGGCGTATAGTTGGAAAAAGGAATGAAAATAGTGATGGGATGCTAGCCACATCGCATGATTCCTAAAAATTTTGCCCATTCCCTCGATGGGCTTTTACCATCTGCGCGGGACGAGAAGCAACTGGTACATTCTATGTTTTTCCTTTGCTCCCAGACCAGCATGGAAGTATTTTTACATAGGTTTTGTAGAATAGGTTGGGTTAGGTTTGGTTTATTTTATGATTTTGCTGAAAAGTCGATGGTTTCAGTATAAATTCGGTTTAGACCAAACGATCATTCGACCAAACATTAGATTAGACCAAACAATTATTCTGCCATCCGATATAGACCCTGGCAGCCCTTATGAAATAATTATTTTCACCAAGTACCTACACTTTAAATTTACTTAAAAACTAATTAACTAATTAATTAAGGCTGGCGTTGCGCCTGGCCAAATAGTAAAGCGACTGGAAAAACAAAAGTGAGCTGAATTTGGAATTTAGAATTTTGTTTTCTTTTTCTTAGCGGCCAGTTGGCCTTAATTGGCCATGAAGGTCCGAATACTAATGTGAGGACAATATAATTCCTATCGTGAGTCCTGTGGCTTTTTCATCGTTTTTGTCAGTGAGTGAGCGTCTTTCAAAAAAAAGTCTTCATGATATTTTTTTCCAGAATTTAACTATTTTGGGTTTTTCTTAGTCAGTATCGTTTACCCTATCGATCGTTATACAAGAAAAAATGTTTCCCAAAACTTCCATTCCAGTTCGTCACTTTTTTGTTTGTCGATTTTTTTGCAAGGAACGTGATGTAGGTACAGGAAAAATATCCGTGGTAAAATCAGGGACTAATTTTTTGTACAAACAATCCTGTGTAAGAAAAACCCAAAATATGTAGTAAAATTGTGGAAAAATTGATGATGTAACCTTTTTTTTGAAAACGCTCGAGTTCACTTAGAATTTTTAAGTTTTTTGCCGCAACAAAATGTCTCGATCTCAATTAGTTTGTTTCCAATTGCCGCGTGACGCTGCTGGTTAGCCTATACTAGGTACCTAATTTAGATGTCTACGATAAAAAAAAGTTGAGAAGTAGTCTCAGTAGTATAGGCTTTTGACATGTCCAGTTGGTTTCATCCTCTGAGTGTCGCAGCGTGGAATTGAAATGTCCAAATGGACTCACGTTGCATTTGGGAGTCCTCTGTGCATGTCCGATTGAGTGACGCGCCAATTTGCCACACTTTAAATTCCGTTTGAGTATTTAAAATTTAATTTGCTTGTTTCGGACATGTTATAAGTGACATATATGTCTCTCTGTGTGTGTGTCTGAGGCATCATAGATCGCAAGCCGATGGATCGATTTCGATGCGGTTTTTTTATTTGAAAGCCACTTTCCCTGTTTGATAAAAATCGGTTCAGCAGTTTTAATTTTTGAACAGATTTTTGAAAGCACATGTGTGAAAATACCACTCGTAAGTGGTATAAATCTGTGTTTATCTTCAAAACTACAGCTTTAATCAAATTTTTGACTAGGTCAGGAAATTAATGAGAGCCGTAAGTATCTTCTAAGCTACTCGTATTTAAAATTCAGCACAATTTTTGACCACTTTCGAGTAGTATTTCCACACATGTGCTTTCAAAAATCGGGTCCCATCAGCTCTTTTCCAAAATGATGTCATGAAATTGAAATATTTTATTATTATGTATATTTATTTTTATCTCAAGTTAGGTTTTTACAATATTCATATAAAAAGTAATAAAACAATATTAATACAAAATATAAAAACATTATAAAAACCTAACCTAGGGTGCCGCCGGCAGCGAGGCAGGGCCTAAGCTACCGGTGGTCAGGGCGACAGAGACAGGAACCTCCTGACTATCCGAGCCGTGTCCAGGAGTACCGCCTTCTGTATCTGGCCCTTGACCCAACCACCTAGCGAGAGCCTTTTAAGGTGATGGTCAAGGCTCTTCGCTATTAAACCGTTTGCCGAAACGACTATCGGGACAGTGATCGTGGAATCAACAGGCCACATGGCGGTAACCTCGTGAGCCAAGTCAAGGTACTTGCTGACTTTGTCCTTCTCGGCCTTCACGAGGTTCACGTCATGGGGAATCGTGATGTCTACGAGCACTGCCTGGCGCTTCGATCGATCTATCAGCACGATATCAGGCTTATTGGCGACAATTGTAATAATTCCTGTCCGTGATGATAGATCGATCCCAATAGAGCGTGACACGACCATTTTCAAGAACTGGTGCAGGTATGTACTTATAGTAGGGCACTTCGAGGTCCACAAGACCGAATAAAAGAGCAAGTTGCTGGTGAATAATCCTGGCTACAAGGTTATGTCTGTGCAAGTACTCGCCGTTAGCAAGACTAGAACAACCAGAAATAATATGCCTGAGTGACTCTCCAGGACGGCGGCATGCCCGACAAATGTCGACCGTACCGTCCTTCAGGATATATCTCCGGTAGTTATTAGTCATGATAACTTCGTCCGCTATTGCACAGGCAAAACCTTCGGTTTCCCCGAAGAGATCCCCGAAGCGTAGCCAGTTCACCGACGCGAGCAGGTCTACATCGGGCCCCATGAGGGCCTTATAGAACCGCCCGTGTAGCTCCTTACTCTGCCATTCAGTCTTGCGATCCTCGGTGCTCCATACCTTAGGTCTACGCCAGTTCTCTTTTGCCAAGGTGAGAGGGGTGAAGGATTTGTCCACCGCCACCACATCACGATGCATTCCACACTCGTTGTTCAGGAAATATTCCCTAAGACTGTACACCTCACGGTTGTGGAGGTCCTGGGCATTTAAGAAGCCACGGCCTCCACATTTCCGTGGGATGTACAGTCTCATAACAGACGAGCGTGGGTGTAGCATGCGACGCGTAGTGAGCAATGAACGAACCCTTCGATCCAGGGCATTCAGCTCAGTCTGATTCCACCTTAGTATGCCAAAGGAGTATATGAGCAGGGGCATCACCCAGGCGTTGAAGGCGCGCACCTTGTTGCCTCCTGACAAAAGACTATCGAGTACTTTTGTCAGGCGCCCAAAGAAACGCTCCCTCACCATCTGTTTGATGTCCCTACCTTCAATACCCAAGGACTGTGACATACCAAGATATTTGTAGGTTTCAGTTTCAGAGATAGATCTGAGGGACATTGTCTCAGAAAGTTGTAAGTTCGGTGAATTTACAACTTGCCCCCGCTGCACATGTATGACTGCACACTTATCTACACCAAACTCCATTTTGATGGCATTACTGAAAACTTCTGTTGTTTTCAATAACTCCAACAAGTTGTGGTTGTTTGGTGCAAATAGCTTAAGGTCATCCATATAAAGCAGATGAGAAATGACCTCACCCCCTCTCCGGAGCCGGCAACCTAGCCCTGAATCCGCCAGCAAAGTACTGAGCGGATTCAGTGCTAGGCAGAACCATAATGGACTTAGACTGTCACCCTGGAAGATCCCGCGCTCAATCCTTATGAAGTCCTGCGGACCAGGAGGGTCATCACTGCCACCCGGTTGACGAAGGACTGTGGTCCACTGCCTCATGCACGCGCTTAAGAAGGATCTTAAAGCTGCATCAACTTTATACAGCTCTAAGATCCTCCTCAGCCATGAGTGAGGCACCGAATCATAGGCCTTCTTGTAGTCAATCCAGGCAGCAGAGAGGGTCCCTCTGTTCTGCCGGACTCGTTGGCAAATAGTCATGTCTATGAGGAGGAGCTCTTTAGTACCACGGGAAACCCAACCTTACATCCATTTTGAGCGGGGGCCAAAATGTCGTTAGCAACGATGTGCGCGTTAATTTTTGCTCTCAAAATGGATGTAAGGAGTTTGTACAGTGTGGGTAAACACGTAATGGGTCTGTAGTTTTTCGCTTCCATGGTACTACCGGACTTATAGAGCAGGAAGGTTATACCGGTTGTTAAAAGAGGTGGTAGGGAGCCGAGCTCGAGGGTTTGCTGGAATTGCATTGCCAAACGTTCATGTGAGCAGCGAAACCACTTCAGCCAGAAGTTGTGCAATCCATCCGGACCAGGACTTTTCCAGTTCTGGGCTGTCTGGATAGCACAACTAACGTCCTCGGGGGTGATGGTAACAGCGCCCATAGGTTCGATAGACTCACACTTACGTTCAACAATATTCATCCATTCACCCTCGGTGTGTTCGACGGGCGACGACCAGATACTACGCCAGAAGTTAGTCATAGCAGTAGTATCCGGCAGTTGTCCGTCAGACACACACTGGTCGGCTCCCTCCCACTTCCGATATACCTTCCTTTGGTCACTCTGGAAAAGGCGATTCTGCTGGAATTATTATTATTATTATTACATATTTTTTTAAGTTTTTTTTTTATTTCCCTTTATTTTTTTTTTATTTTCCTTTTTCAAAAATTTTGCTTTTGTTTTATTCAAATTAAGTATTTTTTATATTTGTTTCGCGTCCTTACGCGTCCGTCACATTCAGCTAGGAGGCTGAATTACTCAAACGTGCTATGTTAAATGTGAACACTGTTTTGTCAATGATATATCCGTGCATGGCGGGAAGAACTTGATAACTCCACTTACACGATTTTTTTTTTATCGTCGCAATGGCTTCCTACAGCATTGGTTTTGTAGGAAAAAAATTGACAACTCGATATCTACGATACTTTTAGAGATATTGCCTCGTGAGTATTTGAATATATCCATACGCTGCGTATTTTATTTAACGAAACGAGATATATACGCGATGAGTCACAAAAAAATATATAATATCGTAATATATCCTTAAATCAACTTATGCTCAAAAACCGATCTAGCGTACGTAAATTGACAAAACAAGATATCAAAGCGACGACTAACACACTATTACGTTAACAAATAAATATATCGTTTTATCTACTTATATTCAACTACTGGTAACTTGATATGTCAATTTATACTTACACTATAAAGTTAACAATTAATATATTGACGTTATATTTCGACTTATCAAGTTACTCACGCTATGCACGGAATATGATATCTCGTGTTATCTTAGTAGTTTCTCATTTATAGACCGGGTCAAATCAAAAATATGTTCTTTATTGAATAACTTGTCACATTGTGTCATGTCTCATACTGATGTCGCATACTACTTTTCCCGAGATATATGAGAACAGGGGTGCGTTCAGTTTGATCACCCGACGACGCCCGACTACGCACTGGCCCGTTCAGTAAGTCAGTGCGATCATCGGACGATCACACCGGTCACCCCATAAAATAGATGGGTAAAAAAAGCCCAGACGTCACTTTGACAGTTGAAAAGCGGCAAAATTTATAATTCGAACGCTGGGGATATAAACTTATTATTACGAATACGAAATCGCATACCATCGACATTTAAATTTAATGTGAATTTAATTTAAAATGGGAGATTGAATGAAGACGTTAAGGATTCAAGATGAAAAGGGACAGAAATATAATAATATAATATCAAAGATATCAGAAATATAATATCAAAATAAATATAAAATGAATTTCTATTCAGGTCTCGGAGCAAATATTTATTTTATATTTATTTTGAATTGACACTTTTGACAGAAGAACGTCCCAACTCGTTCGGTAAGTGTGTTCATGATCGGACGATTTTCATCCGACTTTAGTTACTGAACGTAGCCCAGAAGTCGTTCTAATTTTTCTTTTTTTTTTCAAATTAGGTAGTGCAAAAAGTGCGCTTGCATTCCCAAATTATTGAAATTTTATTACGAACATTTTTATTACATTTTTTTTATTACAAACGATTAATGTGTATTATTGATACCCAATTCTATGGTGAATAAGTTGATAAGTCATCGGTGAACATGTTGATAAGTCAATTATTATGAATAATAAGATAGTAAGAAAGATAAACATAACCATATTTGAAAAACCATCTAAAATTACTCTTAAATCAATTTAGATATTTCAATTACACTGAAAAACTGATTTTTAGGAATTAAATTAAATAATGTTTTCACTGGTTTGAGCACTAATGTATGGGTAATAAGTTGATAAGTCTCTGGGTAGTATGTTGATAAGTCTAATATCTTACAAAATAAGCAGAATTTACGAGAACACGTAACATAATTTGAAAGATTACATAAAATTATCCATAAATCAAGCTATAGAGATGAGTTCGAGATAAAAACGGATTTTGGAGAAAATGACAAACTTTAAAATCGCTGCCCTGTAAAATTGCCATTTTGGAGTTATCAAGTTCTTCCCGCCATGCACGGATATAAACTCTTTGTGATTTGTTTACGAGCCATGTCATTGTATGACTGTTTGTGTTGCTATAAATAAATAAATAAAATCTATGTACCTACGTATTTAATGCGTGGGGGTTTTATAAAATTTTATTTTTATAATTCAGTCTGAAACAAAATTGTACTTTTATCCGACTGCGTCAGGAGTCATGTTTCTTCAAAATACAGAATCTTATTAAAAGAAATGGATGCAAATTCTTTTTGGTTTTCTAGAAAAATTACCCACTTAAAAACGGTTTTTATAATGAAACGCTTACTTAGTTCTGCCCTTGAATAATCAAGTAGCAAGTTTTAACTTCGCTAAAAGGGTAGCGTAATTATAATTATGGTAAGTACCTACCTAATTTATTTATTACGAATACCTAACTTTGCTGTAAGGGAAAGTTAAGTGCCGGACAAAGCCTCTAGAGTAAATTTTAGACACTAAAAACTTTGAAATAGTTTGTTGTCGACGCTGCTAGATGGCGCTGCCAATTTGACAACAGTAATTACTAATTAGACTCTACGTGTGGTTTTTTAACGTTGGTCAATAATAAGCCATATAATATTTTGTTGATAATAGTTTAGTTTACTAGATAATAGTTTGTTGTACATACCTTACGGGGTAGACAGGGCCCAAGGTAACAAGACCGAAAGGGTCTTGCATCGGGGGTTAAAACACCGATATAAAAAACAGATGCAGATTGCAGGTTTTTTTTTGCAACGTCGATTTTGCAAATACTTCACTCGAAAAAACCTACCTACCATTCGAAAGTGATGTAAATATTTGCAAAGATCGTTTTAAAAATTGGAGTTACAATTTACTATTTTTGTGAAAGTGTCATTATCATCATATCAGTCATAGGACGTCCACTGTTGGACATAAGCCTCCCCCATAGACCTCCAGTCGCATCGGTTGGAAGCGGCTGGCAATCACCCTGAACCCGGGACTTTACTAAGGCCGTCCACCTCGTTGGTGGACTCAGCATCCTATGCAAGTGTAACAGAACCTTTTACAAGCATCTACCCCCTGGTAAATCAATCGGGAAGGGAGTACACGTAACTCACGAGGGCAGTAAACAACGAATTAGGGTCAGGGCGCTGCTCCCAGCGACCGTTCTATTTCGTTATCCAGTTTATGAGAACGTGTCGTTTGAATTATGGAAGAGGTAATGGATTGTTAAAAGATATGTTCGGACGTGCTTTTCTTGGCGGAGGGCTTGGACCCAATTCGACCTGGTTGCGTAATGCTTTTTTTCTTCTAATAGCCCCCCCCCCCCCTAGATTTTCGGCTAGTGACGCCCTTGTGCAACACTACGCTGCTGTGCTATGACAAAACACTGTAAGTACCTATACGTATATTGGGTAACAGCTAATTTCCAGAAATCGCATTAATTGTTTTTTTAGTTATGTTGATTAGGTTTGCTATCTACCGCTAGATGGCGCTAGTAGTATGGATATTTTGATATGATTGATATTATTATGCATTTACTTGCAGGCTATTTGTCTATAAGTAACTTTTATAAAATTTGGATTTTGTAGGTAAAAACTAGCCAAGTCCAATCTTGAAATTTAATTACGTCCCAAGTGAAATAAATGCAGGATTCTTCTACTCAGAACTTGGCACCCATATACAATCAATTATTTTGTCGGCGAAGTCAATAACAACGCATAATATTTAATATTGAGCTTGGCTATCATTTCACATTTATGTTTTAGATAGGATTTTTTTACTGCCCATTCTAAAAAGAGACGGGTATATCTAGCGCGCGACAACTCTCGCGCGCTCTTGTACTAGCAGTGCTGGGAGTTGGTAATGGCGGATTTAGAGGTCTGGAGGCCTCTGGACAACAAAGGACTGGAGGCCCTCTGGCCCCAAATTATTTTACTTCCCAAGTTGTTTACTAATGTTTACACTAGTCTAAATTTGTTTTTTTTCCGAAGTGAAGTATGTTGTGGGGGCCCCTCTTTTGTGGAGGCCCCGGGGCTGTAGCCCCGGTCGCCCTTATGGGAGGGCCTAGGAGTTGGTAAAAATTTACAAAGCAAATCAATAAGCTTAGTTTCTGCTATTTTTATCTTCTCCCTCGACCCACACAGCCGAAGCTCAGAGCTTTCCGAAGCTCACGTTAACAAAGTGCAGTGGGAATAGTTCCTAGATCAAAGGCTTTGTTCCCAAGCAATAAGAGCGGCAAATTGCGCGGAACTCATACGAAGTCTAATCAGGCTACCCCACAAAGTTAATCCTTACTAATATTATAAATGCGAAAGTAACTCTGTCTGTCTGTCTGTCTGTCTGTCTGTTACCTTTTCACACTTAAACAGCTGGGCCGATTTAGTTGAAATTTGGTATACAGATAGTTTGAGTCCCGGGAAAGGACATAGGATAGTTCTTATCCCGGAAAATTGCATAGCTCCCGCGGGATAGCACAGCCCAAACCACTGGAATTTTTCAAATTTAAGGCGGAACAAAGTTCGCCGGCTCAGCTAGTAATAAATAAATATCTTGGGACATATCACACCAATTGACCCAGCCCCAAACTAAGCAAAGCTTGTACTATGGGCACCAGGCAACGGATAAACATACTTATATAATGTAGATAAATACATACCTAAATACATACAACATCCATGACTCGGACACAAACATTCGTATTCATCATACAACTATCTGCCCCTACCGGGGCTTCATAGTCAGGGTCACTAACCACTAAGCTATGCGGTCGTCAAAAGCATTTGTTATCAGTCCAACACCAAAACACCGTGTACCAAATTACAAGTCCATCGGCCCAACTGTTGAAGAGTTCCTTCCTGCGGAGACGATCCTGGCTGTGTCACCAGAACTCCACCAGATTGTATTGTCATCCAACTTACAAGTATGCAAAATTTCAGCTCAATCAGTCGCAAGATTCCACCCGGACAAACATACTTACGTAGGTACACATACATACATTGCTAGTTAAATAAAAGCCTGTAAGTAAAATAAGAAAAAAAAACTCTGACGAACAGAACTTTTCGCCCGACAAAAAGCAAAGTTTTATTTCAACTTTGCAAAAAGTCATAAAAGTTATTTTTTTGTTTTTGACAAAAACGAACCTAACCAAAAAATTACATTTTAGATACAAGCTTTTTCGCTTGCTGTATTTTTTGTTGACTGTACTTGCATTCTCGTCCGTCCTACAATGTGTACCAAATTCCAAGTCAATCGGACCAATTGTTGAAGAGTTTCCTCCTGCGAAGACTATCCTGGCTGGACCACTAGAATTCAACTATCAGATTATTGTTTTGTCATCTGTCTGACTTACACAAATGTGCATGATTTCAGCTCAATCGAATGAAGATATCTGCTCCAAAATTCAGTCGCAAGATTCCACGCGGGCAAACATACTTACATACATACATACATTGCAAGTTAAATAAAAGCCTGTAAACAAGTAAACTAAGGCAAAAAAAAACACACGGGCGGACAGAACTTTTCGCCCGACAAAAAGCAAAGTTTTATTTCAACTTTGCAAAAAGTTATGAGTGGTCAGTCATAAAAGAATTAAGAAACATTTTGTCTGTTTTTGTCAGAAAATAAAAATGTCTTGCATTTTAATAGTTTCTACGGTCCATCGGCATTGGATCTCAAAGCCCTAAAAGGTCTCGTAAGATTTACCGAAGGAGCAGTCAATTATTTTGATAAGTGTTGTTTTGTAAGAAACAAGTTTTAGACCCTCGAAGCCCTTTGAAGATAAAAATAAATAAGATACCGTACCAAGAATAACAACGAGCAGTAGAGACCCAAATAATTGTTAAAAGATAAATCTTAGGGTCTGTTTTGCTAAATTATGTACGACTAGCAGCTGCCCGTAACTTTGTTTGTATCTCTCGGGAACTTTGCCCTTTTCCGGGATAAAAAGAAGGGCCTATTATCAGGGATATTGTATCTGTCCGTCAGTAATTTTTTTTTTAGAATAGGTTCAGTTCTTCCAAGGATTTCTGTACCTTACATACATACATTTTTTTAAAATAATTAATAATAATAGATACACAAATCACGACCACGTTTAGCACGATTTTTACAGCTCTTGAAGTATATTCCCGAAAATTTTCAATACACGCTTTAAGTATATTATGTACATAACTTGTACAGATTATAGGTAAATTCATTATCTTTTTTTTTAATTGAAAAGATTAGCAGTAGAACAGTTTACTATTCCATTGAGGTTCCTCTAGCTCAGGGTTTTCCAACCTTGTTAGCAAGTATTCTTGTTAGCAAAGACCACTATGTAGGTATCATCATCAGTACATAGTATAAAATAAAGTCGCTTTCTCTGTCCCTATGTCCTTATGTATGCTTATATCTTCAAAACTACACAATGGATTTTGATGCGGTTTTTTTAATAGATAGAAGAGATTCAAGAGGAAGGTTTTTATGTATAATTCTACGCAGACGAAGTCGCGGGCAGAAGCTAGTAAAAAATAAACTGTAATTAGGGTAGTGGACCCAAAAGATGAACAACACCCAGAAGTTGAACGTTTGGCCTAAAAACTGTAATAAGTAAATCGTGGCCCATTTTAGACGCTTGGGAATATTTTTTTATAATGCTATAACACTTAGCCGATGTGAAAAATGTAATTCCATGACAATTGTGTCACCCACGCGAATGTGAGCGGTCGCCGCGTCTCGGGTTCCCGGAAAAAGTGCCAGTTGTATGAAATCCTTCTTAAGGTAAGACCTTCACATTTTAAGCTTTTAATTGCATATAAAATTGAATAATGCGTTGACTAACATTCTTATGCTTGGTATGTATTCTTGACTATGTCTTTAATATTTACGTAAATAAACAAATTTGTTTTTTATATTATTTAATGATATAATCGCTGTTCAAGTAATGGTTCAAAAATCAGAGGTATGAGCTAATAGTTGAACGGTGTTCAACTAATGGGCAAAGTGGTCTTTTTTCAAATGCATTTATAAAATCGCACGAAAATGATAAATGCACCGTTTATGGCTCAAACTAATTGTATACCTATCGTAGATTTTTTAACTAAAAGTTGAACAAAATGTTTTGTTCCTAAGGGGAAGATTTTTGATATTTTTGTTGTATGGGAATCGCGACTGTTCAACTATTATTTAATGCCCAAAACTTGAACGAAGAAATGTTACTGGTTCAACTTTTGGTTTCTATTCAAGTACATGAACATTGAATCGATTTAATTAGTTCATCTTATAGATTTCTTTGCCAAAACTTGAAGTAACAACATTTTGTCGTTCATGTTTGGGGTAGGGTATCTAAGTGAACATTTTTATAAGGTAAAAAAATGCTTTTAGTGTAACTTATAACTATAATTAATTAATTTAGAATATTCAATATGGACACAAAGGTACCCCTGAGATCGTGAAAACTTTATTTGAAATTTTATTTTATATGGCCGCTGGGCCAAATTCGAGCGAAGCAACCGTCAACTTTGCCTATGCTGGCAAAGTTCTAGGTGATCTGATAAATCTACTGATCAAGTAAGATTATACATACATTCATAAATCACGTTATCGTCCCATACGGGGTAGACAGTTTACTACCAATATATTAGTTCATCTTTTGGGGTCAATTCGTTCATAAATAGGGCACAGCGTTCAACTTTAGGGGAATTTGCCTTATTTTGGCAAACATATTTTTTTTTGTATAGATCCGTTTGTAATATAAGAGTTTGAAGTCGTAAAATGCAAAGTCGACTACGTGCTTAGCGTTATAAAAAAAATGCACTATCATACATGGCTTACAACACTTCGAAAAAAGGGTACAAAGGAGGGGTAGTCGCTTAATCGTTCAACTTTTGGTGACTTCACCCTAGATAATCAAACTGAAACTTTAATTAAAAACTCAATAGAAAATCAATCGCGGATCATATTTTGACTTCTGCGGACTACGGTTTGCGAACCATTGCTCTAGCTAGCAAATTTGATTAAAATTCTAAACAGATCGTCTCGTCTCTAGTAGTTATAAACTAGTTTTTGTTTTATGCATAGTAAGTAACCCCTTTAGATGTTTGCGAAATGTTCGGAATCAACGGATAGGGTAACGACAACACCTAAAGTGACACTTAAAAATTTAATTTCTAACGGTAAAACCGTAAAAGTAAACATAAAAATCAAGAAATAAAAATTCTTGATTCATTTGACACAGATACATAGAACACGTCCTTATCCCTTATTCATTTGACAGTACCTATCATTTGAAAAACAGCTCCTTCTCTCGTCCCTGGTGAACGGTGGATGTTCCACGGGAGTTTGTAATTATGTCATACAGACACACATCATTCAAACACATGACTCTTAGCGAACGAAATTCGCATAGTAACAAGGTCACGTGACAGCTAGAAACAATCGAAGACTACCCACCTGCTATGGGTGGTGTAGGGGTATAGCACGCTTCGATTCCCGGCCATAGCTTTACTTTTCGGATTTTTCTGTGTTCTAATTTTCAGTGACATTTAAAAATTTAACACCTAAAGTCCACGTTTTAGCGTGCTTGCATAGGTGGAAAGGGTAATCAAAATAATCAGGGTTGCTAGTCTCATTGCATTTAACACGTTTCCAGTGGCGGACTAACAGGGGGGCGGAAGGGGCGGCCCGCCCCGGGCCCCCGGTCTTTGGGGGGCCCCAAATGCCTCCGCGTTCTCCTGGTCAAATCCTAAACAAGACAAGTGTGTGTATGTGTATGTGTACGGACAAAGCTACATCTTTTTTTGAGCTGGGGGGCCTCATTTAGCTTTGTCGCCCCGGGCCTCTGACGGGCTTAGTCCGCCTCTGCACGTTTCCTAAGAATTTTACACAGGCTCTTTCAACTTGACTGTGTCCCCACAATCACGCTAAACTATGCCTTTTGGTCTTGTTACCTTAGGCATTGTCTATCCCGTAAGGGATACAGACGCAATTTATGTATGCGTATGTATGTAAGGTACTCTTATACACTTTGCTGTCCGATTTTCTGAGGAACACCTGCAATTCTGACTCCAGGTTTTAGCTGTCATTTTTAGTACGCATCTGACAGCGAGCAAACCTAAACTAAATCGGAATTGAGACATTAAGACGTCGTGATAAGACCCAGGTATCAATTTAACATGACGCACTCGTAATGGTTTCTTCTAACCGTATTCATATTAATTTGAAGTTTCTAAGTTCGCGATCAAAAGCCGCAGTTCAATGGGGACATATTCTTTGCTCACCAGTTGGCGCCACTGTTGACTAAGGTCCAGATGTATAGCTGTCAAAGGCGACTTTATAAGACCGGCGCCGAAACAAAGTTTTAAATCTTCAATCTCATTAAGTTTATTAATTATAAATAACTATATTTAATTTTAACTTTGAGGCCGCTTATTTTTGCGCGTCTTTTTTTTAATTCCGCTTTCAAAGCGTTCACATTCATCGCCAAATAATCCATATTTGCGATAATTTCACGAAGGAGATCACTTTTCAACAGGTAAATGAAAGAAATTATAATTTATGTCACGAAACCCGCCACAACCAGTGCAAAGTGAATGTTATTGGACCTCACGCGACACTAGCGCCTCTAGTGGCAAATTCACACGCGATAGCCCCCATTGTACTAAGTTCCCAATTCGCGTTCCCGCGTGGGAACTATATATGCCAATCTCTCTCATTTATGTGGGGATGCCTGTGTGAGTGAGTTTGTGTATTTGATCATTCAGTATGTATGTTCGTCCGGGTGGAATCCTACAAGTCAATTTTAAACTTCTAAATGTCAGTGAAAATTAGAACACATAGAGAAATCCGAAAAGTAGTGACGCGTGCTGTACCCTTACTTACACCACCCATAGCAGGTGGGTAGTCTTCGAATTTTTCTACCTGTTACTAGCTGTCACGTGACCTTTTGTTACTACGCGGATGGTTTTTTGAAGGATATCCCAAGTAGCAAAGTACTCCTATAGTAAGACTAATACCTCTTATATCAGTTTTATAAAAGTTTTTTCAAATCTGCTGTAGGAAAATTCTTATAGTTGTATTATAAAGCTCCTGATTAAGAGTAATAGTTTTATATCTGCATCTTATAAGACGATTTAAGCTATAAGATACTTTACTCCTATTACATTGACTACAAAACGTTTATAGGATAACTTTGTACGACTCTTTTCAGACACATAGTCTTTTAAGTGCATTTTATAATGCTTTTATTAGAGTATGTGATTTTGATCCTATAAGCGCATTTTGTAAGACGTTTACTCCTATTAGTGTCATGGTTAATGCTCCAATAGGTGTTTTAGTCTTACAAATATCATAGAAACAGTACATATCGATACCTTTAGGGTCAATTGGCGTAAAGGACAAAATGCTACTTTTCAGGAGAAGCAAAAAACGTTTTTTTTATTTTTAAATCTCTTGTATTTTTTTTATTTGTGGACCTATATCTTCGATGTTTATGACAAGAGTGCTTAGAATTCTTCCCTTTATGCGGGAGAATGGTAAGCATAACGATAAATAGCATATTTTAGAAGTTAAGGGTCCTTTACACCCCAGAAAATAGCGTTAGTAGTCCTTTACGCAACTAACTTTTTAAAGAAATCTAAGTTTTGAGGTTGTAAAGGTCAGTTTTATATAAAATTATTCAATTTTCGGGTATATAGCTCAGTATAATTTACACGTTTTTAGTTATTTTCCTTACATAACTGTAATTAAAGGAATCAATTATGCAAAATATTTTGTTATTTGCTAAAATTTAACTTTTGGAAATATTATATTTTTATATTATTGCTTATGAATCATTCAAATGTCATTAAGGACGTTGTACACAAGTAAGTTATACTCGTGAACTGCTATTTTTGTAGTGGAAACATGTAGATTATCCAAGGTAGGAATAATGTAAATGAAAGCATGAATTATAGGTAATAATTGTAACAAAATGTTTATCAATTTAAATATTAAATCAAATATCATAAACGTTAAGTAAGTACGTCACTTATTCATCATTTAAAGGAGCGACCACACCGCTTCGTATACGCAGTGACATGTCGCATGCGTCATGTTCTCTCACCGTTTCTTCATACATTTTGTTGCGTAAACGCACCGTCGACGTCTTTTACGCATTGGTGTGCCCGGACCTTAACGCAACTATACACAAAATGAGATGGTTTAAGTTACATTTTATACCATTAAGTATTTTTGTGTTTTTGGTTTTATATTGGTAGCAAACAAACATTACTTTCAACATACATACAGGCATAAGTCATGTCTTTATCCCTTACGGAGAAGACAGATCCTAAGGTAACAAGACCTAAAGCCACGTTTTGCATGAGCATGATTGTGGGGGCTTTCAAAATTGGTTTTATTTCTGGTAACAGTAATCTTATTCTTCTAGGAACGTAATGATTTCAGTTCTTGTGAGTTTCAAAACTTCCATTTTAAATCAACAGGTAATCTAACAAACAAAAATCTTACACGTTACGTGACTGAATAATGTATTTGGTCTGGCAACAGCCATATTTTGTATTTCTTTTTACTGTTTAGTATTGGAAGATTTCATGTACCTACCATTTGTCATTAATTATTGCTCACAAAAACTGAAATCATTAAGTACCATCAAGTATAAAAATAGGTATACCTAATGGGACTGACTTTGAAAGCAATGTTCGTTTGTTAGCAATATTTAACAAAAAAACACCAAAATACTTAATACTTAATTCTACTTATAGTTTTATGACAATGTGTTTTATAGTTAGTAGGTTTTAGTTTTAGTATCTGCATGTACCTATTATATATTTAAAGGTAAATGATACAAAATTTAACTTATAAAGATCTGATTTTGTACCTACTTAGTTGGATTGAATAATTAATAAGGAACGTGCTTAGTATTTGTAAGCTCTGAGGTACTTGATTTAACATAATTATATTGATATTTGGACATTTTGTTACTACATAGTCCTGCGCTGGCAAATCTACGGTTTTTATTACAATAACAATCGTTTACGAATATAACTAAACTGTGTAAAATGAAATTTCATTTCTGAATAATTAACAACATGTTATTAAAATTACGAATGCTAACATTTAACTTTAGCCATTTTCAGCATAATTGTGGGCGTATAGGTGGAAAGGGGACTCAGCAATTACAGTTATAGTGAACTTTACACCCCAAAATTGTACTATTTCATGTGAAACTGACCTTTACAGCCTCAAATAATTTTAATTCTTTCAAATTTTATGGGCGTAAGGGACTACCAGCGCTTTTTTTCAGGGTGTAAAGAAGACTTAACTTTTTAAATATCCTATTTTTCATTATGGTTACCATACCACTGTGTAAAGACAAGAATTCTACGCATTTTTGTCATAGACATTGAAGATATAGGTCCACAAATAAAAAAAATATTTAGCTTAAAAAAAAATATTTTGCTTCTCCTGAAAAGTACCATTTTTGTCCTTTACACCAATTTTATTGAACCTTAAATTGTTGAATTTATAGAGATACACTTACCTTCTCATCAAAATTAGACCTAAGTATTTATATTTGTGTCTTAGCCAGGTCGTATAACCAAAGAAATAAATATCCATTCGTATAAACGTCCTTTACACCGTAGTTTCAATTTGGTATTAAAGTATAATGTATAGAGGCAAAGGTCGTAAAGGGCAAATAAGTAAATTAAGTCCTTTACAAGCAGGTATTAAAGGACAATATAGGTAAATTTAGCGCTATACGTCGTTGTTTATACTTCATGATTTCCTTTACGTTCCATGTCATTTTAGGCTTGTTACTTACACCCACAAAAAAAGCCAAAAATATGGGGCGTAAAGGTCTTATTTTACGAGATATCAAAATTTCGAGCATACAGTTCGATAGAGCTTGAAATTCTGAACAAAACTGTATATTTAACTCATTTTCGGCATTTTGTCCTTTACGCCAATTGACCCTAAAGGTATCGATATAGGATGAATCGTTGTAGGATTGATTGGACTTAATCCTTGCTTCTGTAAGATTACTTGCACTATATCAGCAAGCTGTAAGAACTTTATAAGTATGTTTTTACTTTGAATTGTCTTATGCATTCTGTTATAAGAATCCCTGTGTTGCGCAGCCATCACAGCCATTTTGTTTGCTGTTTGTTATCCTATAAAAGCACTATCTAAGAGCTGAATTTCTATAATGGTTTTGACTAAGTATGTTTTGTAAAAATCATTTATTTAAATAATAAATTACTATAAAAATTACAATTAAAATAGGGGGCATGAAAGTATATTGTATAAAATCGAGAACATTATCGATACAATTAATTTACCAAGTTGATTTCGTGTACGTAACTAATAAATGCACACACCTTCGTAAATTACTTATATTCTGCAAATAGTATTTTAATTGTTTCATACTACAAACAGCATACCATTATAACACAGGACACTATCGGAAAAAAAGGTACGCGACTCTTAGTAGGGCATTAAGTTCATCGCTGTAAAATTAGATACTCCTACAGCACCATAACAACAGATCGCTGTAGGACCAAATACTCCTACAGCACCATACAACAGATCGCTGTAGGACTAAATGAGCTTACATAATGCATTTGTAGGAGTTACATAGGATCATTTAATCCTACAAGCACGGGTTGAAATTCCATTGTAAGATTAAAGCGCACTTCATAGGATAATAATAAGTAGACTGTAAGACTAAATCCTCCTATAAAGTGCGCCCAAATGTGGTATTACAATGGTATATAGGAGTTTTATAAGACATAATCTTAGAATAGCTACAAGAGTAAATTTTGCTACTTGGGATATCTTCAACCGATAGAGACAATACAATTTGCGGGTGGTAGGGCCTTGTGCAAGGTCCATCCGGATCGATACCACCATCTTACTCGCTAATCCTGCCGCTAAGTAGCAGTGCTTGCACTGCTGTGTTCCGGTGTGGAGAGTAAGACAGCCGGGGAAATTACGGGCACAAGAGGCATTTCATCTTAGTCCTCTAGGTTGGCAACGCATCTGCAATCCCTCCGGGGTTGCGGGTGTCTATGGGCAGTGGTGATCACTTACCATCAGGTGACCCACTTGCTCGTTTGCCTTCCTACTCATATATATAAAAAAAAAAAAAAAAAACTGGTGGTATATGTAAGACGGATGCCAATGCAACTACAGTCAGCCAAAAAGTTAGCAACACGACCTTATTTCAACTGTAACAAAGACTTGTTTTGAACTATTTGGCTACTTTGGGTGTCACGAACTACTTGACGCTGACTGTACAATCAACAAAAAGTACAGTTAGCTAAAAAATATTGTATCAAAAATTGAATTTTACATACATACATACATACCGTCACGCCTCTTTCCCACAGGGGTAGGCAGAGACTACTTTGTTCCACTTGCTACGATCCTGACATACTTCTTTCGCTTCATCCACATTCATCAATCTCTTCATACACGCTCGTCGGTTTCGGGTACTCCTGACCTGACCTTTTTCCAAAACGTCTCCTATTATTAGTGTTATTGAATTTTAGGTTAGGTTATTATTCATGACACAGATTACAAGCAGCAGACCTTGCGCTTACACTTTCACGACACAAAAGGGATTAGGAACAAACTGGCTATAGTGCGACAAAGGCTTAAATAAAGCTTATAATAGTAGACGTGGCTACCCTTTGTGATTCAAATGATACCTGGTATTATTCAGCTCTAACAGTGGAGGTAAGGGAATTCTCCAGCCTATATACGTCCTACTCCTGGGCACAGGTCTCCTCTCAGAATGAGAGCGCTGGGGCTGTAGTTCCCACGCGGGTCCAGTGCGAATTCGGTACTTCACACACACCATTGAATTGCCTCGCAGTGTACAGGTTTCCTCACGATGTTTTTCCTTTACGAAAAGCTCGTGGTAAATTTCAAATGTTATCACACACCTTCACAGATAATTGAATGGAAACTATTATAAATGTGAAAGTTTGCGTTGGTTATTCCTTCACGCCCAACGGATTAAGATGAAATTTTCTATGTAATAGCTGGTTGTCTGGAATACACATAGGCTACTTTTTTAACCCTGATCTTCCCACGGGATGAAACACTCCTTTTATTATTCACTTCAGCGAAGCCGCGGGCAAAAGCTAATTTTACACAAGAACAGGCTTGCATTACGCCAACAATATTATAACTAAATTGCCATTAATATAATAGAAAGAAAGAAAGAAAGAAAGAAGACATTTATTCCTTTTTGCAAGACTCACAAATATAAGACAATATACGCAATTTTATAGAAAATAAACAAGGTATAACAATAAAAAACATAGAGATGTAAAATAGATCATCACCGTTGTGTGATAATAATATACCCCCTTTTATTCCGTTTCGCTACAATTTCAGTAAAGTGTAGTTTTTTTTATAAATTATCGCGTAATTCGGCGTGCCTCATGCCATAGGCCTCCTCCATTTATTGGAGGGTTTGGGCTATAGTTCCCACGCGGGCCCAGTGCGGATTGAGAACTTCACACACACCATTTCCTTTCCGTTTCCTCACGATGTTTTCTTTCACCGAAAAGCTCATGGCAAAGAAGAAACCCAGGATTCGAACCCACGACCATCTGCTTGAGAGGCCACAGGTCAAACCACTAGGCTACCACGGCTTTAACTAAATTGCCATTAAACGGGGAAAATTCTTCATTTCACATTCATAATACGCGTAATTTCCCTCTCAAGACTTATGCCAAAATAAACACAGCCTCATAAGCGCTCATATATCTTTATTTTGGCGCGAGCCTGTAAGCTTTTATGGTCCAATTATTCGGGTCATTTAAACCACAGCCAGGCAGGGTTGCCAGATCTAAAAATCGAAACAACTGGATAACATTTCAAAATGTCGGGATTTTGGGGTTGTTGTCTGGAGAAATGAAAATTTATGAGTCAAGTTTTAAACTATATTTTTAAGATAAATTGCTCTTTAAAAACGATTAAAATAAAATTTATATTATTTTTTTACGGTCTGTGTGCCACAAGTATTTGGCATTGCATTTTACCGAGTCCACCAATTTGGATCCCTTCGGAGTATCGAGCCCCACTCCTCCACTCCGAGCATCGCGTGTGCCATTTTCAAATTATTATTGCGCTAGATAAAATATGATGATAAAATACGTATCTATATTTGTCGGGAGATTTTTTTATTTGTCGGGAGTCTGGACATCACAAGAAATGTCGGGAGAATCCAGACGATTCCCGACCATCTGGCAACCCCGCAGCCAGGGTAATCGCTCTGACCCACATTTTTATTGAAACCTGCCCAACTATAAAAATGCCTGGCAAACCGATGGAATAGCTTTTTACAGAGTCTAAAAAGAACAGGATTGTCAATTCGTTCAGTGTTAAACTCAGATTATGACGCTTCTACATCAAGTTCCAACTTTTACGTAATAAAACTAGGTACTGCCCGCGACTTCGTCTGCTTGGAATTATACATATAAACCTTCCTTTTGAATCACTCTATCTATTTAAAAAACTGCATCAAAATCCGTCGTGTAGTTTTAAAGATACATAGGGACAGAAGGACCGTGAAAAGCGACTTTGTTTTATACTATGTACCTAGTGATGATGACGTTTGATAGGTGAGGAAGCGGGTGAGGTCAGGTAGGCGGGGTGAATTTTTGACGTTTGAAACTTGAAGGAGTGAAGGAGAGGCATTCATCATCATCATCAGCCTAAAGACGTCCACTGATGAACAAAGGCCTCCCTCTCAGCACACCATAATGTACGACAACTTGCCACCAGTACCAGCTATCTTCATCCACAAACTTTTGCATTTATAATATTAGTAGGATTGACTATTTATTAGTTTTATAGTGGCAGGGGTAGCAACTAAATCATCCACGTACAAAGGAAGGGTTCAGATTCTAATCAGGTTTATCATCCGGGGATTTATCATATACGTCTTACAAGGTTTAAGAGTTCTCAGAAGTTTGCGCCGTCGTGTGGGTACTTCAAATTCAATATGAGAGATTTACTGCCAGAGATCCGCACGTTATAAAAACCTTTAGCCATGTAAATTGCCCCTGCTTGCATTGTAAAGAACAGGGGATAGCAGTGGCATAACAAACGTCTGGGGTCATTAATACATACTGCATACACAAATCACGTCTTTATCCCTTTCGGGGTAGACAGAGCCTAAGGTAACAGGTACCTACAGGCCACAATTAGCAAGATTGAGGGTGTATAGGTGGAAAATGGAATCAAAATAGTGATAGGTTGCTAACCTCATCGCCTATAACATGATTCCTATAAGTTTCGCCCATTCCCTCGATGGTCTTTTACTATCTGCGCGGGTAGAGAAGCAACTGGTACATTCTATGTTTTTTGTTTGCTACCAGACCATTATGGAAGAACTTCGAACGAACTTTGTTTCATAAGGTCATGTTAATGAAAATCTTGAACGGAGAACACGTGTTTTAAGTTTCAAATTAGTTTTATTCTAACGGAACCTTATCGTAGCCTATCTCGAAACTGTCGTGGCTCAATTTTATCGGCATTACCGATTCGGAACCCTTCGTCTTTCTGCTCTTCAATCTTAACCCCCCTCCTTCGAGATTAGCAGCATTATCGTTTCATATTTCGCATTGTGAGTCGGAATAGTCCCTCGCCATCCCTTCGCGTTCGCATTCGTACTTGTACTAGGTATTGTCATAAAAAATGTCGAGTGAGTTTGTGATATTTCATTTGTTTGATGCGACGCAGCGCGTTCGAAATTTCAAATTTAATTTGAAATGAAACCGCATTACGATGGGGCCGATATTATTGGAACTTTGTATAATGTCTTGACACATACTTATGCTAGCTGTTGTCTGCGAATTCGTTCGCGAAAAATTAAAATATGTAGTTACTTTGAACTTGGCTGACACGCTGCCGCGTGTGATCCCATGCAGATCCCACGTTTTCCGACACTTTCCATAATTATCGTTATATTTTAACCAATTTACACTCTGTCTACCTAGGGATTTATTTTACTTACTAATTTACTTATGTAGCTATGGAATTTACGAAAAATCCCGAAAAAATTACATACATACATACACAGTCTGCCAAGCAGAGCCGCAGAGTTGCAAGATAGGCACTGTAGACTGTAGAAACTATTAAATAAAACAATTTACATTAAATTTCAAAATTCAACAGGCAGCGCTGACCAGAGCAATGTCACGACTGTCTTTTGTTTTTGTTTTCTTTTAAGCGCTGCGTGCAATTGACTTTATTTGTGGCCAGTGCCAAATATAATGTTTTAATAATAAAGGTAGCTACCTAAATTTAATAGGTGCGTCGCCTACAGGTACATACCTCCGCAAACTAACGCCTAATAAAAAAAAAAGCCTAATAAATTTCCCGTCATTTCGTACGAAACGTAATACATATTATATTAGTTTGCCCGACGTACACATTGCAAAATTAGTTCCAGTCAAACAGCTGAACTGAAAAAGTTATTGTGTTTGCTTCAATAATAGCACAAGTACCTAAGTATATAGGTATATTTGCTACATTATGTTTGTAAATGTAGGACAAATCACAATGCGACATTCACTTTTTATTTTTTGCGGGTGGTAGGGCCTTGTGCAAGGTCCGTCCGGATCGCTACCACCATCTTACTCGCTAATCCTGCCGCTAAGTAGCAGTGCTTGCACTGCAGTGTTCCGGTGTGGAGAGTAAGACAGCCGGGAAATTACGGGCACAAGAGGCATTTCATCTTAGTCCTCTGGGTTGGCAACGCATTTGCAATCCCTCCGGGGTTGCGGGTGTCTATGGGCAGTGGTGATCACTTATCATCAGGTGACCCACTTGCTCGTTTGCCTTCCTATTCATATAAAAAAAGAAAAAAAAATGTTGTGTCGAATTTTTGTCACTAAATGTATTTCTTATTCTTATAAAAAATGAGTTAATCGATTAACTTATTTAACAGCTTCACTGACAACGTTGTCAACCGGTTATGTATAACGAATACGACCCCTCGTTACTCCGAGACCAATGCAAATGAACATGAACACGTAAAGGGCAAATAATTACTGACAGCCTGTCAATTACTACAGTTTGAGACAACACGACAGACTCGTACAGTTGACGAAATATTGAGTATACTTAGAACATAATATCAATGACAATCGTTCAAAGGTTTATCATATCAGCCATAGAACGACGTAGACTTCAACTGAGGCCGAGGGGGGACTTATAGCTATGATTAATTGATTCAGTATGCTTTGTGTAAGTTTTCGGTCACAATATAGGTAGATACTGTAAAACGGGGTGAAAAGGGACTGCGGGGGGGAAAGGGATAGAACTAATATCTTGTGTTTACACTTGCTGCCTAAAATTTCTGGCTCAGCTTACTCTAAAAGTAGTTTAGTTATATTTTTAGACATTATATCTCCTTTTTTGTGGTAATTTGTGATCGTCATTTTTTTATTTGGTCCTTACCCTTCTGACCCCCACTACGGGGTGAGCTGGGATTTGCCTATATTTTAGTGTTTATCCTACTAATATTATAAATGTGACAGTTTGTGAGAATGTTAGGATGTTTGTTACTCTTTCACGCCAGAACGGCTGGACAGATCTGGATGAAATTTGGAACATAGATAGATTATAGACTGAAATAACACATAGGCTACTTTTATCCCAGAAAATTGCGTAATTCCTGCGCGATAGCGATAAACGAATTCTATGCAGACGAAGTTGCGGGCAACTGCTAGTTGTAACTAAACGATAGATGATCGGAACATTATTTACTAACGAAAATCATTTTATTAAATCAGGCGTTTTTGTGGAGGTCCATTTCAATGAACAAAAAATATTTAAGTACTATGCTACTCCGCTACTCACGTGCAAGATAACCAAGCCTGTGGGAAATAGCAGGTGCTGTGTGTAGGGTTTGCATGTGTTACAGTTGTGCTCACTAAACTTTGATAATGATCCCGTAGAGGGATCGAAACGCGTCAGTGTTTGTGTGGTGTAAGGGTTAATTAAGTTTGTAAATGATCAGGGGTGCGAGTCGGGTTACCTCCGCGCGAGGTCAAGAGCTGCGGTTCGTTTTTGGATGCGTCCGTGGGGAAGAGCAATGCTTGGTCCGGTGCACCCTGGGCATCGGTTAATGATTTCCTGGCAGATTCTGGGGGATATCCATAAGGATAACGGATAACCGTTGGCTAAGACAGTGGGGGGAGAGGTCTTTTGACCGTGTTCTACCGTTCAACGTTGCCGACATTTTTTGACAATGTTTTTGAATGCTGTATTTTTATTTACTTTGATTTTGACGAAATCATCGTATCGATCGATGGGGCCATATTAAAAATAGAAGAAATAATATTATCCAGGGAGGAAACAGTAGAATATGTTTGTATCAAGAAACGGCTACCGGATTTCTACGGTTCTTCCTAATAGTTATTAACAATTATTTTGAACAGTTATTTGGAGACATTATAAACACCAGATTTGTCGGTTTTAGCTGAATTATTCAAGTTACTCTTTAAATCATTGTTTCATAAATCATTTGTTTGTTTCCAGAAAGCTCTTGTTCCTTGTTTATTTCCTTGGATGTTCTAAGACAATGGCCTTTATGAATATTCTTCACAGTTTCACCCCTAAATGCTAATCTCTATTTTGTTTCTAGAACAATATACTAAGGCTAAGGTCAGATTAAGACAACTGGGATTTGTTATACAAAAATGACTTGTAAAAAAAGTCCAAGGGGTCTACTATCAACATTGAAATTCGATGTTCGTATCGAGTAATACCGGCCTTCCGTAAATACATACATACACATACACAAATCACGTCTTTTGAACAAGTTCATTCGTGTTTGGATCGCGTTCGAAATCTATATATATAAAAGAAAGTCGTGTTAGTTACACTATTTATAACTCGAGAACGGCTGAACCTTGGTAGGGAGGTAGCTTAGAACCAGGGGACGGACATAAGATACTTTTTATCCCGTTTTTCCCACGGGATTGGAAAATTCTGAAATGTTATACTAATAAAGCTACAGACATTAAATTTAGCATGCCTGCACATTATTCCTTGATTAGTATAAAGATGCACTAACAAAGAAATTTTTCAATTTTCCCACGGGATAAAAACAGAAGGTACATAATTAAGACTATATAATTAGTAGATAATATTCCTAGAGGATCTGTAGGTGCTCTAAGAAGGGATTTTCCGAATTTCCCACGCGATAGGCAATAAAAACCTTATACTTGGAGACATGAGTGGATGTATGGGGTGTGTCGTCACTCTGACGTTATGTGCGCGGACGAAGTCGCGGGGAAAAGCTAGTTACACATAATTTTTGTCACAAATACGGCTGATTCGTTCCGACAAATCATCTTTCGACAACGATAAGAATAGAGCTATAAAAATTTGTGTATCATTTATAGAAGACATTTTTTTTCTTCCATGCTGGTCTGGGAGCAAAGAAAAAACATAGAATGTACCAATTGCTTGTCTACCCGCGCAAATGGTAAAAGCCCATCGAGGGAATCGGCCAAAATCATAGGAATCATGTTATAGGCGATGTGGCTGGCAACCAATCGCTATTTTGATCCATTTCCACCTATACGCCCTTAATGATGCTAATCGTGGCCTTAAGATTTTGTTACCTTAGGCTCAGTCTACCCCGTCTGTCGGTCGGCACGTAACTCCTCCGCCGGGAAAAACCTCTATAAAAAATCCAAGCGGTACCAGCGAGGAGGGTGGGACTTCCCAAACCTGCATTGCACAGGTGCCGCAAAGAGGGAACCCCATCCCGGGGTGGTCGTGGGGCGTCGCGGTGACACCGAGTGCTCCCGTAACGCCTCAGATACGACTGAATAGGGAATCCGTGTGGTTTTTAGTGGGTATGCCTCTGTCTACCCCGTAAGAGATAAAGACGTGATATATGTATGTATGTACAAATTAGCATGAAAGTAGAATAAATGCAGTAGAAATGAGAGCGTTAAGGAGTATGGAAGGTGTATCACTGAAAGATAGAATAAGGAACAGTGTGATAAGGGAACGTGCTGGTGTGAAAGAGGATATAGTGACTAGGATAGAAAAAAGTATGCTTAGTTGGTTTGGGCATGTAGAGCGGATGGATGAAAGTAGACTAACTAAACAAATCTATATGGGGAGTGTGAATGGTTACGTTGGGAGGGGAAGGCCTAGACGGACGTTCCGAGACCAAATAGGAGACGTTTTGGAAAAAGGTCAGGTCAGGAGTACCCGAAACCGACGAGCATGTATGAAGAGACTGATGACTGTGGATGAAGCGAAAGAAATATGTCAGGATCGTAGCAAGTGGAATAAAGTAGTCTCTGCCTACCCCTGTGGGAAAGAGGCGTGACGGTATGTATGTGTATGTATGTATGTACAAATTAGCATGTATTAACTCTTTCTTCGAGTGGTCCGGAGAATCCGAAATAAAGCAACATGGTCGAACCCTAAACTGAAATTGCGAACATTATTTAACTTCGCGGAACCCGCGTAATTGTTGTTTTAGAACTCCAACAATTTCGCTTTGTGCAGGGATTTTAAGTTAATACCTTTGTGTGTCTGATGTTGTATGGACATTGAAATAGCTCAACTGGTACCTACATCCTACTAATATTATAAACGCGAAAGTTTTTAAGTAGAACGGCTGGACAGATCTGAATGAAATTTTGATCATAGATAGATTATATTCTGAAATAACATTGCACATAAGCTAAAAAATAAAAATCTCCTCACATATTAATCGAGTAACAATACTAATACCTATTATAAATGCGAAAGTAACTCTAAGCTGTTTGTCCGTCCGTCTTTCTGTCTGTCTGTCTGTTCTAAGCCGATTATAACAATGATTATAATGAAATTTGGCACAGAAATAGTTTCAGTCCCGGGGAAGTGCATAGGATAGTTTTTATCCCGAAAAATCACATAGTTCCCGCGGGATAGCGATAAGCGAATTCTGCGTAATTTCACCGGCTGTCCTACTCTTCACACATTGCTGCTTGGCGGCAGGATTGACTAAGATAGCGCTAACGATCCAGACCAAATTTGTCCCTATCAGTATTTTATATTTCTATTGTTTTCATTTTCTTGTTGTATTTGTTTTGTTTTTTTTTAGTGTTCCAAAGGGTAAAAATAGGACCTCATTACTATAAGACTCCACTGGCCGTCTGTTTGTCATCTGTCTGTCTGTTACCAGGCTGTATCTCATAAAACATGACAGCTAGACAGTTGAAATTTCCACAGATAATGTAGGTATTTCTGTTGCCGCTATAACAAGAAATATTAAAAATCTAACTTTTTTTTATGTCTGTCTGTCTATGTAAACTGATCTCACACTGCCCACATTTTGCTTCAAAGTAGGGCTCTGCTAACACTAGTTTGTATTTACTTGCCGGATTTGTACGAAACCCTCGGTGCGCGGTCTGACTGAGTAGGTACTGAATGTCTAATCATTAAGTTTTTACACACACACACACACACACACACACACACACAAATCACGTCTTTATCCCTTACGGGATGGAGAGAGCCTAAGGTAACAAGACCTGAAGGCCACATTTAGCATGGTTGTGGCCATATAGGTAGGTGGAAAGGGGAATCAAAATAGTGATGAAGTTGCTAGCCGCATCGCCTATAACATTATTCCTATGCCCATTCGGTCGATGGGCTTTTACCATCTGCGCGAGAAGAGAAGCAACGGGTACAGTCTATGTTTTTTCTTTGTTCCCAGACCAGCATGGAAGTTATGTTTTTAAGTAGCTATGTATTTATTTGTATACTCGTATTTACCTTATGATATGAGACTAGGTTTACTGGTATGATTACGGCATATACCTACAGAAATTTACCTCTCACTTCGAAGATTTCAAAGCTTAACAAGCCATAAAAACAGCACTAGGTGCCCTTAAACGGGTTCCCTTGGAGCTCCAGTCCCCAAGGTCCACTTAGTTTTACAGAACCCTAAAAGTGTATATTTGTGGAGTCATTTGTCCGGCTAGACAGGAAGAGTGGCTCGTTAGAGTTAGACCAATAAAACTGAGAGTTAGTACAGAACTTATATTAGCTCTAGACTTATATTTACACGAGTCTTCGAGTTCGTTTAGGTATAGAATTAACTATTTGTAAAATCGCTCTCGAGCGAGATGGTCTAACTAGCTAGTATAGTTTACGCGAAACAGCAATAATCAACTACGCAGTCTGCGTCGCATCTAACAACTAGTATAAGTTAACAAAATAAAGACCACTTTTTCGCGGTAATTATTATAAAAGCAGCAATATCCCCGATTGTTATTCTCAGCTCAATATCCATAGAGAACCTAATGGATGAACATTGTTCGTGGACCGGGCCGATCCTGATTGACGAGGGTGCATGCCAAGTGTTCGAACTGCCTTACAGCTAATTACATCCACCTCGGTGGAAGCCCTTGTCAGAAATTATTAGAATAGTGGAACACGGTTAATTTTAGTGACACACTTAATATTAATGTAGTTGTGTATTATATTTTACTAGCTTCTGCCCGCGACTTCGTCTGCGTAAAATTATACATAAAAACCTTCCTCTTGAATTACTCTATCTATTAATAAAAACCTCATCAATATCCGTTGTGTGGTTTTGAAGATATAAGCATACATAGGGACATAGGGACAGAGAAAGCGACTTTATTTTATACTATGTAGTGATTGAATCAGGCGTTACTTTGCGGAGGTCCATTTCAACGAACAAAAAACAATGCATGGGTTTGCATGTGTAACAACAGTTGTGTTCATTAAACTTTGATAATGATCCCGTAGAGGGATCGAAACGCGTCAGTGTTTGTGTGGTGTAAGGGATAATTAAGTTTGTGGGATTTATATATGTTTTATTTTCAGCAGTGGAGGGAGGGTTGCATGAAAAACATTATATATTTCACACAGGCTTGGTTATGTTCACGTGAGTAGCGGAGTAGCAAGGTAAATTTTTTGTCCCTATGTATGCTTATATCTTCAAAACTACACAACGGATTTTGATGCGGTTTTTTTTAATAGATAGAGTGATTCAAGAGGAAGGTTTTTATGTATAATTCTACGCAGACGAAGTCGCGGGCAGAAGCTAGTTAGTTTATAATTTGAGAATAGTTTCATAATTACACATAATGTAAATAAACCCCGGGGTGGCAAATTAACACAGTAATTAGCGGTTCTACGATCACCTCAATAAAAATTGTACGGGTCTCGTAGGAGTTCCGAGCGAAAACTTATGTTTTTAAATATGGCCCCCACCTTGGACTGCGCCGCGCGCGGCGCAGGTTAGTTCATGATTTCACCCCTAGATGGCATTCGTCTCGTTATAGGAACACTGCGGTTGCTTGTGCAGTATTATCTGTGGCGTTAACACTATCCCCTTATTCATAAACGCTCGCGGCTTCTGTTAACTTTGCAATCGTTTGTCCTTATCTGTGAAAGGTAAATGTCAAAGTGACAGATAAGGACAAACGATTGCTAAGTTAGCAGAGGCCTACAGAGCATTTATGAATAAGGGGGTATGTATGTACACCTGAGAGGTGTAGTGTTAGGAGGACTTTACATTCCCTCGGTAGCGAATCCGATTCACATTTAGTCGGTTTTTATTATCCTGCCGTCAAAATCTAACGCATTGTGAAGGTACCCATAAAATTTTAGAGTCCATTATCCAAGCGATGTTTTATTCAAACATATAAAACAAATTATTCGGCACTAGACCTTTGATTTCTCATCTAATATTCTTTTTGATGTACACCTTACTGAAGTAAGGATAATTTAATAATTTATTTTCAAATTCAAGGTGGGACGAAAGTAATTATGAATATGTTATGTTCACTGAGATTTGAATGCTGTTGTGCTTTGATCGCAAATTACTAGAAGATTTTGTTGTTTTTGTACATACCTATTCTGTACAAGGTCCGACCGGATCGCTACCGCCTTCTAACTAGCAAACCTTTTTTTTTCAAAATGGACGTCAATATCAGTCTTTATTAATATTATTATTTGTTGGTAAGGCTTTCCGAACCCGTGCCCATGGGGACCCGGTCATTTAGAAGGCGTTCATGAGGCCGAGGCCAACATGAAGAGGCCTTTGGTACCATATAACATAAAAATGAGATGGGTGCAACGAACGAATGGAATGGGTGTAGATATTGGGGTCTCTCCTAATACACCATGAGGATGTGCTAACGGACAGTCCTCCACCGTTGCCAAACTATTGCCTGTTTGTTTCTTGATGATATCATATAATATCTAACTCATGTGAGGCCATTTGTGTGTCACTGACAATTCAGGGTTCTAGCTTTACTTAACCAGCACAAAATTACAGGAGGTTGAGATGACCGCAATGGCTTCGATAAAAGGATGCCGGTCGTGCCTTTGTTTTGCTCAACTTGGCGGGGACACTGCCGTGGCTCCAGATTAAACAATCCTCAGTATTCTAAATGTCTGATACTTAGATATTTTTTTAAGTGCTTACGAGTTTAAGGTTGATGCTGTTGGTAAATAATTAGAAGAGAATGACAGAATTCTTATTTAATGATTATTGCACACCTTAACTAGATACCGCAACATAATTGTTTTACTTAAGAAATATTTTTTCAATTTTAAATACTAGGTACAAGTATACAAGCATGGTAAATATAGAGAGGTTGGATGAAATAACAAACAGATTTATATAAGGAGTGTGAATGGGTGCGTTGGGAGGGGAAAGCCTAGACGGACGTTCCGTGATAAAATTGGGAACGTTTTGAAAAAAAGTCAGCTCAAGAGTACCCGAAACCGACGAGCATGTAGGAAGAGATTGATGAATGTGCCTGAAGCGAAAGAGGTCAGGATCGTAGCAAGTGGAACGAAGCAGTCTTCGCCTACCCATGTGGGAAAGAATTTAAATATGTTGGTATAATTATGCTTAAATATTACAAACAGGGTAATTGTCACGGGAAAACATGAAAGCAAATTTTTATTTTATGTAATGAATAAATAAATAAATAAATAAATAAATATCTTGGGACAAATTACACCAATTGACCCAGCCCCAAACTAAGCAAAGCTTGTGCTATGGGCACCAGGCAACGGATAAACATACTTATATAATGTAGATAAATACATACTTAAATACATACAACATCCGTGACTCGGGCACAAACATTCGTATTCGTCATACAACTGTCTGCCCCTACCGGCAAATGATACTACAAATGTCTACTTGTTACAAGACATTGTTGTACTGTAGCAACACGATAGCGTAGTTGGCGACGAACGCGAGCATGTCCGCGAGCAGCGCCATCTGCACGTAGCTAGGGAGCTGGCGAGCAAAATTTCTATATGATTAGCACACAAGGCAGACGTTATTAATAGTAATATTTATGCCCTAAGGAACATCAAGGACCCGGTCTGCCACCATGGTGGCGCTGCGTTTAAAATTTACAGCGTTTCAAAAATGTAAAAAAAAAAAGGTGTGCTATATTATGTGCACACGTCTGCCTCTGGGCCTGATGATTACAGTCATCCTAGAAACACAAAAAATCGAAAAGGCAGACATCCAGGGCTCTGACTTTAGTAGTATTCAATTTTTTAATTTATTTTTATGATTTAATAAATTGTATATGAAGTGCACACTTGGCAGACTTGAATTGTTCGATCAAAAACAATGAGAAGAACCACGGAAAAATAGTCTGCCATCATGGTGGCGCTGCGTTTTAAATTTACAGCGTTTCAAAAATGTTAAAAAAAAAAGGTGTGCTATATTATGCGCACACGTCTGCCTCTTGGACTGATGTTTGAATTCCTTATGAAAACAAAGAAAATCGATGAGGCAGACGTTTAGGCCTCTGATATTCCAAAGGCAGACCGTTTGATTTTTTTTTCTGAATTGAATTGGTTTTTTCTGGTTGGCATTGAGAAAAAATATGATTGCATAGATTTCAGCTCCAGAAGTTTAGTCGTTACCGTGCTTTTAGAGAATAATAATTAAACAAAAGTGTATAAATAAAACTAAAAAATAACAATAATCCCATGCAATAGGTACACACGGCAATATTATCAGGTAAGCACCTACGCACGCTCGCGCCGTATCTATCCTGCTTACCGAATAGCTTTGCTGTATGCCTGCTGTCCCTTAATTCCGTGAATTTCAAACAGTTATACAGGTGAAAATCAGTGAGCAAAGTGTCTGCCACATTTTTTTTCGAATCCACGGAGTCATAGTGAATCGAATGGGCGCAATGAGAACCGTGTGCAAATGACTTAGTAGAGATTTTTTTTTTTACACTTTTAAGACTCCGTCCCATGATAATGCAGAGTCCTGAATGTCTGCCTCTTCGATTTTCTTCGTTTTCAAGATGATTGTGACCAATGAACTCCAGAGGCAGACATGTGCAAATGACTTAATACCCCCATTTTTTTAAGCAACTTCAATCCGCTGTAACGCGAAAACGCAGCGACATAGGACCTTAATTGATTGAACCAAATCGATTCGTAATGATTTAAACTGCACTCCACCTCGACGTGAAACGTGTGCAAATCATATACCGAAATGCTCGCCAGCTCCCTAACTAACGGGGCGTGAGGACAGCAGGCGCACGCGCAGCGGCGCCACGCGCAGCCGTCGCGCCAGCCCCGCCGCCGCGCGCGCGCACGCCGCCGCCTCCGCGCCTGGAGCTATACAGTGACTGCTATTACAAATTTTACTTCTTACAATAGATAAACCTATTGAAGCATCTTAACTAATTGACAAGGGAAAATAACTTAATAAATACTTTATATTTACATACATAAATCACGTCTTTATCCCATACGAGTTAAACAGAGCCTAAGGTAACAAAATCTAAGGCCACATTTAGCATGATGAAGGGCGTATAGGTGGAAAGGGAAATCAAAATAGTGATGGGTTGCAACCGCATCGCCTATAACTTGATTCCTAAGACTAACTTTATATTTTACTAGCTGTTGCCCGCAACTTCGTCTGCATCGAATTCGTTTATCGCTATCCCGCAGGAATTACGCAATTTTCCGGGATAAAAAGTAGCCTATGTGTTATTCCAGACTATAATCTATCTATGTTCCAAATTTCATCCAGATCTGTCCAGCCGTTCTAGCGTGAAAGAGTAACAAACATCCAAACATTCTCACAAACTTTCACATTTATAATATTAGTAGGATATTAAAAATGCAAGGGAGGGCAAGCGAAAGCATCGCGGGCAACTCCTCAGATATAAAGACGTTCAGAAACGCCACCTGAAAAGATGCGACATTGAGCATTCTCAGTGGGAGGGTTTCTCAGCACAGCGTTCTGAATGGCGCAGGTTGGGGCAGGACAAGTCGCGAGTTCGAGGAGCAGCGTTTAGTTGACCTCGACGCTAAACGCGATGAATTGAAGACTCGCCAGCCGGTTGCCGTTCGCTACCATTATGTCAACGGTGTGCTTACGTGCATTCATTGTGCGCGAGGTTTCACCGCTAAGATTGGCTATATAAGCTATCTTCGGGCGCAGAGCGTCGTACTAACTAGGAGTCTTGGTCGGCATGGCCGAAATCGGTCGGAAGGATCATTATCATCATCATATTTCATACTTACTTCTCTGTAGTAAGTTGCGGAGGGCACACAGTTTTCTGTGCAAGTTTTGAGCCTCGTTTTGCGCTCGCTGTCCGGCGGCCACAATGAGGATGTTTATTAATGATAAGCAAAATATGTCATACGCGGTGCACCAAAACTCAATTAATGAAGTGTTTAGCTGCAAAAAAAAATCTTATTAGAGAAAGCAATAAAAACTAACGCTTGCATTGTAAAAATCGAATATAAAAAAATAATAATTCAAAGGTAGGTATATACGTGACTAGCTGTTGCCCGCGACTCCGTCCGCGCAGAATTCGCTTATCGCTAACCCGCTAGTCTCACGCAGTCTCAGCCCGATCGGTTTAAAATTGACAAACTTTCATACAAACTTTCATCCCCTATTTTATCCCCTTGGGGGTAGAATTGATCAAAATCCTTTCTTAGCGGATGCCTACGTCATAACATCTACCTGCATGCCAAATTTTAGCCCGATCCGTGCAGTGGTTTGGGCTGTGTGTTGATAGATCACTATGTCAGGCATTATATATTATTTAGATTAAATACATATATACATAGCCTATATATAGTAACAAGGCTGCTGCCATGTTCCATCACCGTACTACTACTCGACGCAAAAGTAGTTTCCACCAACATCACCTCGATAGTTGGTGCTCCAACGCCGTGCGATTTAAGCGGTCTTTCTTGCCCCGTACGTGCAAAATTTGGAATGGGCTGGCGGCTGGGGTTTTTCCAACTGGCTATGACATGGGTACCTTTAAGAGGCGAGTGTACCATTTCTTGCAAGGCCGGCAACGCGCTAGCAGTCCCATTGGTGCTGTAGTTGTCCATGGGCGGCGGTGATCACTTTCCATCAGGTGCACCGCATGCCCGTTTGTCGGTTTTAATATATATAAAAACTCTAAAGGCCACGGTTAGCATAATTGTGAGCATAGGTGGAAAAGGGAATCATAATAGTGATGGGTTGCTAGCCGCATCGCCTATAACATGATTCTTAAGATTTTTGCTCAATTCTCTCGATGGGTTTTTACCACATGCGCGGGCAGAGAAGTAGCTACGTAATTATTATAATGCTTAATAATGTAGTATAATAATTTAACTATAATAAATATCGTGAAAAAAACAATAGAATTCTACAATAAACATTGAGAAATCATTTGATAAGATTGATCAATGTAATTTACTTATAAAAATACAATACTTATAAATTTCACCTGGTGTCTCACGTAACTAATGGCTTGGTATAGACATGTAATGTAGAACACTGATCCTGAACATAGGTAAAATGTGATCTGAAAATGGAAAATCATATTGGTTAGGTAGGTACATCATTTTGTTGACTTTCATGACCAAAGTCATGACTAAAAGGTTTAAATTCATTTATAGACTCAAATACGCCTATCAAACTGTTTTTAATCACGCGACGAGAGGAACGTTCGCCTCATTTTTTAAAAATTCTTCGTTAATCTGTCAAAGTAAAATTTTCTTTAGGAACCATAGACTTGTTTCGTTTAGAAAACTGATTCGACATTTTGGCGATTTTCAACTATAAGCTTTATCGATAAATTTAACGAAAGGTGCACATAAATAATTCTGCCACTACCTACATAGCATAAAACAAAGTCGCTTTCCGCTGTCTGTCCCTATGTATGCTTAGATGTTTAAAATTACGCAACAGATTTCGAAGCGATTTTTTGAATAGATAGAGTGATTCAATAGAAAGGTTTATATGTATAATTCTGCGCAGACGAAGTCGCGGGCAGAAGCTAGTACCTAAATTATAAGGAACGGTCGACAAAAGGACTCGTAAGATACAGTTTTTATGACATTAATTAGCTGTTGCCCGCAACTTCGTCTGCATAGAATTCGTTTATCGCTATCCCGCAGGAATTACGCAATGTTTCGGGATAAAAAGTAGCCTATGTGTTATTCCAGACTATAATCTATCTATGTCCCAAATTTTATCCAGATCTGTCCAGCCGTTCTGGCGTGAAAGAGTAACAAACATCCATCCATCCATCCATGCTTACAAACTTTCGCGTTTATAATATTAGTAGGATTTTACCTGAGCTCCCCAACAGTCACTAATACGGTTAATGGCGGCCATCAATGACTGACTTGCTTTGCCCCACTTCTCTAACTCACCGCGGATTCTTCTCAACTCTCTATTATTCTCCATTTCATCTCGTTTCCCGTTTATCTTCTCCGTAGCCACGGAGATGGACTTACTTAAAAATTTCAAGGGTTCGACAATAAGCTTAAAAAGTTGACAGAAAACAAAGTTCTCATAATAATAACGATAATATTGTAAGGATTGAAACATGGCGAAAATCACAATAAATGTCGAATTTGTTAAGCACACAACAACCAGAATGATAGCAGTTAGTGAAACCATTGCAACACTAAACAATGCCACGTCGCCGTAAAACCTTGAACGTTGCTTTTTCATGTGTATTCGGAATGCTACGTCGTCTTCGAATAGCTGGTTGACTGTACAAATGTTGCAAACGAACTCATTAAAACTATTTGAATGGTAACAGCTTAGAACAACTGCTGTATGTGAAGACATCGTCGAAAATAATGCTAAAGAGACAGAACCATAAAACGATTGGTAATAAATGTTTTCTGTAGGTTTTTCTTTCCATAAGTAATAAATATAATACGAATTTAAAACTGTAAAAAAGCATAAATCTAAAACAATACGCAATTGAAGTAAACGTTTTGTGTTCCTTGTAAAGGAACAATAGTTCCGATATATGCCAAAAATATTTTCAATCATAAGAAGTGAATTCAAAATTTTGTTTTTCGGCATTTTGCGCGTCTATCTGACACTTCAGTGTCAAATAATATGCCGGAAGCAATTAAGCACTAACAGCAATAAAATTAAGTTGATGAATTTCTATGTTGATAAGTAACGTACAGATAGGACTGGTCGCAGTAATTAATATAAGTAAAACCTTGTCAGAAATAGATAGTTGTCTAATTAATATTTGTTCATGAATGTGTCACCTGTAGTTACCATTATTTTAATGTGATTGAGAGAGCGAGAAAAAAGAAAGAGGCACGTTAATCAACATAATATTATATTTGATGCATAGGGAATAAACAGTAGGTATATAAAATGAAAAAAAAACCTCCCTGGATAATCCCATCTGAACGAATATCTTTGTACATAATTTATGCCTACCTGCCATGCCCCTATGTTTCATTTTTTTCCACAGCCTAGCAGAGTGAACTGTGAAGGATTTGGAGTAAATTTTGGAACATGAAGGAGGACAGGCCAAAAGGAGATTAGTATTTGACCGTAGCTGATGCTGGGTCCCGGCAGCCAATTAGCTGAATATAATTAAAAGGAGCATTTCTCCTTTGGACAGGTATACTAGTACGCTGTTCAAGGAAGCTGCCAGCTCCTCGAACACCCGTAGCCCCTTCGAACTTTAATTAGTAAATTGCTGTGCCCTTACAGGATAAATGTTTGAAACTGAACACCATGTAAAATCACTGTCACATCATTTGCACAATACATACATACATATATCACGTCTTTCTCCCTTGCGGGGTAGACAAGAGCCTAAGATAACAAAACCTTAAGGCCACTTTTAGCATGATTAAGGGCGTAAGGAACACAATACATGCATATAATATATAAGCCAATCGTCACGGGATAGGGGTAACCCTAACCCGCGATGTTGGTTGGTGTAAAATAAGTTTATTTTAATTTTAATTTTGATTTGATTTGATTTAATTTGATTTGATTTGATTTAATTTAATTTAATTTGATTTAACTTGAGCTAATTTATTTACTGATTTATTTATTGATTTTAAGACATTTCATTTAATTTTTCACCTAATATTTTATTTTGTGAATTCTATTATGGATGCAAGTCTGGAATAAAAAAACATTTCATTTCATTTTATTTCATTTCATAATATAATAGAGAAACGCCGATTGCACGCATGCGAAGCCAGGGCAGCGCGGCTCGCTAGTATCTACTATCATAATAAAGCTTACCATTAAATAAATTAAATTAACATGTTACGTTTATAACAACATACTAATTAAGCAATTCAGACAGAACCCTTGTCAAAAACCAATTACGATTTTGTATTTAAGTTAGTAAAAAGTTAAACTTTTTTGTTTGTTTGTTATTTCCTCTCAGGGTCTGGGGTAGGGCGTAGTCTCTGAAATCCCGTAAGGATGACGCAATCTGTGTAAATTTAAATCTGTCAATTTTGCTGTTTTATTAACGTTGTATCACATCTTATACATACATACAGTCACGCATCTTTTCCATACGGGTAGGCGGACTATTTTGTTGCACTTGCTACGATCCTGACATTTCTCTTCGCTTCATCCACGTTCATCTCTTCAAACATTTTAGCTGGTTTCGGGTACTCTTGACCCCTGTAGGCTTATTACTTAACTCGCTCGCAATCGCCATCGTGTTCATTTTGACAGTTCACGTATGGGCTGACAATTGGCATCGGAATCAGCTAGCTGTCACATTCATACAAGAACTGTCAAAATGGACGCGATGGCGATTGCGAGCGAGTTAGGTAATAAGCAAACTACAAAATGTCTGCAAAATCACGGAATGTCCGTCGAGGGCTTCCCCTCCTTACGCACTCACTCACACTCCCCGTATAAGTATCTTCATTTTTCTCCCATGTTGTGTTAACCTATAAGTTTGTTTTTGAAGCGGTTAGGCCGCCTGTTGCTACCTTGAAATTTTCACTGCGTGCCTGTTTCATATATTGTTTATATTGTTGTGGTGTTTAACTATTTTTACGTTACAGTTTGTTAAAAGAAGAATTTTCTTCCATTCTGGCCTGGGAGTAAAGAAAAAACATGGAATGTACCAGTTGCTTTTCTTCCCGCGCAGAAAATAGCCCATCGAGAGAATGGGCAAAAATCTTAGTTATCATGTTATAGGCGATGCGGCTAGCAACCTATCACTATTTTGATTCGCCTTTCCACCTATACGTCCACAACCATGCTAAACACGCCCTTTAGGTCTTGTTACCTTATCTTATCTTAGTCTAGGCATCCCTACGGATACACTTCGACCCATTCGTGACCCCTTGTTACCTTAGGCTCTGTATACCTCGAAATGCGAACAAAACATTAATATCTAAAACAGGATATTCCAAACCTGAGACCTGTCAATTTAACAGTTGTATTATTTAAGACCTAGACGAGATTCACCAGCTTTATAATTTTGGAGATTATTTTCATCATTTTTAAAGTTCGCTGTTCATTGAACAAGATGGTCTCTCTAGTTACATTCGGCAGTTATTTTTACTTATGATTTGTTCCTAAAGTACACGAGGATATTATCAATCATTCCCCTGCATGCTACAATCCAACAAACACAAGTTCCATTGCCGTTGTTTACCGCATAATTAATGGACCAAATACTACAGTTCACAATCAAAAGTCACGTTTACCTTTGAATTAACTGAGAGTTAATTAACTAAACTTCAATGAATGGTGTTAATTAAATAGCAATAAAGATCTATACATATTTACTTGAATATATGCCACTGATGCCGCGCACAAAGTTTACGCGTTGATAAATACCTACCGTTAGCGTGCAAATGAAAAGCACTGTAAACTACAATCCTTTTTCATAATTTAACTAGCGACCCGCCCCGGCTTCGCACGGTATATTATGCATGTTTTATACATATAAACCTTCCTCTTGAATCACTCTATCTATTTAAAAAACCAGCATCAAAATCCTATGTAGTGATGTTCGAGTTTCTTTTCCTTTTTTTTTTTATATGAATAGGAAGGCAAACGAGCAAGTGGGTCACCTGATGGTAAGTGATCACCACTGCCCATAGACACCCGCAACCTCGGAGGAATTGCAGATGCGTTGCCAACCTAAAGGACTAAGATGAAATGCTTCTTGTGCTCGTAATTTCCCCGGCTTATGCAAAAAAAATGGAAGTATAGGATTTTTTCAAGTTTCTTTCAATGTCGTAAGTCAGGGCATTGACGAACGTGTTCAAGCCTGTTCAATTCATTTGGTGTCAGGTATTTTTATCATAACAAACGGTGTTTTTAAATCAAACCGTAGTTTGTTCTCATTTGAGGCCCCGAATGGAAAACTAAGGATTCGAAGATACCTACCGTGTATGGGTAGCATCGAGAACATTAAATATGCTGATACATTTTAATCACTTTCATCATGAATGATTAAGGAGTATCACAAATGTATAGGTATATATATGACATTAAAGTTTGACAATTAATTTACATGTCAGGTATAAATATTATGTCTTAGGCACACGCCAGTAATTAATTGCTTATGGACTGGTAGCTAAACCAGACGTGACAAGTAGACACGAATTATCGTTACAAATAAAATTTTAAAATTACTTGTTACGGTTGAAAATATTATGGGCATTTATCGGAACATTTCGCTATTCACAAAGAATATGAAACGTTTAGTTAAGTTGCGTATTTTATTTGACGTATGTTTTATTCTGGCTACTAATCTTTATTTTCTTATTTGTTTATTGTATACGACAAATATTTTATTTGGATCAACTCCTCACGTACATTTTATCTCTTCTTTTTCTTCGGTAGTGGATACACTAGCAGCCCTTGTTCTGAGTTTTTATAATTCTGATAATTTTGAAGAGTTTGTTTTCTGCATTAATTCTTTTAGTCAGCTGTACGGAGACGACGTCTCATTCAAAAGACATATGAAAAAACAACATTCAAGCTTTTATGTCGACGTGGCATTGTTAACTGTTGCAATGATTTCGGTAACTGTTACATATTTTGCAGCGTTTTTATCAGCTATTTCGATAACGGTTACGGTTTATATCATATCTAGGTGCTTGCGGGAACATCAATATTTTTATGAGAACTTTACTATTTACCAATTTATTAAGCTCATTGCCGTACTTTTATTTTTTTTTAATAAATCCGTCTCTGTGGTTATTGTGGAGATAAGCGGGGAGCGCGATGAAATGGAGAATAATAGAGATTGGCGGAGAATCCGCGGCGAGATAGAGAAGTGGGGTAAAGCCAGTCAGCTCTTGGCGGACGCCAGTGACCGCCTCAGTGACTGCTGTGGAGTTCAGGTAAAACTGACGTTTCTTTACGGTTCCACAGTCTTAGGAAATTTAATACGTGAACTATCTGGTCCGGTGCATATTAAATGCATTGAACGAAATTTATTGCGAATAATCCTAGCTCTTACCTACACTTTTGGATATATCGCTAAAAAACTGTCCTTCTTACACAAAAGAACGTAATAGCCATTGTTTATCTATCAATGTTCGCGCTTAAAGGTTTTGGAAAGATAAACTCTAAAAGAAGTGCACTACAGACTAAAATTTTGAATTTGTATTATAGTTTATAACACGATACGGTCTTTTGCCATCGTTTTTCAAAAGTTTGAGCCGGAGCTATTTTTCAATGCAAATATGAATGGTATAATAAAAAAAAATAAAAAAAAATTGTCTTATCTGATGCAAAATTTAATCCACAAATGCAATACAGAGGCCAAACGACGAAATTCTTGCAGTTTATTTAAAAAACACAATATAAAAATGGGTAAAATGATCAAATTCAATAAGTTTTTAATCAATTATTTCCGCATTTTTTTTATTAAATAATGTTTATTATGTATATCAAAAGTTATTTACTAGCATAAACATATTTTTTGTCTCAATAAATGGTTTTGATTATTTTAGACAAAATTTTGAAAGGGTACCTACTCTCAGTTTTTCCAATAAATCGTAATAGCTGACTTTTACGTCCTAAGTAGCATGTACAGCAACTATTATTTTGGTCATAAACGTCATACTGTTTTGGATTTAAGAAGCGTATAAGCCATCTATTTTCTTTGTTATGGGTTCTATCTTAAATATTATGTATTCATAATAATATTGTTCTACTCATAATATTAAGAACTTTCATCCTACGAAGCTTCTTTATAACTGTTAAAACAAAAGAGTTTCTTACTTGTTTCTTTTCGATTGATCCCTACGATTTACTCTGGTCGTCGACGTTAACACCATTGTTATTAATTAATCAATTTGATTTGGTTATTTCAGGTTACTCTTTCAATATCTTTTGCCATTGTACACTTGATCATATTTTTATATCAATGCACAGGTTACTGGGTAAATCAGGTGAGAAGACGATCATTATATTTTTCGACATTGACAAGATCTGAACACATTGATGAACTATATATTTTTATTGAACGTAGATTTTCTTAAGACTTCAACTGTTTTGAATGAAGATACGTTTATAATTGCACTAGCTTCTGCCTGCGACTTCGTCTGCGTACAATTATACATTAAAACCTTCCTCTTGAATCACTATCTATTAAAAAAACTGCATCAAAATCCGTTGTGTAGTTTTGAAGATATAAGCATACATAGAGACATAGGGACAGAGAAAGCGACTTTATTTTATACTATGTAGTGATTAAATATATTGGTGAGGTCAGCTGGACGTATCCTACCAACCGTGCTATGTGTTTATGCAAATAATCATACTTATATGTTGACTAGCTTCTGCCCGCGACTTCGTCTGCGTAAAATTATACATAAAAACCTTCCTCTTGAATCACTCTATCTATTAAAAAAAACCGCATCAAAATCCGTTGTGTAGTTTTGAAGATATAAGCATACATAGGGACATAGGGACAGAGAAAGCGACTTTATTTTATACTATGTAGTGATGAAGTGAAGTGTGACTTCCCATAGCTTACTTTTTTTTTCTATTAACACATCTATTTCCAGAAATATATTTCACCACATGAGTTTTGGGGTAGGGTGCATTTCCTGATTTGCTACGCACTGATGATGATCTTCGTACTGGCCGCCGCCCAGCGAGCGCATAACGAGGCAAAAAACTTGTACAGGAAACTATGTGTCCTCCGCAACTTACTACATAGAAGTAAGAATGAAATATCAATAAATACTTATTTAATAGTAAAAATAAAAGGTACATACACGTACAAATTTGAACGAAAATCGTCTTTGCTCTTCAGTGTAGTTTTTATTTATATTTATTACTAGCCTTCCGTCCTCAGCTGCGCCCGCGATAAATTAATTTTCCCGTAGGAAAAGGTATTTTTCCGCGGTAAAAAGTAGCCCATGTCACTCAGTGATAGTGTAGCTTTATATATATTTTTTTTATTATAGAATTTTTGAAATCGAGCCTATTCAATTCAAACAAACAAACAATCAAATCTTTCCTCTTTATAATATTAGTATAGATAGTATAGATAACCCCATGGCGTCTTCGAGGATGGGTACAGGGGTATACTGAGTGAATTTTGAAAACTGCGAACTTTCGAAAACGTCATGTCTTTATTTAGCCGAAATTTTGATTAGGTGTAAGTTTTCAACGATGCAATCAGTCAGTCTGGTTTTTTTAATGCTTAAAGTTATTGAAAGGAAGTAAATAATAAAATAGAAGCAACTGGTACATTCTACCGACCTGGGACTGGGATATTCTAGACTACCGGATAGCCTAGTGGTTATATAGTGACCCTGACTATGAAGCTAGAGGTCCTGGGTTCGAATCCCGGTAGACGCAGACAGTTGTATGATGAATACGAATGTTTGTGCCGGAGTCATGGATGTTGTATGTATTTATCTACATTATATAAGTATGTTTATCCGTTGCCTGGTACCCATAGTACAAGCTATGCTTAGTTTGGGGCTGGGACAATTGGTATAATTTGTCCCAAGATATTTATTATTATTTATTATTTAGTTCCAGGTGTGGAAGCGGCGGCGTGTGCGCGCGCGGCGTCGGGGCTGGCGCGGCGGCTGCGCGTGGCGCCGCTGCGCGTGCGCCTGCTGTCCTCGCGCGCCGTGCAGATGGCGCTGCTCGCGGACATACTCGCGTTCGTCGCCAACTACACCATCGTACTGCTGCAGTACAACAATGTCTTGTAACATGTAAGATCTTTGCTTCTTTGGATTGAGTATTATACTTACTTTGTGTCACGCGAGAAAGGTAAACTGCTTTGTTTGCAACCTTTGCTCACATGTAGGTACGTTTTTGCATTTTTAGACGTGACTTAAGTATTATGTTTTAGTAGGTAATCTAATATAAGCTTTTTAACTTACGGCGTTATTGGTCCATGCTGGTCTGGGAGAAAAGAAAAAACATAGAATGTATCAGTTGCTTCTCTTCCCGCGCAGATGGTAAAAGCCCATCGAGGGAATGGGTGATAACCCATCACTATTTTGATTTCCCTATCCACCTATACGCCAATAATCATGCTAAACGTGCCCGTAAGGTTTTGTTACCTTAGGCTCTGTCTACCCCGTAAGGGATAAAGACGTGATAATATGTGTATGTGTGTTAACAATAACGAACCAAATATTAAAATTTGTGCATGTATACAAAATATCCTGTATAAGTTTAATTTAAGCTCTACCTAGTTATGTGTGAAATACAATTTTACTTCAAAAACAAGAAATACAATTTGTAATAATTATTTTTTGTATTGGTTTAACTTTTTTCTATGCAAGACACAGAAGTACTGCATAGCTTGGATAACAGTAGACGTCAAATATATCTTTACACTTTAGTACCATGTCGTTGTAACTTCATGTTTGAACTATCATAAAGAAGTTGTCAAAGTGCTTCGACCTGTTATGTTGTATGTAAATAGATATGTAATAATAACATGTAGATAATTGTAAAGTTTAAGCACGTTTTATCAATAAATATTTAAATTTACTGCAATCAATTCTTATTTAAAAACAAAACCTAACTGGAAAAACATTTTTACTGAAAAGTCTCTGCATGCTTTAATTATGAAAATTCTCTTGCTGTTTGTTTTGGTTCTTTTTATTAGTTAATATTAGAGGCTGTATAGCGCCTGACTATATACTGGCTGTAAATATAATCTATTTACATGTATGTAAGTGTTTAAACGGTTGTCTAAGCAACACCGAATGTTGTGCTTAGACATAACAATAACATTGTATTGTGATTGAGAGACTGACGTGCGTACACACGTCAGGGCCTGTTTTTATAGTTTTCCTTTAATATACATATTTACTGTTAAATCTGGCTGCTCATTTCCACATAATCTCATTTGGTTATGGGCCCAGGACCTCAGCAGTCCAGAAATAACGTGAAAGTTATTAAAGTGAAAATAAGTGGTTTGAAGCTTGCGAAAATTTTCTCCGTGACATAATGTCAGGTGAAAACAGCTGTTCGACTGGCATGAGCGGAATAAGAAAATTAAAGGGTTCGTCTGATTACCCGAACTGGAAATTCTTGGTGAGGAATTACTTAGAAAATAAAAACTGGTGGGAAGTAATTTCAAAGGATGTGGTAGACGAAGATGTGGACAGGAAAGCACGAACAACGATTTGTTTATTGTTGGAACCGGAGTGCTTTACTCATGTCTACAATGCCAAATCTGCCAAAGATGTCTGGAGTAATCTGCAGAGAGCTTACGAAGACAAAGGTTGGGGAAGACGAATCTGCATTCAACGAGAGCTGTTCAGTAGCAGGTTAGAACATTTTGACTGCATTGAAAGCTACATTGCAAGAGTTACGTTTCTTGCACAGCAACTTTCGGATATTGATTCACCGATTCAAGAGGACTGGATCATATCGATTTTGCTCGGTGGCCTGACCCCTGAGTACAGCCCCCTCATCATGGCTGTAGACAACAGCGGTACCGAGATCACGTACGAGCAAATCAAAACGAAATTGCTGCAAGAAGGAAGTAGACAGAGCAAGATGAACATAAACCACGAACAAGCCCTAATCACTAGAAGAGCACAGAACGATGCCAGATCTCGCACTAAACCCGATGATCGTAAGCAGAAGTTTGTTTACAAGTGCTATAAATGCCATAAGCAGGGACACAAAGCGTCCGAATGCGAAGAGCGGAAGAGAACCGCGAATGTCTGCCTGAATGCAAAGGAGGCGATAAACAAAGACAAGTGGTATCTCGACAGTGGATGTTCAAATCACATGACTCATGATAAGAGCAGGTTGTTGTCTTACAAACCCGAGAACGGCAACATGAAAATTTCGGTAGCGAATGGTGAAAAGCTACGCGTGCAAGGACGAGGGAACGCTGAACCTAAAGTCAGCGACGAACAGAAATTATCCTTGAATAATGTTTTACATGTTCCCGATTTATCCATGAACTTAATCTCAGTTAGCGATTTGACCAAGAAGAATTATTGCATTAATTTTGACAAAGGAGGTGGTTGCACGATTCAAAGACAGAATCGACCTATTGCAAGATGTCATGAAGTTGACGGAATTTACGAGTTGGAGGAAAACAAAAACAACGTCGTCAATTTGACATTGTCAAAACAAAATGAAAATATTTCGAACATTTGGCATAAACGACTGGCGCATTTAAATGAAAAATACATGAATAAATTGAAAAGCCTTGTTACGGGAATGGAATTTAGAAGTTGTGATTTGACTGAACCATGTATTGCGTGTATTGAAGGGAAAACATGCAAGATTCCCTTTAAAAACAAAGGTACGAGAGCGGACGAGATTTTACAGCTCGTGCACTCTGATCTTTGTGGACCGATGGAAGAACCATCGTTCGGAGGTTCGAGGTATGTCCTACTATTTATTGACGATTATACTCGGAAGACGCATGTTTATTTTTTGAAAAATAAAAGTCAAACTTTCGATAAGTTCCGTGAATATAAGGCGGAAGTTGAGAAAGAGACGAGTAAGTCAATAAAATGCCTTAGATCTGACTGTGGAACAGAGTATTGTAATGGTCCATTTAATAAATTTTTGAAGTCTGCAGGAATTAAACACCAGAAGACCGTGCCCTATACACCAGAGCAAAATTCTGTTGCGGAAAGGGCGAACCGTACCATTATTGAGAAGGCGAGGACATTGTTATCGGAAGCAAAATTGAGCAAAAAGTATTGGGCAGAGGCTGTTAATACAGTTGTATACTTGAAGAACAGAAGTCCAACGAAAGCTTTGAGCGATGCTGTACCTGAGAAGCTTTGGACTGGAAAAGATGTAGATGTGAGTCATCTGAAAATCTTTGGTTGTTTGGCTTTTAGTTTAAAACCAAAACAGAAGCGACGCAAACTAGACATGAAAACGGAACCGACGATATTTATTGGATATCCAGATAATCAGAAAGGATATCGTTTAATGAATCCGAAGACAAGGCAAATCACTACAGCGAGAAATGTACAATTTTTAGAAAATGTTTTTCTTCAAGATGTGAAAAGTGACGATTCTGTCGTACGCTTAAGCCTGGATTCAGAGTCGATTGTTCAGTCTAGTGTACGCAATGACAGCAACAGTGGAGCTGGACCTTCGGAGGCGCATGACAACGGTTCGTCAAGTGACGTTGTCAACCAGGAGAGTGTACCGAATACACCAGAGCAGAGAGTACCTGAAGAGGAAGTTGCTGAAGAGGAAGTGACGTTACCTCAACCGATTGAAAAGAGGTATCCTCAAAGGGAGCGTAAGCCAGTCGATCGTTATGGCTGTAACGTCATGTACGCGATGGAAAGCGTGATAGATGACGATCCATTGACTGTTGAAGAAGCGTTGGCGAGGCCTGATAGTGGTTTGTGGCAGAAGGCGATGGACGACGAGCTACAATCACTGAAGGAGAATCAAACCTGGAAGTTAGTCGACCGTCCAGCTGATAAGAAGCCAATACAATGCAAATGGGTATTCAAAGTCAAGAGAGACAGCGATGGCAAGGTAACCAAGTACAAAGCTAGATTGGTAGCCAAAGGCTTTACGCAGGTACGTGGCGTAGACTATGGTGAAACTTATTCTCCTGTAGTTAGAAGCTCTACATTGCGAATGTTATTTTCACTAGCGGTTGAATACGATTGGTTTATTGATCAATGGGACGTTACTACTGCTTTCTTATACGGAAAAATTAAAGAAGACATTTATATGCTCCAGCCTAAAGGAGCAGTAGCCAAAGGTCAAGAAACCAAAGTATGTAAGCTTCAGCGATCGTTGTATGGGTTGAAACAAGCATCGAATGCTTGGTTCAACGAATTAGACAAAGAGATGCTAGCGTTAGGTTTTATTCAGTCAATACAAGAACCGTGTTTGTACCAGAAGCATCTTAAAAATAACAAGAGGCTAGTGGTAGTAATTTATGTTGATGACATTTTCGTATTTGGGAATTGTGAACGCGAAAAGCAAAAATTAAAAACTGGTTTGCTTGAAAAGTTCAAAGTGAAAGATCTAGGCGCGGCTAGACATGTTTTAGGAATGCGACTGAGGCGGGATAAAGATGTTATTCATCTTGATCAGGAGCAGTTCATCTTAAATATATTGAACGACTTTAACATGACTGATGCGAAGCCGGTTAGTACTCCAATGGAGGTGGGAATCAAGCTGGAAAAGTCAGCTGATTCGCACTGTAATCTGCCATATCAAAGTTTGATAGGATGTCTTAATTATTTAGCCTGTAATACGCGGCCGGACATAGCGCATGCAGTAAGTGCACTTTCGCAGTTCAATTCGTGTTACGATGAAACACACTTTAAATGTGCAAAGCGAGTCCTTAGGTATTTGAAGGGTACGTCTAACCTCTGTCTTACCTTTAAGAAGTCGGGGGATTTAGACTTACGAGGCTATGTAGACGCAGATTGGGGTGGAGCGCTAGATAGAAAATCTTTCACTGGTCTAATTTTTAAATTAGGTAAGAATGTCGTGACATGGGAGAGTAGGAAGCAGGCTACCGTATCCTTGTCCTCCACAGAAGCAGAATACGTAGGACTTAGTCAGGCTTCAAAGGAAGCGCTTTACCTGCGTAGTTTACTGGACAGTCTTCTTTTAACTGTAGATAGTAAAAAGGCGGTTGTAATCTACAACGACAACCAGTCTGCGCACAAAATTGCAACTAACAAAATGATGCATAACAGAACAAAGCATATAGACATAAAGTATCATTTTATACGGGAATGTGTTCTGAAAAATCAAGTCGAGATCAGGTACATGGCAACCGATAAAATGATAGCTGACATTCTAACTAAGTCCGTGCACAGCCCGAAACTGAAAGAGTTTTTAGGACAGTTTTCTTTGATAAATTATTCTAATAAGGGGGCGGACGTATAGTTGTTGTTATAATTGTTTTATGTTTGAATTGTTTTGTGTAGGTATTAGATTAATTTATTTTTCTTGATGGTTATGCGGTTATTCATTTGTTAGGTTTAGGTTTTGTATGTTTTGTTTTATTTGTAATAATGTGAAGAGTACAGGCAAGTACTGTATGTTTTATAGCTTGTCTGTATGTGTGTATGTCTGTATCATGTAATAGATTAAGGGGGCGTATTAGAGGCTGTATAGCGCCTGACTATATACTGGCTGTAAATATAATCTATTTACATGTATGTAAGTGTTTAAACGGTTGTCTAAGCAACACCGAATGTTGTGCTTAGACATAACAATAACATTGTATTGTGATTGAGAGACTGACGTGCGTACACACGTCAGGGCCTGTTTTTATAGTTTTCCTTTAATATACATATTTACTGTTAAATCTGGCTGCTCATTTCCACATAATCTCATTTGTTAAATACTTTGGCAGTGGGGTTTTTAATTAATTTAATACTTATATCTGTAGGTACCTATTTTTAAAGATCTATTGAAAGTTACCTTGAGGACATTTAAAAAAACTTAAAGGATTGGCCACTCCCAGCAGCAGACCGGGGAAAGTAGAGGGGGAGGCTTTTGCTCACCAGTGGGACGCAAGATTCTAATAACTATCATAAAGATGCACTAAAACATTTTTTTGAAATTCTTGTTGGATAGGAAATAGGATTTATTATGTTTGCTGGAAAAGGGGCCTATTTCCATAACTATAAATACTAGAGCCACGAAATTCGTCGTGCAAGAATGTACTACGACGCAGATTTTAAAATTTCCCATGGGATAAAAGAACTGGATAAAAACTAAGCATATTATAATTTTTAGTGGACAAATTCGTTAATGATCATTTAGATGCTCTAATAAAGGAATTTTCGAATTCCCACGTGACATAAGGACGGGATGGGATGTAAACACTTCTTCTTCTTCTTATTTGTGACGTATCAAGTCGTTATAGCGATGGCAACTTCACCAATGTCAAAGTAATCAAAATGTAATTCAAAAATCTTGTGACAATATGTCGGCAAAAAAAAATACGAACCGCAGCTCTTGACCACACGCCGACTCGCACCCCATATAAACACTTAGCCCCTTATTCATAAACGTTCTGTAGGCTTCAGCTAACTTAGCAATCGTTTGTCCTTATGTGTGAAAGGTATATAAATGTCAAAGTGACAGATAAGGACAAACGATTGCTAAGTTAGCAGAAGCCTAAAGAGCGTTTATGAATAAGGGGGTTAATGATCAAAGACTTGAGTGGATGAAAGCGGTATGCTGACGTTTCCTGCGCGGACGAAGTTATTCAGGACATTCGGTGAGTATTTGAACTTTATTTTTTTTTTCGTATGGAAGTTCAATAACTTGCCATGTCTAGGAGCAAAGAAAAAACATAGAATGTACCAGCTGCTTCTCTTCCTGCGCCGATTGTAAAAGCCCATCGAGGGAATGGGCGGAAATCTAAAACCATCTGCGCGGGAAGAGAAGGAACTGGTACATTCGATGTTTTTTCTTTCCTCCCAGACCAGCATGGAAGTTAAAGCGTGGAAGTGATAAATAGTAGAACTGAATAATTCCTAAGAAAGTTATTGGATTTTGATATACCTAGGTTTATTAATAAACGCAACTAGGTAGTTATTTGTACAACATAAACGACGAATTTAATTACTTTAATGTTATGGGCATCGCACATTAGTGATTAATTGCTCATGAACTGTTAACTAACGCAGACGTGTAAGACAAAGCGACAACATGATTGTTAATAAAATTTTAAATTCATTAATTGCAGTTGAAAACGCTATGGGCGTTTATCGGAATTATTTCTTCTTCAAAAAAAATACCAGGCGTATAGTAAAGTTACGTATGTTTGTGGAAATATGTGTTTTTTTAGCTGTGGACTATGTAATTATCACAGAACAAATACAAATTCTATTTGGCTTATTACTTTTTTTTATCGTTTTCTTCTTGATGTTGTTGGCAGCCGTAAATTTATTTGCAGACCTTATTTCTTGCTTTTGTTATCCAAATGATTTTAGAGAATATATTTTTAGCATTACTTCTGCTAACAAGTTGCTTGAAAATGACAAATTGTTTCAAAGATGTACACAAAAACAACATAGGAGATTTTATGTCGATATGACACTGTTAACCGTTGTATTGGTTTCGGTAACTGTCATCTATTTTGTTATCAATAGAACTTCAAGTATCATTTTGGTGCTGTTACTCTGCTTTCAAGAATATCGGTATTTGTATCAACACTTTATTTTTGTCCAATTTATGGAGCTTATAGTCGTTCCATTAAAATTTTTGGTTAAGTCAGTGTCCGTGGCTATTGAAGAGATAAGCGGGGAGCGAGAAGGAATGGAGAATAATGGAGAGTGGCGGAGAATCCGCTGCGAGATAGAGAAGTGGGGTAAAGCTAGTCAGCTCTTGGTGGCCGCCAGTGACCGTCTTAGCCACTGCTGTGGAGCGCAGGTAGTATGGATTTCCCTTTTTTTCCTTTTTCATTCTTTTCAATGTGCCCTAGTCGTCAAATTTAATATGTACTAAATGATGTAACTGATATGATTTTCTTTTTTCAGGTCACCATTTTTTTGACTACGGAAACAATTTTTCACATCATATTTCTATATAAATTCATAAGTCAATTGAGAAACAATGTGAGGATATTTTCATTATGTTTTTGGTGATGTCGAGCGAGATTGATGTATTTATACAAAATAGTTGATGTTCCTCATAGCTCTTTAGGGATTTTAGTGTGGCTTTAATATTGTCTGTATAACCTACAAATAAGTTATTTTTTTCCGTTGAGCCATATATTTTTTAAGAATAAAAACATTTTACTTGGTCTCTGGTCGGCCCCATAACGGCTGATAAGAGGCACGTCCATAACATCACAAATAAAAAAAGCTGCTTGAATACACAATGTCATAAATAAGCAACGGATAAGTGAAATTTGAATAGAAATGACCATCCATTTCTCGTATAAGAATCAATAGTTTTGTCTGAGTAGAAATAACCCAAAATTTCCAAAAGCTGGGGAAAAAATACATGAATTAGATGGTAATTTTTATTGAAATTCCCAATGTATGGTAGTAGCAACACCAATTATTTACGGAGGGTGCTGCTTCTTTTAGCACTTAGGCGTTGCTTCTTTTAGCTTGCGAGAGAGCTGTGCTAGCAACATCAGTGGCAAATGTCATTGTGTACTACCACAGATTCAAGCAGCCATTTTTTTAAAATTTTTGATGTTACGGACGTGCCTCTTATCCGTTCGTTATGGGGCCGACCAGAGTCAAAGTCAAAGTCAAAGTCAGAGACCGAGTAAAATGTTTTTATTTTTATTAAATACTAGCTTCTGCCCGCGACTTCGTCTGCGAAGAATTAGGTATACATAAAAACCTTCCTCTTGAATCACTCTATCTAATAAAAAAACCGTATCAAAATCCGTTTTGTAGTTTTGAAGATATAAGCATACATAGGGACATGGGGACATAGGGACAGAGAAAACGACTTTATTTTAAACTATGTAGTGATGATGATATTGGTCAAAGGAAAAATCTGTTTTTTCTGTAGCTAAGGGCGGTTATTCTTAACAATAGAAAAATCATCACGCACTTTTAAAATAATCATCCATTCCTAATTGGCATTGTTCACTTTTTTTAGTATGCTCCAATTCGAAAACCATTTGGAGGAAAACAACCAATTATACGATTTATCTTGTCCTATTTCAAAAATACTTTACGATTGCAGATATTTTTATAAAGTATTTTTCAACTTTGTTTGACCTAACGACCCGGTTCTTTGGCAGAATCGAGCATTAAATGTTTGCCACAAAAATGAAAAAAAAAAAAGTTAACCTACATTACATTCCTGCATAATCTACAAACGTTATAAATAAAACCAAATTCAAAGTATAAAACTGTGATATACCTACACAAAGGATATTAATGTAAAATGGTTTGTGCCAGGGTGCAACAATGATTCAAACAATAGCTCCACAAAATCGAAGAGAAAAAGAAGAGGAAAGAGAAGATTTGCGGAAGGAATGGTGTACCCAAGCTAATGTGGAATATTTTAAAGTTTACACGATGTATTGTTGCGAAGACCACTTTAATGTAAGTAGGAGTTGGGAAAGATGTACTGGGATCAAACGTTTCGTTCTGTGGTCAAACGGGAAAAGCAAAAACAGCACTGAAAACAATAACAACACCAACGGACGGAACGGTTCGAAGACATTGAACGTTGGCTCACGTTGACATCACACACACATTCACGGATCTTTGACGTATAGACAAAACCGTTTTTTTTATTGCTGAACGAAGGCGATTGGGATCGTGCCAAACGTATCAAATTATCAAACAGCAAACAATATTTATTATTAATAAACAAAGCTACGTTAAAGCATAATATTATTCAAATTAGTTGCTCGAAATAGTCCATTTTATCAACTAACGGTGTTAAAAGCATAGCTTAAAAAAATGAACAATGCCAATTGTGTTGAACATAGTAGAGATCGCTCTGTAGCGATAAGGCCGTCTATTGTTACCTTTTAATATTCTGTATACCTTTTTTCTGTTTTGGTTGTTATATGTGGTGTTCATCATGACTGGGTTCCCTGCAAAAGATACTAAAGCACGTCTCACTGTGAATTCATATTGCTTACTCCGGTAATCTATAGTAAACTAATTTGTTGTCAGGATCCCACACCATCAATAGAGGTTGGGAGTGTAGTGCATTACCTGACTGTATACACGGTTTTTAAGATATTCATTGTGACCGCCGGCCAACGAGCACAGAACGAAGCAGAAAAATTGCACAGAAAACTATGTGCTTACCGCAGCTTACTGCATCAAAGTAAGTATGGATGGTAGTGTTTGACCAGTGGCCTCTCAAGCAGAGGGTCGTGGGTTCGAGCCCGGGCTCGCATCTCTGAGTTTTACGGAATTTATGTGCGGTATTACCTTTGGAATTTTATCATGAGCTTTTCGGTGAAGGAAAACGTCGCGAGGAAACCTGCACACATCTTCGAAGCAATTCAATGGTATGTGTGAAATTCCCAATCCGCACTGGGCCCGCGTGGGAACTATTGCCCAAGCCCTCTCATTCTGAGAGGACGCCTCTGCCCAGCAGTGGAACGTTTATAGGCTGAATATGATAAGTACATTATAATGGGAACCCCCCATGCATTTGGCTTCTAAGTCCAAGGGTTTGGTCTGGTCAATGACGACTGAGAGTCAGCGCTTGGACTCCGAAATTCGATTTTCGAAGTTTGTATCATACCGTCGCTCTCACTCGCAAAATGACTATTACTGCGAGTGGAACGAAACGACACGAAACGAACTTCATATATCGATTTTTTTTAGTAGTCGGGAGACTATTATTCTCCTTGATAACGCAGTCACTTAGTTCCAGGTGCGGAGGCGGCGACGTGCGCGCGCGCGGCGGCGGGGCTGGCGCGGCGGCTGCGCGTGGCGCCGCTGCGCGTGCGCCTGTTGTCCTCACGCCCCGTGCAGATGGCGCTGCTCCTAGACATCTTGGCCTTCATCGTTAACAACACCATCGTACTGCTACAATTCTACCATATTGTTTAGAGCTCTGTAGTCAATATTCTTCTTTTTCCTCAGTCTTCTGAATCCTGAAAGTGATCCAACAGTTTCTTCTATATCTCTCTATCAATTTATAACTGTTCAACGGAGGCAATGCCAGTCCTTTATTGAATGCTTCGCATTCTGAGTGTGACCGCTCCTGAATGCAACCGGGATACTCTTTCTTACGCCTTTTTGTAGATGACATTATTTTTAAGAACATGTGAACACTCAGACAGAGTTTTGGTGCTGACCTGTAATCTCCACTTTCAAATAATACGCACGTCGCGATAAAGGCACTAAGGCATGTAGAAGGCCTCCGATGAGAAAGACCGACCAAATAAAAATATAGCTTTTGCAATTGACCATGGCGTGGGAGCTTTGTTTGTAGTGAATACGTATACATACATGTCAAATTCGCTTCGGTGCAAAATGTAGAGCTTTACGCAAAACGTAACCAGTTGCAAAATGTAGATAAGTACGCATATTGAAACACGCGGAACGCACTCAAAGCAAAAAGTACATTCGCAAAATGTACTACAGTATAAATACGCTCCGAAGCGTATCGATGTGAACTTACGCTTGCCAGTTAGTATTCGTTGCACTAGATCACGTGATTTTTCGTAGGCGTATTTCATTCCCAATTTAATTTTATTTAGCGTTATTGATAGTGTTCACTTTATCTAGTCACGTAGGTCGTTTTTTTCCTTACTGACTACTATTGTTAGCCTCTGATGGCTTTTACAACTTATCGGTGAGAGAACGGAATGAGCTAGCACTCTGGCTTATCAGCAAGAGGAAGGTTATGATTGTCATTACGTTGTCACTGTGTGATTACAGGTACTTACTTAATGTGATTATTAAAAAGTGTTGTGTGTAGAATAGTTGTGCTAGATAAATTTCTCAAGACACTAATGTATCAAGACACTATTTTCACATTATCCGATCCAATATCGGTATCGGTCATCGATACGATATCGAAGCAAGTACTTAAAATGAAGGAAATAATAATTATGTACATACCTTTCATAATTTCCGCTTGATTATCGGTTATCGGGTCCGACACCGATATGATGGTGGCACCATCAGACACTCGTGAACTGGCGGATGTTAGTGAAAGCAGCAGTTATCGGATATCAGCTTCCGTTGTTGAGCACCGATATCGGATCGGATACTGTCAAAACGCTCTAAAGCGAATCAAACATTTTAAAAAGATAATTGGAAGTACGAAACGCGTGAGCATCTGGTACCTATTCCTACGAGGGTCAAACTGAAAGTTCTTAGAAAATCAAAAACTGAGCAAACTAGCAAGTTATTAGTTTTATTATATCTTTTCAAAATAGTGTCCATTCACATCAATACACCGCTGCATCCGATGGAACCACTGAGAAAAGCACTTAGCCCACTCGTCCTTAGGGGTCTCTTCGACAGCCTTTTGAAACGCACCCACTGCTTCCTCGGTGTTCATAAAAAGTTTTCCTCGAAGTTTTTCTTTTATTTTTGGGAATAAATAAAAATCGCAAGGTGCGAGGTCGGGGCTATACGGCGGGTGACCCAGTAATTCCACGTCTGACGTCACTAAATAGTCGATCGTTCGCCTGGCGGTGTGCGACGAGGCGTTGTCGTGGTGAAGAAGGATCCTACTTCGAGGTCGTTTCTCCCGAACTTTTTCCAATACAAGTGGCAAACAATTGTTACTGTACCACTCGGCAGTAACTGTTTTTGATCCTCTAAAACAATTGTCGCATAGTGACCTGTCCTTCCGAAGAACGAGGCCACCATCTTTTTTCCCACGCTTCGACCTCTCTTCACTTTAGTTGGCAACTCCTCGAAAGGAAACACCCATTGAGCAGACTGTCTCTTGGTTTCTGGATCATAACAGTAAACCCAGCTTTCATCACCCGTAAGTATGTCGAACACAGCATTTGAGTCACCTCCGTTAAATCTTTGAATCATTTCACGGCACCAATCAACCCGACGGAGTTTTTGGGCCTCGGTCAAATTATGAGGTATCCATCGGGCACAAAGCTTCCTGACCGCTAAATGTTCATGGAGGATTTTATGCACTTGACTCATACCGATGCCTAAGCTTGTCCGAATCTGCTGGTACGTCACTCTTTTGTCAGTCTCTATCATACGCCGCACAACACTGATGTTATTTTCAGTCGTCGCCGTAGAAGGCCGTCCCTCACGCAGATCATCAGTGAGATTAGTGCGACCACGTTTAAACTCACTAAACCAGTTGTAAATAGTCGCACGAGATGGGGCTTCATCACGAAAGGCCAATCGAAGTCTATCATAGCTTTCTTGTTGACTTAAATGACATCGAAAGTCATAAAAAATCATTGCACGAAAATTTTCTCGCGTTACATTCATGTTGACGTGACACAGACAATTTTCAATTTGCCGCCAAATCGTAAAACAAATGACAAATGAATGAAATATATACTCAATAATATTGGCAAAGAGTTCCATTTTCAAAATTTAAACTTACTTTTTTATTATATTGTTTAAAAATGGCCAGTTCTAAAAACTTTCAGTGTCGCCCTCGTATTTAGTTGTATTTGGGTCTGTTGATTGTCGATTTTTGAGTTGGTACTCTGTTTACGGTTTGTTCTACTGTTTTTAAGTGGCTTGTAAAAGTTTGCAAAATAAGTTGTTCATAGCAATAAATGGTTACAAAATCAGCACACATTGTATTTTAATTTAAGTAGATTATTCGGTACATAATCCATTTACTGCAACTAATTCTTACTTAAAAACAAAACCCAATGGAAAAACATTTTTACTGAAAAGTCTCTGCATGCTTTAATTCTATGGAAATTCTCTTGCTGTTTGTTTTGCTTCTTTTTATTAGTTAAATACAGCCAAAGGGCAGTGGGGTTTTCAAATTATTTTAAACTGATATCTGAACCTATTTTTTAACGATCTATTGAAAGTTACCTTACTTGAGGACATTAAAAAAACTGGAAGGATTGGCCACTCCCAGCAGCAGACCGAGGATAGTAGAAGTATTAAGGGGAGACTTTTGCTCAGCAGTGGGACGCAATAGTCTAATAATAATTCCTTGACTATCATAAAGCTGCAATAAAACATTTTTTTTTTAATTCTTGTTGGATAGGAAATAATAGGATTTATATGTTTGCCGAAAAAGGGATCTATTTCCATAACTTTAAATACTAGAGCCAAGAAATTCTTCGTGCAAGAATGTACTACGACGCAGATTTTAAAATTTCCCATGGGATAAAAGAACTGAATAAAAACTAAGCATAATATTATAATTTTTAGTAGACAAATTCCTTTATGATCACTTAGATGCTCTAATAAAGGAATTTTCGAATTCCCACGTGACATAAGGACGGGATGGGATATAAGCACTTTTTCTATTTCTTATTTGTGGCGTATCAAGTCGTTATGGCGACGGCAACTTTGCCAATGTCAAAGTAATCAAAATTTAATTCAAAAATCTCGTGTCAATATGTCGGCAACGTTGTACCTCCTCCCTGTCGGGCTCTTAGCCAACGGTCAATGATATAACTCAGAAACTGCCAGGAAGTCATTAGCCGATGCCCAGGGTGCACCGGACCAGGCACTGCTCTTCTCCCGGACGGATCCAAATACGAACCGCAGCTCTTGACCGCACGCGGAGGCAAGCCGACTAGCACCCCATGTAAACACTAATAATCAAAAACTTGAGTGGATGAAAGGGGTATGTCACCCTGACGTTTCCTGCGCGGATGAAGTCGCGGGCAAAAGCTAGTAAATTAAGTTATTCAGGACATTCGGTAAGTATTTGAACTTTATTTATTTTTTTACGTATGGAAGTTCAATAACTTGTCATGTCTAGGAGCAAAGAAAAAACATAGAATGTACCAGTTGCTTCTCTTCCCGCGCCGATGGTAAAAGCCCGTCGAGGGAATGGGCGGGAATCTAAAACCATCTGCGCGGGAAGAGAAGCAACTGGTACATTCAATTTTTTTGTTATTTCCACCCAGACCAGCATGAAATTCATAAATAGTAGAACTGAATAATTCTCAAGAAAATTATTGGATTTTGATATAGGTTTATTAATAAACGCAACTAGTTATTTGTACAATATGAGCGACAAATTTAATTTCATTAATGTTATGGGTATCACACATTAGTGATTAATTGCTCATGAACTGTTAACTAACGCAGACGTGTAAGACAAAGCGACAACATGATTGTTAATAGAATTTTAAATTCACTAATTGCAGTTGAAAACGCCATGGGCGTTTATCGGAATAATTTCTTCTTCACAAAAAATACCAGGCGTATAGTAAAGTTACGTATGTTTGTGGAAATATGTGTTTTTTTAGCTCTGGACTATGTAACTATCACAGAACAAATACAAATTGTCTTTGGCTTATCATTTTTTTTTGTCATTTTCTTGTTAATGTTGTTGTCAACTGTAAATTTATTTGCAGACCTTGTTTCTAGCTTTTGTTATCGAAATGATTTTAAAGAATTTATTTTTAGCATTACTTCTGCTAACAAGTTGCTTGAAAATGACAAATTGTTTCAAAGATGTACACAAAAACAACATAGGAGATTTTATCTCGATATGGCACTGTTAACCGTTGTATTGGTTTCGGTAACTGCCATCTATTTTGTTTCGAATAGAACTTTAAGTATTATTGTGGTGCTGTTACTCTGCTTTCAAGAATATCGGTATTTGTATCAACACTTTATTTTTGTCCAATTTATTGAGCTTACAGTCGTTCCATTAAAATTTTTGATTAAGTCGGTGTCCGTGGCTATTGAAGAGATAAGCGGGGAGCGAGATGAAATGGAGAATAATAGAGAGTGGCGGAGAATCCGCGGCGAGATAGAGAAGTGGGGTAAAGCCAGTCAGCTCATGGTGGCTGCCAGTGACCGTCTTAGCCACTGCTGTGGAGCGCAGGTAGTATTGATTTCCCTTTTTTTCCTTTTTCATTCTTTTCAGTGTCCCTGATCGTCAAATTTAATACCAAACGATGTAACCAATATGATTTTCTTTTTTCAGATCACCATTTTTTTGACTACAGATACATTTTATTACATCATAATACTATATCAATTCATAAGTCAATTGAGAAGCGATGTGAGGATATTTTCATTACGTTTTTGGTGATGTCGAGATTTATGTATTTTTTCAAAATAGTTGATGTTTCTCATGGCTCTTTAGGGATTATAATATAATCATTATAGTATGGCTTCAATACTGTCTGTATAACCTACAAATAAGTTATTTTTTCCGTTGAGCCATATATTTTTTAAGAATAAAAACATTTTTTACTCGGTCTCCGGTCGGCCCCATAACGGCTGATAAGAGGCACGTCCATACATACACATACATACATACACAAATCACGTCTTTATCCCTTACGGGGTAGACATAGCCTAAGATAACAAGACCTACAGGCCACGTTTAGCAAGATTGTGGGCGCATAGGTGGAAAAAGGAATCAAAATAGTGATGGGTTGCTAGCCGCATCGCCTATACACACACATATAACATAATTCCTAAGAATTACGCCCATTCCCTCGATGAGCTTTTATCATCTGCGCGGGACGAGAAGCAACTGGTACATTCTATGTTTTTCCTTTGCTCCCAGACTAGCATGGAAGTTACCATACGTCCATAACATCACAAATAAAAAAAAGCTGCTTGAATCTGTGGTACACAATGTCATTTTTTTTTTAATTTGTGACATGATGTTACGGGCGTGCCTCTTGTCAGTTTGTTTTGGGGCCGACCAGAGACCGAGTAAATTTTTTTTTATGTTACAGAGGCTAGACGTACGAACTAGTGGGTCACCTGATGTTAAATGATCACCACTGTCCATAGACACCCGCAGCGCTTTACGTGATGCCAGTGCGCTATCGGCCCTATGTTTTTATTTTTATTAAATATATGGCTTTACGGAAAAATCTGTGACTTTTTTCTGTAGCTAAGGACGGCTATTCCTATCTATAGAAAAATCATCAAGCACTTTTAAAATAAAGCAGAAAAGACGGCATAGCGCTCAGAGTTATTTTATGATAATAGTAACAGCCTTCTAAGCGTGTTTCACGCTGGTTCATTTCACATGTTTTTTTTCCTTGGGCTTGTAATCTCGACTGGGTTCCCTGCAAAAGATACTAAAGCACGTCTCACTGTGAATTCATATTGATTACTCCGGTAATCTATAGTAAACTAATTTGTTGTCAGGTACCCAAAACATCAATAGAGTTTGGGAGTGTAGTGCATTACCTGACTGTATACACAGGGATTAAGATATTCATTTTGGCCGCCGGCCAGCGAGCACAGAACGAGGCAGAAAAATTGCACAGAAAACTATGTGCTTACCGCAGCTTACTGCATCAAAGTAAGTATGGATTATCGTGTGCCAAAGACCTATCAAAGAGGTTTATCGACACCATGAAAGATTGAAGAGCTGGCAGTTTCCTTGCACAACATATTCGAATTGCTATAGCGAGGATATGCTGCCAGCATCTTTGCGTCTGTGCCGTGGGGGAGCTCTTTGTAAATTGGTTTATGTTTTATTTTATCCTTACCAAGTTGTTTTTTTCTTATTGAGATAATTTTAGTTCTCTATCTACATACTAGCTAATCCTCCACGGCGTCCCAAATGAGTATTAAAAAAGGCATTTTTATTTATTGTATAGGTAAAATAGCCGCGGTAGCGTAGTGTTTTGACCTGTGGCTTCTCAAGCAGAGGGTCGTGGGTTCGAGCCCGGGCTCGCATCTCTGAGTTTTACGGAATTTATGTGCGGTATTACCTTTGGAATTTTATCATGAGCTTTTCGGTTAAGGAAAACGTCGCGAGGAAACCTGCACACATCTTCGAAGCAATTCAATGGTATGTGTGAAATTCCCAATCGGCACTGGGCCCGCGTGGGAACTATAGCGCAAGCTCTCTCATTCTGAGAGGAGGCCTGTGCCCAGCAGTGGAACGTATATAGGCTGAAGATGATAGGTACGCTATAATGGGAACCCCCATGCATTAGCTTCTAAGTCCAAGGGTTTGGTCTGGTCAATGACGACTGAGAGTCAGCGCTTGGACTCCGAAATTCGATTTTCGAAGTTTGTATCATACCGTCGCTCTCACTCGCAAAATGACTATTACTGCGAGTGGAACGAAACGACACGAAACGAACTTCGAATATCGATTTTTTTTAGTAGTCGGGAGACTATTATTCTCCTTGATAACGCAGTCACTTAGTTCCAGGCGCGGAGGCGGCGACGTGCGCGCGCGCGGCGGCGGGGCTTGCGCGGCGGCTGCGCGTGGCGCCGCTGCGCGTGCGCCTGCTGTCCTCACGCACCGTGCAGATGGCGCTGCTCCTAGACATCTTGGCCTTCATCGTTAACAACACCATCGTACTGCTACAATTCTACCATATTGTTTAGAGCTCTGTAGTCAATATTCTTCTTCTTCCTCAGTCTTCTGAATTCTGAAAGTGATCCAACAGTTTCTTCTATACCTCTCTATCAATTCTTAACTGTTCAACGGAGGCAATGCCAGTCCTCTCTTGAATGCTTCGCATTCTGAATGTGACCGCTCCTGAATGCGACCGGGATACTCTTTCTTACGCCTTTTTGTAGATGACATTATTTTTAAGAATATGTGAACACTCAGACACAGTTTTGGTGCTGACCTGTAATCTCCACTTTCAAATAATACGCACGTCGCGATAAATGCACTCAGGCATGCAGAAGGTCTCCGGTTTGAAAGACCGACCAAATAAAATTATAGCTCTTGCAATTAACCATGGCGTTTGAGCTTTGTTTGTGGTGTATACGTATACCTACATACATGTCAAATTCGCTTCGGTGCAAAATTTACAGCTTTACGCAAAACTTAACCAGTAGCAAAATGTAGACAAGTACGCATATTGAAACACGCGGAACGCACACAAAGCAAAAAGTACATTCGCAAAATGTACTACATTATGAATACGCTCCGAAGCGCATCGATGTTAACTTACTCTTGCCGGTTAGTATTCGTTGCACTAGATCACGTGATTTTTCGTAGACGTATTTCATTCCCAATTTAATTTTATTTAGCGTTATTGATAGTGTTCACTTTATCTAGACACGTAGGTCATTTTTTCCTCACTGACTACTATTGTTAGCCTCTGATGGCTTTTACAACTTATCGGTGAGAGAACGGAACGAGCTAGCACTCTGGCTTGTCAGCAAGAGGAAGGTTATTATTGTCGTCACGTTGTCACTGTGTGATTATAGGTACTTACTTAATGTGTTTATTTAAAAATGTGTGTAGAATGGGTTGTGCTAGATAAATTTCTCAAGACACTAATATATTAAGACACTATTTTCACATTATCCGATCCGATATCGGTATCAGTCGTCGATACGATATCAAGGCAAGTACTTAAAATGGAGGAAATAATAATTATGTACATATTATTATGTTTCACAATGTCCGCTTGGTTATCGGTTATCGGGTCCGACACCGATATGACGGCGGCACCATCGGAAACTCGTGAAATGGCGGACGTTAGTGCAAGCAGCAGTTATTGAATATCAGCTATCGTTGTTGAACACCGATATCGGATCGGATAATGTCAAAACTCTCTAAAGCGAATCAAACATTTTAAAAAGATAATTGGAAGTACGAAATGCGTGAGCATCTGGTACCTATTCCTATTTAGTTGTATTTGGGTCTATTAATTGTCCATTTTTGAGTTGGTACTATCGCGGTATCTCTCTGTTTTTGAGTGGCTTGTAAAAGTGTAGAAAATAAGTTGTTCATAGCAATAAATGGTCATAAAATCAGCACCCACTGTGTTTTAATGTAAGTAGATTATACTGTACATAATGCTAAAAACAATAGAATAGTGAGAGGTTTGATAGGCACAATACCTACTTCGAATTTTGAGTTTGATCGGTTTTTTAACCCCTAACTCAAAAAGAGTTATAAGTTTGATCTCTGTCTCTCTCTCTCTCTCGCTCTCTGTATGTGTGTGTTTCTGTCTGTATGTGGCATCGCGGAGTTCTCAAACGAATGGAGCGATTTCGATGCGGTTTTTTCATTCGAAAGCCAGTTTCCTTGCGATGGTTCTTAGGCATATGTAAAAATCTGTCCAGCAGTTCGAAGAGTATAAGCTCTTTTTCCAAGTGATGTCACGCGTTTGGCATAAAACTGAATTTATTTTTATTTACGTATGATTATGTACTCGGTTAATTCAATGTGACTTTGAAGCACTTGACTTATATAGGTTTCTAGCATCCCGCCTCGGCTTCTACCATATTATGCATTTTTTTATCTATCTTGAATCCCTCTATCACTCTATCTACTAGGAAAACCGCATCAAAATCCGTTGCGTGCTTTTAATGATCTAAGCATACATATGGACAGACAGCGGAAAGCGACTTTGTTTTATGCTATGTAGAGATGGAGAGCCATGCCAATACAAAAGCATCCTAATCATTCTTTAAATAGGTCAAGCACGCTGCGCACGGCTGAATAATGTTTTTAATTAAAACTGAGCCTTTCTTAATAATTTCTTTCCAACGAATCGCGAGTCATCCGCTGGGACAAAGCGGGCCAAGTTATTGTTTGGGACGAAAATTGGGAGGTCCATAAATCAAAAGAAACTTGAGACCCCGTGGAATCTTCCCAGTATCGTAAACGCGAAATTTTCGAGGATGCATAGATGTCGTTACTCTTTCACGCGAAATATACTCAACAGATACAATTGGTTTCCTATCTGGATTAACTTACAAGATACTTTTACCCCGGATTGCGTAGTTCCCGCGAGATATTGAAACTTTTTGAACATTGTCGGCTAATATTTCTGTTAGAAATAGTCTGAAAGTGTCCGTAAAAATCAGATTTACAATAACCCTCTGCACGTATGACGTGATAATTCGATTTTGCTGTGATAAAAGCTGGTGGATTGAATCAGCGAGCTCCGAGCCTGATACGTGGATAATCAGATTAATATAACAGCATTTAATAAACTTAAACCAGGTCATTGGAGGATGTGGCCACGGACAACTAAATTGCTTATTATCAACCTTATAACTACTCTACTTTACTTTTCTTCCATGCTGGTCTGGGAGTAAAGAAAAAACATAGAATTTACCAGTTGCATCTCTTCCCGCGCAGATGGTAAAAGCCCATCGTTGGATTGGGCGAAAGTCTTAGGAATCATGTTATAGGCGATGCGGCTAGCAACCCATCACTATTTGGATTTCCATTTCCACCATGCCCTTAATCATGCTAAACATGGCCTTAAGGTTTTGTTCCTTTGGCTCTGTCTACCCCGCAAGGGATAAAGACGTGATATATGTATGTGTATGTATGTATCTACTCTACTTTAGTTACGTACTAGTTAAGTACTTATTACTTTGTTACGTTATTCGTCTGTTGAATCCTTAGAATGTATAGGTGGATAGGGTAATCAAAATAGTAATGGGATGACGCCTGTAACTTGATTCCGAAGATTTCCGCCTTTTCCCTCGATGGGCTTTTCCAATCTGCGCGAGAAAATAAGCAACTATTTTATGTTTTCTCTTTGCTCCCAGACCAGCATGGAAGAAATACTAATTGTAAGTAATATTATAAATGCCAAAGGTAGGTATATTTAATAGGATACAAAATGGAATTAAAACAAATTAAACTATTAAATTAAAAACGAATTAAAAACTAATCTTAAAATAAAATAATTAAAAAATGGGTTCAAATTTAGCTTCCTAGTTCCTGCGAGATTTTAGCGAAAAGCGAATTCAGAGCGGACGGAGTTGCGCGCGACATCTAGTAAGTATATATTTTGTTCTTATCTCGTGTATACCAAAAAGTGTCCGGATTATAATAATAATAATTATCCAAGAAAGCCTTGACGACGACACGTTAACAGAATTCCGTGAACAGCTATTCAACAGTACTTAGCGAATCTCTAAACTAGAATAACAACTTGGCAGAACAGCGATCATTCGAATGATAACTTAAATCGATTTCGCGAATCGGGCACTCAAGAGATGATTCGAGTTCTATTGAGTTCGGGCCAAGGATTGAATTGTTTTAATGTCCTTGTTAAGTCCCGTTTATACAGAGCAGATTTTACAGCCTCTTATTTCACTTGCCATGTGTACGTTTATCCAGGCGGAATCTTGCACCTCAATTTTGAAGCAGACATCTTGAACCGATTAACCTGAACTCTTGCATCTCGTGTAAGTCGGAAGACAATAGAATAATCTGGTAGAATAATTTGGCAGAGTTCTGGTGGGCTTTTTTTTTAACGGAGAGGAAATCTTTATGGATGCCTAGGGTTATGTGGGACTCCCCCATACCCGAACTAAAAACTCTCCGGCGTTGCCTCAATCCGGTGTGATGGGGACGCAGTGTGATGCCACTAGGGTTTCACCACAAACTCTCCCCGGTGGCCCTGGCTTTCGCGAGGACCGCGCCAAGAAGTCGAGGGCCCGTACGCTAGGCCCGTCTTCCCTTAGACAATGAGACCGTGCAATTCAGGTAGGTAATGAGAGTTCTGGTGGGGCCAGGGAACTCTTCAACTGCGCTTGCAGCTTTCTCTGGCTGATTTCTTTGAGAGAACCATGCAGGTTTTGCCCTAGTTTTGCTATAACGTGGTTCCTAGTTGGTGACGATGTGGTAGAGATATGTTATCACACTCGCCCACACACGGAGCATGAGACCGTCGCACATCATAAATTCATGTTCCTAGCTCGTAAACTTTACGAGGCATTAAAATTAAACTAGCCACTAACATGGGAATATACTTATCATAACATTCATACCGTAAGATGGCGGCGTAGAAAATGTCGCATTAATTTTATTTTTATCTAGGGCGGATGCATTTAAATTGGTCTACTTAGAGTTTTATGGGCGCAGGAAATTGCTGAGAGCCGTTGGAGCTGAAACGGTTGGCATTTGCTGGCTTGCCTGTTTGTGTATCTCTATCATACTACGTTAAATAGAAAGGGAGACAAGACATCAAGGTAATGGGAGAGCCTCCTTTCCTGACCTCTCAAGTTTCATGTTAATTTCACCATTGCAGTGAAGCTGACATTATGAGCTAAATTTGAGCGCAATATTGTTGTTACGGCGTTAGGCGTATTAACCCTGTCTGCTTTAAAATATTACAGATCTAGTCATTATGATCACATCTAGATAAACAAGCAAACAATCCGGTAACGGCGAAAAATACCGAGTTCCGATAAATTTTAAGCACTTATAATAAAAAACTGTAGTAAGAATTCCAAATATTAATTGTTGTTTTTGACTATTTTAAAATCACGCTACGATTTTAGAGACTCTGGAATGCAAAAATACGGAGAACCGACTCTTTACAAACATTGTTGCCGTTGCTGCATGAAACAATGATATCCCTCGGAGACCGCCAGAAAATCATTAGCCGATGCCCAGGGTGCACCGCACCAAGCACTGCTTTTCCACTAGACGGAAAAACGAACAGCTCTTGATCACACGCGGAGTTAACCCGACTCGCACCCCTGTTACTAGTATTACCTTTACATTTTCATCGCGCCTCAGGCGTATAAAAAATACCTACATAGGGACGGTAATACAAAAGAGAAATGTCAAAATTTTATGACAGACTAGCGACCCGCCCCGGCTTCGCACGGTATATTGTGCATGTACCTACTATACATATAAACCTTCCTCTTGAATCACTCTATCTATTAAAATCGCATCAAAATCCGTTGTGTAGTTTTGAAGATATAAGCATACATAGGGACATAGGGACAAAGGGACAGAGAAAGCGACTTTATTTTATACTATGTAGTGATGGTGAAGGAACGGGTAGGACATTTTGTGGTTGCGTATCTATGATGTAAAAGCACGGATAACGGAGTGTGAATAGTAATAGCAGTAAACAAGATAGCCAAGTACCGCAGGGTCGCTGTGGACGTTTACAAGACAACGGAACGACACGGCTGCGGGGGTGCGTCTCGGGTTACCTCCACGTGTCGTCCACGCCAAAGCCCATCGAGGGAATGGGCGGAAATCTAAAACCATCTGCGCGGGAAGAGAAGCAGCTGGTAGATTCTATGTTTTTTCTTTGCTTCTAGACATGTCAAGTTGTTGAATCTCTATACGTAAAAAAATAAATAAAGTTCAAATACTCACCGAATGTCCTAAATAACTTCATTTACTAGCTTTTGCCCGCGATTTCATCCGCGCAGGAAACGTCAGGGTGACATACCCCTTTCATCCACTCAAGTCTTTGATTATTAAGTGTTTATATGGGGTGCGAGTCGGCTTACCTCCGCGAGTGGTCAAGAGCTGCGGTTCGTATTTGGATCCGTGCGGGGGAAGAGCTGTGCTGGGTCCGGTGCACCCTCGGCATCGGCTAATGATTTCCTGGCTGTTTCTGAGGGATATCATTGACCGTTGGCTAAGAGCCCGAGACCATTACCGTACAATGTTGCCGACATTTTGTCACATTTAATTGTATTTTTGTTACTTTGACATTGGCGAAGTTGTCGTCGCTATAACGACTTGATACGCTACATGTTGGAAGTATTTAAATTATGTTCATACAAGCGCCCTCTAGTCTAATATATAGGTTTAGATAGAACAGAAACAGATATGCCAGCATACATATTGACTATAAGTTTGGGTTCTCCTAAACATTATAAGTTAGTTAAGTTGTTGGGTATTGTAAGAGTATAGGTAGTTATGTTATGATAGTACAATAAGTAACACAGTAGTGTTTCGTTTGTTTATTGGGCTGGTACATTATTTTAATAAGGGAGTGTGTTGGAAGTATTCAAATTATGTTCATACTAGCGCCCTCTAGTCTAATAATAATATATGTAGGTTTGTCCAAGATTGTTTATAAAAGGAATAAGGGCAGTCTGTGGTAACGTCTTCTTGTGTTTCAATTCTACAAATAAGAAGAAGACACGGCTGCGGTGACGGTAAACCTCCAAAACGGTCTCAAGAAGTCAATGCTTCTTCTAGAGGTGTCTCTCCATGAAATGAAGGTCGTCTATTTAGACAACTAACTTCTAGTACCTCTCCAACTAGAAGTTATTAACTCCCGAGGCAAAAGGGGTGTTACGAGTAAGTGTGACGTCGATGCTTGTCTGTGTGTATTCTGTGTAGCATTGTAGCTCTCAAGCGGATGGCGTAATTTGGATGCGGTTTTTTATTCGAAAGCCAGTTTCCTTGTGGTGGTTCTTAGGTTTGATAAAAATCGGTCCAGCTGTTTAAAGAGCTCTTTTCCAAATTGATGTAGGGCATTTAGGGGCCGATGGAAGAGGCGCTGCGGGACTTCCTGAAGCCTCTCGCCGAACACTCGGGGAACCCTGACCTCTACCATCAGCCTAACTCAACGTGTCATAAAATACCTACTTAATATGATAAATTAGCCCATATTATATTTAATTTCTAAATGTCTATGAAAATTAGAACACATAGAAAAATCCGAAAAGTAAAGCTATGGCCGGGAATCGAACCGGGATCCTCGTCATTCCGTGACGCGTGCTATACCCCTACACCACCCATAGCAGGTGGGTAGTCTCCGAATTTTTCTACCTGTTACTAACTGTCACGTGACCTTTGTTACTATGCGATTTTTCTGTCGCTAAGCGTCATCTGTTTGAATGATGTGTCTGTACGACACAATTACAATCTCCCGTGGAACATCTACTGCTCACCAGGGACGAGAGAAGGCGCTGTTTTTCAAATAAATAAATTAGCCCATATTATATTAGTTAAACTATTTTTTAAAACAATTGAAGAATTGGTCGTTTGGTAAGAGATACGATAAAAATTATTACGACGAACGGTTCCTACGAGTACCTAAGAATGCGGTCGTATTTAATTGAATCTTTACTGAAATAAATCAGTAAAATTGTTCAGTTCAGATTTTTGGCATAAAATTGAGATTATTCGATTAATGCGTGGGGTTTTCAGATTTTTTAACTTAATGTTCTTAATTTCACACAAGATTTAGATGAAACCATCCGTTGTTCTTACATGCTGGTCTGGGAGAGGAAAAAACATAGAATGTATCAGTTGCTTCTCGTCCTGCGCAGATGGCAAAATCCCATCGAGGGAATGGGCGAAAATCTTAGGGATCATGTTACTTAGGCGATGCGGCTAGCAGCCCATCACTGTTTTGATTCCCCTTCCGTCTTTTGGTCTCAGGCTCTGTCTACGCCGGAAGGGATAGAGACGTGATTTATGTTTATATGTATGTTAAGATGAAACTAGTGGATAGTATTACCGAATATTTTGTCGTGTAGTATAAAACGTTTCCTTCTTTGGCAGGGTTTGCACGTCTCGGGACCAGATTATTTACGAACCCAATGTGCCAGTTATTTAATAGCCGGCTTTTCATACAAATTGTGTGTAGTTACATCTGGCCCCTGATTCACCAACGTGACAATTGTCAGTGACACGTGACAATTCTGTATACATTACAAAACCGGTTGGCTTCATATTGAATACTCGCATTTCGAATTGTCAATGGTCACCGACCAATGTAATGTATAAATGTATGTATGGGGTGCGAGTCGGGTTACCTCCGCGTGTGGTCAAGAGCTGCGGTTCGTTTTTGGATCCGTCCGGGGGGAAGAGCAGTGCTTGGTCCGGTGCACCCTGGGCATCGGCTAATGATTTCCTGGCGGCTTCCGAGGGATATCATTGACCGTTGGGTAAAAGCCCGACAGGGGGGGGGGGGGTCTTTTGACCATGTTCTACCGTGTTCTACGGTACAACGTTGCCGACATTTTTGTCACAAGATTTTTGAATACTGTATTTATTCCTTTGACTGGCGAAATCATCGCATCGATCGATGGGGCCATATTAAAAAAAGAAGAAGAAGAAATGTGTGTATAACTCTTTATTAATACAGGACAACACCAATGCCCAAAGGCGAACTTATCCCTGAAAGGGATTTGTTAATTATGGCAAATCAAAAGGATTCCTAGGTAGAAGTGAGCCAAAATTTTTTTGCAACATTTCAATATAACAAACATACATTGCACTAAGTAGCTGGTAGAAAGAAATTGATTAAAACTAGAAACTTCATTTCATCCCAGCATTATTAAAGTTCCATGAACAACTCTAGCATCTAGGGCGTCAAGAAATTTAATAAAGTGTTTGCGAAGTGTCATTGGCCAGTACTGAGACAGACTGAGACTAATATCGGCGCTACGGCTTATTGTTCGCGCCATATTGCAACAGCTGCAGTGGACTGCACTTAATGCAGATCGCAGTGGCGTAACTATAGGGTGGCAGGAGTGGCAAAATGCCACGGGCCCCTAGCTCTTCGGGGCCTCGAACTGGCTTGGATTAGAGCACAGAAGGGACGATGATGCACTTCTTTAATGTTTCTTCAATGTAATACAAAGTGTTTCGTTCAAGTTTTAAGTTGGTCTCAAAATACAATTTTAAATTGAACTATTTTCTGCTACAACCACAAACTAGCAGCTTAAACAATATTTACTGAAAATAGTACATAAAGCAGTGCTATTATTAAACAATAATCTCATTACATTATAGTCTAAGAACAATCTTGGAACACACTTAATTATACTATACAATACAACACAAATACTCTTTATTGCACACCACAAATCAGTACAAAACAATACAGACACAAAGAACAAGGTAGACATGAGGCGATCTTATCGCTTAATGGCGATCTCTACCAGACAACCAATAAAAGAAAGAAATATCCCTTACACCACCCAAACACTGACGCGTTTTATAATTATTATTAGGGATAATTAAGTTCATGGGATTTATGTGTTATATGTGGCAGTAGTGGAGGGAGGGATTGCATGAAAAACATATACTTCACACAGGTTTGGTCTCTTGCACGTGAGTAGCGTTTTGTTTATTATTCCTGTGAAGTATAACGGATTCATTTTAAGACTGTATGAGAAGTGTTTGCCGCTCTATACAACATGGTTGAATTGGAGTAGCACGATGGTATAGTTGGTGACGAGGGCAAGGATAGTCGAGAGCAGCGCCATCTGCACGACGAGCGAAGACAGCAGGCGCACGCGCAGCGGCGCCGCGCGCAGCCGCCGCGCCAACCCCGACGCCGCGCGCGCGCACTCCGCCGCCTCGATGCCTGCAACTGTATATTATACACTCTAACTGCCTTTGATTTCATCTGTTGGAAGTTGAGTATGATGGTGTTTTACAACGTTTTAAGACATTTGTTACAGAACATTTTTATCGCAAGTTGTAAAAAAAAGAATTGTTACCATGTATTAATATAAATTCTGTTTTAAAGTGTTGTATAACGTTACAAAACGTTATATTTATAGCATTTTATCACAGATTTTATACAGAAATATAGCAAGTTGTAACAAAATGTATCATATTTTATTTTATTTTATTTGTCATTGAATGGTAGGTACCGTGTTTTGTTACACAAAACTTTATAATACCAGTGTGGCAGCATTTTATATAGAGTAAAATATTTAATTTATATTCCTTACAGGGATTCAATTATGCCATGAGCTTTTCGGTTTATCTCCCTGAGCATTTGGCCCAACACGTGTACTTGCTTGTCGTTGAATTTACCAAGAATAAAGTTTATATCCATTATCAGGGTTTAAATTCCTATAAATTTTGATTTCAGTCGCTTACTGATATGCTTGCGGATACTTACGCCCCACCAATAAATTGTTGAGCAAGCACAGGTTTTTATGTAGATCTTCTGCCTCCGCCTGCGCTCGTTGACCAGCGTTCACTACGAGTATCTCTAGCAATATATAGTAAGCAAGCTCGATCATATTACTTCTAATATTGCCCATGTCTAATACATCCTAGAATCAAACAAGTGTACAATATACTCAGCCGCAAAAAAATGTGGACCTCATTATATTGTATGCAATATACTAATTCTGTATGGACTGCGCCAAATTTTGTGCCTCAGAGTTTATTTGAATGGGAATGTTAAAAAAACACAAATCACGTCATAACAATCGTTTTCCCGCACTGATGTTTTAAAGTGTTATAAAACACATTAAAATTTTGCTTTAATTCTGCCTAGAATTTGTGACAAAACGTTAGAATTTTTTTTTATAACGTTATGCAACACTGTATAACAGCAGTGTGAGAGCAAAATAATATAGAACAAAACAAAAAGACAAAAAAAATACAATTTATGAAAAGACGAAGGACTGAACAGAGCTAGTATAGACTATATAGATCCTGGCTTTACTTATGGATATTCCATTTTCTTAAATCCAGGGTATTTATTTTCAAGGACCTCCTTACCGGTTTTATTATATTATTAACGGCTTGATACAAAAGACTAACGTAGTAAACCGTTACTGAGCATAAAGCGATGGTCATCTGAAAAATGAAACAGATTAAATAATTTCGAACTATATCTGCTAAATCGAAAACTTTATAAAAAATCTAAAAACTTTTTGCGTGGCTCATATTACATTGGGTATTTTTTTAAGTTAATAATATTAGCAGGGAATAAAGGGATGTCAAATGGATTGGTTGTCAAACGATACATTTGTCAAACAGTCAAACTACATCAAACCGATACAGTCAAATAAGTTGACCGATTCACATCAACTTCACTCGAAAAGATATCGAAAAATTAATTACTTAATTATTTTAAGGTCTTATAGTAGTATTGCTGCCATAACATGTTCAGCCAAGTTAGGGGTGTGAAAATCTAAGGTCAGGGATGATGTCTTAATGCGATTCAATTCCTATTCAGTTTAGGTTTGCTCGCTGTCAGATTCATAGGTACTAAAAATATCAGCTAAAACCTTTTTTTTTTATGGTGTGGAAAATGCGCCTTACGGTACGGGTTTACCGGGGGTATGTGGGGCTCTCCCGCGACGGCAGGCATACTCACTAAAAACCACACGGATTCCCTATTTAGTCGTATGTGAGGCGTTACGGGAGCACTCGGTGTCACCGCGATGCCCCACGACCATCCCGGGATGGGGTTCCCTCTTCGCGGCACCTGTGCAATGCAGGTTTGGGAAATCCCGCCCTCCCCCGCTGGTGCCGCTTGGATTTTTTATAGAGGTTTTCTCCTCGTGGCCCCCGTCTTGAAAAAGACAGCGGCCCACGTTCCGACACCACGGGCCGGGTTACGTGTTGACCGACGGTGGCCGAAGCCACGCCGCTCCGCGATCGCGTCCCTTACGGGGCGCACCGCTCCGACGGCAGGCTTGTGCCCGCCGACACTCATGTCAGCTCTCACACCCTCATGTACTACTCTGAAAGCAGAGCGGTACCGAAGGCATGATCGCGTCCGTCACCAAAAGCACCCGCGGGTGCGACCCTCTGGAATTTTATAGAGGTTTACTCCTCGCGGCCTCCTGTCTTGAAAAAGACAAGCGGCCCACGTTCCGACCCCACGGGCCGGGTTACGTGTTGACCGGCAGTGACCGAATTCACGCCGCTCCGCGATCGCAACCCGTAGGTCGCACCGCTCCGACGGTGAACTTTCGGCCCCGTCAATAAGGCTTGCCCTCACCTTTCCCTGCAGGTACTTTGCTCAGGTTCATCTACGTCAAAAAGGCACCTAGAGGCGCCGCCCTCACTGCAGGTCCATTTCTGGACCCGCTTGCTCAGATCCCCCGCAACGAATTGCGGGTTCACCATACCACCCCTCCCCCCCAGTCGGATATTAGCCAACAGTTAACTAACTTAAAAAATTAATTAATAAACCGTTGTTGCCCAGGGTGCACCGGCCTAAGCGTTGCCCCCCCCCCCCCCCCCCCCCGTGAGGCCAAGAGCCTCTGTTAGAAGGGAACTGTAACGCTAGAGCTCTCGAGGAGGTTTCCGACGTCGCACCCCCATCAGCTAAAACCTGAACTGAGTCGGAATTGAGTCGCATTGAAACATCATGTTAAGTCTCCAGGGATTTACAAGTTTCACCTGAGTTGCAAAGCATTCGCGTAGATTGTCACTAGCGGTCACTAACAGTCGGCTAGCATTAGCCCACTTCTCTAATTCTCCACGGATTCCCCTCAATTCACCATCATTCAGCATTTCTTCTTCACCGTTTAATTTACTCAAAACCGCTAATACCAACTTGTTCAAAATGTTTAACGGAACAACGATGAACTCGACGTACTCATAGAAGACGAAGTGCTCGTAATAGAAACGGTGTTGTTCAATCATTTCGTGGGCGTACATTATACAATTAAATACAGACGGTACGATGAACAAAGCATCATAAATTAAAGCCCATGTTAAAGACAACATTGCAACAAAAAACAAAACAGCATCTATGTGGAGTCTTCTTCGCTGCTTTTTCATAAAAGTTACTTGCGTTTCATCTTCTCCAAAAATCTCATGAAATGCGTTGATGTTCAAAACAAATGCTTTATGTTTGTTAGAGTTAATGACGCCACAAATTATGGCCGCGAGCGTATTAAGCATCGAACACCATATGTAACTTAAAAAAAAAATGTACGTGACTTTATCCCATTTTAATGATAAACCGCCAAAACTATATGTTACAACGTAAACAAAAGTTCCAATCATGTAGCACGATTCGATAAAGACACGTATCTGTACCAATCTCTTCCGGTTTTCATTTAAACTTGTGTAGTTGCGGTAAATGCCGAAAATGTTTTCTATAAATATAAGTTTTTTAATTATGTCAATATTGTGCATTATTAGCTCTGTTTTGAAACGTGTTGTTAAGTAAATGGTTCGATGAAGACTATTCAAAATGCGATTGTCGTTAGTAATCTATCAATTACTAAATTGATTGTCATAAATAATTTATTATTAATTTAATCACTTAAGTTAGCCAGTGACGTAAAGCCAATGTTTTAATGAAATCAATAGAACGGAAATATCATTGTTTAATAAAATATTTAAAAATTCGCCAAACATTGCGGCGATTCTGCTCTTCGATTGGTCAGTGTAAAGACAAGTAGGTAACATTAGTTGAACAAGAAGACATTGATATAACAAGTAAATTAATTGCACATGATCGTGGCAAATAAATGGAACTAAAAAAAATGAAATGTTTCCTAACCGACTGGCCGTTTAGGAATCAACATTTTTAAATAAAAAATAAGCAACATTTCGGCTTAAAGAAACTTTATTACTTAATCTCAAAAGAAATATACATTTCACTTCTTGAGAAAGCATGCCTTATGATATAATTATGTAAGTGAACTTTGTTGAAGTAATATTATAATTATTTATAATTTATTTTTAACAACGGAATAAAACAAACATAGAATAGAAAATAAGCAAAACAAAATAATGTCGTGTGAGTACAATACATACATAAATTCCGTAGCAAAATATTGATCAAATGGTTCACAAATGTACAAGCATAATTTTTCTAACTTCGGGCATATTTAAAAGTACGCACTGCGTTGATGCCTCCGACATCAACTTGCACAAATGCTTAAAACACACCAGGGTCGTACACAAGTGATGAGAATACTAAATTTGTTAAAGTATGGGCCTTGAGTTTATGCTTAAAAATATTTAATGAATTTGTATTTTTTCTTCCCTTCGGCAATTGATTACATAAACCCGATCCTATATGATGTATTAACCAATACCTTTTTATTTAACGTAAGTCTATCGGGCCGTTTGGCGATATTGCAAAAAATCAAGTTTGCATTTAATATTGTGATAATATAATTCATACAATAAATCGTAGAATAAATGCAGTACAAAAAAGATCGTTAAGAAGTATGGAAAATGTATCACTGAAAAATAGAATAACTAATAGTATGATAAGGGAACGTGCGGGTGTGTAAGAGGATATAGTGACGAGGATAGAAAAGTATACTTAGTTGGTTTGATCTCTTAGAGCGGATGGATGAAAGAAGACTAACTAAACAGATCTATATGGGGAATGTGAAAGGTTGCGTTGGGAGGGGAGGCCTAGACGGAGGTTCCGAGACCAAATAGGAGGCGTTTTGGAAAAAGGTCAGGTCAGGAGTACCCGACGAGCACGTATGAAGAGATTGATGAATGTGGATGAAGCGAAAGAAGTATGTCAGGATCTTAGCAAGTGGAACAAAGTAGTCTCTGCCTACATGCACATGCACAAATCACGTCATTATCCCTTACGGGGTAGACAGAGTCTATGGTAACAGGTACCTACAGGCCACATTTAGCTAGATTGTGGGCGTATAAGTGGAAAATGGAATCAAAATAGTGATGGGTCTCTGCCTACATCTATAGGAAAGGCGGTATGTATGTGTGTATGTAATTTTGATCATATTACAATATCGATCAAACGGTCCGATAGATTTATGTACGGTGGAAACTGTCAACTAAGACGACGTTATGACAGTTTGAAAATGTGACGAAACGGTTCGAGTAAAGGTAGGTAGTGCCCGCCTTTTTTTCCGTCTTGGCGGAGGCACTGCTGTGTCCCCAAGATATCTAATGTAATGAATACAAAGTGTTCCGTTCAAGTTTTAAGTTGGTCTCAAAATACAATTTTAAATTGAATTGTTTTCTGCTACAAAAACAAACTAGTGGCTTATACAATCTTTACTGAAAATTGTGCATAAAGCAGTGCTATTATTAAACAATAATCTCATTATAACTAAGTACATTATAGTCTAAGAACAATCTTGGAACACACTTAATTATACTATACAATACAATACAAATACTCTTTATTGCACACCACAAATCAGTACAAAACAATACAGAAACAAAGAACTAGGTAGACAATAGGCGGTCTTATTGCTTAATAGCACTACCAGACAGCCAATAAAAGAAAGAAACAATCTTTCCACCACACAAACACGGATGCGTTTCCTTTTTTTTTATTGTCTGTCTTACTCAATGCCTTAATGTCACACTGTAATATTGTGTAAGATATTTTATAAATAAATAAATAAATAAATAAATATTATTAGTGATTATTAAGTTCATGGGATTTATGTGTTTTATGTGGCAGTAGTGGAGGGAGGGATTGCATGAAAAACATATATTTCACACAGATTCGGTCTCTTGCACGTGAGTAACTGAGTAGCAAGGTAAATATTTTTTTTTCATTATTCCTGCGAAGTATTACGGATTCATTTTAAGGCTGTATGAGAAGAGTTTGCCGCTCTATACAACATGGTTGAATTGGAGTAGCACGATGCTATAGTTGGCGACGAGGGCAAGGATGGTCGAAAGCAGCGCCATCTGCACGACGAGCGAGGACAGCAGGCGCACGCGCAGCGGCGCCGCGCGCAGCCGCCGCGCCAAGCCTGACGCCGCGCGCGCGCACTCCGCCGCCTCCATGCCTGCAACTGTATATTATACACTCTAACTGCCTTTGATTTTATCTGTTGGAAGTTGAGTATGATAGTCATCACCATCATCATCATCTCAGCCATTACAATTCCACTGCTGGACATAGGCCTCTCCTTTAGATCTCCAATAAGACCGGTTGAAAGTGGCTATGGAAGTATGATAGTGTTCCTTAACAATGTAGTTATAAAATGTTTTACAACGTTATAAGACATTTGTTACAAAACATTCTTATCGCAAGTTGTAAAAAAAGAATCTTTACCATGTTACTATACATATATATTATTAACCGTGCACTCGTGTTTTAAAGTGTTGTACAACGTTACAAAACGTTTGTTTATATTATAGCATTTTATAACAATTACAGCAAGTTGTGACAAAATTTATGAAGCGTCATTGAATGGTACCGTGTTTTATGTGACACAAAACTTTATAATACCAGTGTGGCAGCATTTTAAATAGAGTAAAATATTGAATTTATATTCCTTACAGGGATTAAATTATGCCATGAGCTTTTCGGTGAAGCAAAACATCCTGACGTAAACAACAAAATTCCACACCGACACATCCTAACACTAACAATATCTGATTATCTTTCTTAACATTCGTCCCAACACCTGCACTCGCTTGTCGTTGAATTTACCAAGAAAAAAGTTAATATTTTTCATAACCAGGGTTTAAATTCTTATAGGTACATTTTGATTTGAGTCGCTTACTGATATGCTTGCGGATACTTATACTTACGCCCCACCAATAAATTGTTGAGCAAGCACAGGTTTTTATGTAGATCTTCTGCCTTCCTCTGCGCCCGTTGACCAGCGTTCACTACGAGTATCTCTAGCAATGTATAGTAAGTAAGCTCGATCATATTACTTCTAAAACTGCCCATGTATAATACATCCTAGAATCAAACAAATGTATAATATACTCAGCCGCAAAAAAATGTGGACCTCATTATGTATGCAATATAGGTAATTTTGTATGGACTGCGCCAAATTTTGTGCCGCCAAGTTTATTTAAATGGAATGTTAAAAAACACAAACCACGTCATAACAATCGTTTTCCCGCACTGATGTTTTAGTGTTATAAAAACGTTAAAATATTTTGCTTTAATTCTGCATACAATTTGTGATAAAACGTTATAAAACAATGTTTTATAACGTTATACAACACTTTATAACAGCAGTGTGAGAGCAAAATAATATAGAACAAAACAAAAAGACAAAAAGATACAGTTTATGAAAAGATGAAGGACTGAACAGAGAAGCCAGTCTATCTTCACTTTACTTATGGGTATTTCATTTTCTTAAATCCTGGGTATTTATTATCAAGAACCTCCTTACCTGTTTCATTATATTATTAACGACTTGATACAAAAGACTAACGTAGTAAACCGTTACTGAGCATAAAGCGATGGTCATCTGAAAAATGAAACAGTTTAAATAATTTAGAATTACATCTGCTAAATCGAAAACTTTTTAAAAAACTAAAAACATTTTGCGTGGCTCATACATTGGGTATTTTTTTAAAGTTAATAATATTAGTAGAAAATAAAGGGTTGTCAAATGGATTGGTTGTCAAACGATACATTTGTCAAACAGTCAAACTACGTCAAGCCTATAAAGTCAAATAAGTTAACCGACTCACATCAATTTCACTCGATGGTATATCGAAAAATAATTACTAAAGTATTTCAAGGTCTAATAGTAGTATTGCTGCCATAACATGTTCAGCTAAGTTAGGCGATGATGTCTTAATGCGATTCAATTCCTATTCAGTTTAGGTTCGCCCGCTGTCAGATCCATACTAAAAATTACAGCTAAAACCTGAACTGAGTCGGAATTGAGTCGCATTGAATCATCATGGTAAGTCTCCAGGGCTTTACAAGTTTCACCTGAGTTGCAAAGCATTCGCGTAGATTGTCACTAGCGGTCACTAACAGTCGGCTAGCATTAGCCCACTTCTCTAATTCTCCACGGATTCCCCTCAATTCACCATCATTCAGCATTTCTTCTTCACCGTTTAATTTACCCAAAACGGCTAATACCAACTTGTTCAAAATGTTTAACGGAACAACGATGAACTCGACGTACTCATAGAAGACGAAGTGTTCGTAATAGAAACGGTATTGTTCAATAATTTCTTGGATGTACATTATACAATTAAGTACAGACGGTACGATGAACCAAGCATCATAAATAAAAGTCGATGTTAAAAAAGACATTGCAACTAAAAACAAAACAGCATGTATGTGGAGTCTTCTTCGCTGCTTTTTCATAAAAGTTACTTGCGTTTCATCTTCTCCAAAAATCTCATGAAATGCGTTGATGTTCAAAACGAATGCTTTATGGTTGTCAGAGTTAATGAAGCCACAAATTATGGCCGCGAGCGTATTCATCGTTGAACACCATATGTAACATAAAAAAAAAATGTAGGTCACTCTATCCAATTTTACTGATGTACCGTCAAAATTAAATGATACAAAGTAAACAAAAGTTGCAATCATGTAGCACAATTCGATAAAGCCACGTATCTGTACCAATCTCTTCCGGTTTTCATTTAAACTTGTGTAGTTACGGTAAATGCCTAAAATGTTTTCTATAAATACAAGTTTTTTAATTGCGTCAATATTGTGCATTATTAGCTCTGTTCCGAAACGTGTTGTTAAGTAAATGGTTCGATGAAGACTATTCAAAACGCGATTGTTAGTAATCTATCATATACCAAATTGATTAAGTGTCGTAAATAATTTATTGGTAATTTAATCACTTAAGTAAGCCAGTGGCGTATAAGCCGATGTTTTAATGAAATCAATAGAATGGAAAACGGCCAAGTCACACAACATTAACTATAATAATAAAGAAATCGCATTAAGCAACCTTAGACTTTGTCTAGATTTCATTACTTTTTAGAGATAAACAAGCAGCTCCATCTTGACTTGGCTAGTTTTTTACAGAATGTTTTTGGTGGGATATAAATGTTTAATTGGATATTGAAAAATTTGCCAAACATTGCGGCGATTCTGATCTCCGATTGGTCAACGTAAAGACAAGTAGGACAATAGTTGAACAAGAAGTCATTGTTATTACAAGTAGATTGCACATGATTGAAATGAATGAAACTAAAAAAAGGTGAATTTTGAAAAGTCATTCTATTTAGTCTACTTTAAAGGCCATTACTTTTTATTTCAGATGAATAGGAGACAGTATTAAGTATCAGATAATTATAACTTGATTTGACTTGAGATACCTATTAAGATTTAGTAGTTTATTTATGAATTGTTTGTTGTATTTTGAGATGTACGCTCTATTGTGGCTTTCACTATATGGATATTTTAAACTCACTCTTTGTCGGTTTCTCGCTTAATGCTCCTCTCATTTACTCAAAGGTTAACTGGTAGAGATCCCTTATAGGGATAAGTTCGCCTTTGTGCATATATTTAAGGTCTTTTTTTTGTGATTTGTCTCTACTTCTCTATATTTGTACAATAAAGCATTTACTTACTTACTTACTTACTTACTAAGATGTACCTGAGCAAAGTTTATAGAATCATACGGTCTATGCTATCGAATTCTCTAAATCAATTCGTATTAAGCAATCGCACTACTAAATAAATGTCATCATACATTTTTTTAACGAAACTGTCTCTTTATTCTACGATCGTCATCCATCGGAATATTAAAGTTTCACAACTGACGACTCAATCTATTTAATACCAGAAAGTAATAAAGAAGACTGCTTTTAAAACACCAGTTGTATGTGTCTGTCAATCATCACGAATAACATAATCGTCACTGAACATTAAAATAATGTGGAACAGCGACCAGTAAGCTGTCAGCTCAGTAACTCGCAACGCCTGCATCAAAATGGCCGATGTTAATATTATAAAAATACTCATAACCGTAGAGAACTTCTTAGGGTTGTATAAAAACTACACGTTTTTAAAAGGAAAGGTTAGACATTTAGTGAAATTACGGATTTGCGCAGACGTTTGCTTGATGCTGTCCGGTATTTGCGCCTTCTTCGGTCATTCAGATCTAAGCGGTGCTACTTTAGTTGACGTGTTCGTTTTCTATTACGTTGCGTTCATTACATCCAATTCAATTATTGCAATAATTTTGAGCTTCATGAATTCAAGTTATTTTAAAGAGTTTGTGATAAATATCAAAATGATCCAAATGCTATTCGATAAGGACTTGTTGTATCGAGAAGCGAAACAAAAGCAAGATAAAAGGTTCTATGTCGACGTAACACTTTTTATCGTCAGTTTGATTTGTATGTCATTCTTTTATGTATACGATTCTTTTATAACAGACCAACTCTCGATACTAGAATTTGTGGTAAAGATAATTTCTCATTATCGTTTTTTTTTTGAAAATTTCATTTTCATTGAATTCATTGAGATGATTTTTGGGTCTCTGAAGTTTTTGAATAAGTCCGTGGCAGTTGTCATAGAAAAGTTGAATAAGGAGAAAGATGAAGCGAAGATAATTGAGACGCTGCGGCAAATGCCTGGCGAGTTAGAGAAATGGAATGAAACCAATCACCTCTTACTAACTGCTAACAATCACCTTTGCAACTGCTTTGGAACTCAGGTGATGATTACTGAGTGTTACATTATAAGCTTTGGCCATTAATAATAGCACCGAGGCCTTGGAAGTAGCCAATTGCTGGATGAGTAACTTGTTTATAGTGAAACGAACCGCAGGTGAGTGTTTTTTAAAGTTACGAATCCAGCAATTGCTCTTCCAGCTGAGGCAGATAAAATATAATGTCTTTCTCAAACATTGAGAGGAAATGAAAATAAATTTTGAACTAAACTTTTTTTTTCCAAAGTAGATGGCTTCTGTCCAATAGGACTGCACTAAACTTCCTCGCAACTTTTCACGTTCCCGCCTATTTTCTTAAGTTTTTTTGTATCATCTCTTCTCTTTTTTTTTTCAATGTCTTAAATAGCTTACGGTGACCCGTAAGCTATTTAAGACATTGATAAAAACGTTAGGCTCGAACAAAACGCGCACTTCTATCGACTTGGCTGTATGACATTGTTGTTCATTATTTCATAATCTCTTTTCACGCCACTGCTCGGAAATGTGGCAAAAGATGGTCAGTAATGGGACCCCAAAACAAAGTATAGTTGAATGAACAGACCAACTATGAATTCAAACAGGCCAACAATAACATTGTTGGACAGCTCCAAAGACCAAGTCGTTCAATCACATCGGCATGCTGATCCCTGATTCCACCAATCAGCACACAATTTGTGATGCTATACACAAAATCGACCAATCAGAACACGTCGTGTGCTTCATATTACATTTTTTTAAGGTTTATCCCATCAGGGAGAGGCAAAGGAAACTAGGTCCATACAGCCACGTCTGACGTAAATTGTTTTGTCTTTAATGTTTAAGCCCTGTCTTAAAGTCCGAGTCGTCAGTCCGTCGTTGTCACGTCATATTAAAACTATAAGCGATTATGGGTGTGTTTGATAAGCACTTCGAAGGGCTTTGCTTAATAAAATAACATAACAAAAAAAAGCCTTTGCGTGACTGGCCACTTGAGCGCCCTCGTTTTTTTTTTTAAGTAAAATTTGGCGGGAGAGTGAAACTTTACTGTTGTATTTACGCTCATGTTTTTTATTTCCTCGCAGTAGTCGTGAAAAGCACTATGTAATGTCTCGGCCAAAAGTGCAATAGATGGAATAGTCTCTCTTCGAGGGCCTCACCTGCGGCTCGGCCCTCGAACTCACTCGTCCATCTATTGCTCACTTTCCAGCCTCTACAACAATGTACTATTGACTTAAAAAAAAGTTAAAAACCTTCGATCAACAATACAACTAGATTCACGGTCCCATACAAAATCAAAGCGAAAAAGTGGCCCTGTTGCTTATGCTTATAGCTATATCTTTTTTACCATCTTTATTAACGTAAAATAAACCTTAAGTCTAAGCAACAAAGATCCAAATAGTTATAATTGTATATAATACTTACGACGTTTCGTCACAAGACGTGCGAAAGCGTTCGATAAACAAAAGAACTACCTTCGTTTCAAAAACATGTCATTTTATTTGAGGAACAGGGTAATAATGGAGTCGCAATTAAGTATATAACTCGATTTTTTTTATTTGAGAGATATTTACAAATACAAATAATAACATGAATTTTAATAATTAAGCATACACACACTTCCACCACTGCTGAACACAGGCTTCCTTTAAGAACGAGAGGGATTGGGCCATAGTTCCCACGCAGGCCCAGCCAGGCAACAGCCGTAGTAGCCTAGTTGTTCGGTCTACCTACCTACTATAAGCTAATGGTGAAGGAAAACATCGTGAGGAAACCTGCACAGATCGGCGAAGAACTTAAATAATGGCTGTGAAATTATCCGTTTATTAATTACCCTTAAATAAATTTAGTTTGATATATAGCTGTCTTTTAGAGCAGTTTTTTGCCTGAGAGGATTCTTTTTTACAATATATTTGGCTATTTCCAGTTATGTCGAATTTGGCAAAATAAATCGAACGTATAGCAGATTTTTGTAAGTTCTGTAAGTCCTGTAAAGTTCTTCTTCTCTTTCTCTCGCGACAATAGTTATCCATTCCGCACAGCAAAAAGGATCACTAGGAAATCTACAAAAATTCACAATATTTATTTTATTTTAAAACGAGAACTACTCCATAAATTTCTTGTTCTAAAACCACCGATTATTGTCAAGATGGTGGGCCAACATTGGCCGAACAATAAATTATTGATTTTAAAATGTAAACTGCAAATTTTTACGCACTTTATGAAATACTGACTTTTACTTACTTAAAGAAAGATATTCCTTCCGAAACCTTAGTGTTTCGGTGGCTGTTTTTGCAATTTTTGAACGCACATTGTGGCATTTTGACACGTCCTCACGTTGGCCGAGGTTGGCGCATACTGTCAGAAATAAGACCACAAATTTATTTTGTGGTCTTATTTCTCGGAGCCGTTTTCAGAGCTATCACCGTGAATCTAGTTGTATTGTTGATCGAAGTTAAAAACAAATGAAAAACAGTCCAGCAATCCGATTTATGGTCAGAAAATCGCGCCTGCAATGTAATTCGGCTGTCAACAAGGCCCTTCGTATTCTGTTACTTACTTACAATGACATTTACGACAATGTTTGAGAAAAGATCTTTACTTTTATCCAGGCTCTCAGGTATCAACTTTTTTCAGATGATGATATCTTTAAGCGCTGTTACGATTTACTGCGTCACACTTCTGTATAATGGCATCTTCTTCTTAGTTAACAAGGTAAGAAAATATTTATCCATCGAAATTTACATTTTGAAATTGGTTACATTTTTGTTTTATAAAATAAATTTATGTGTGCTCCCAGCATTCTACGAATTATATGTCTATCGGCAGTACCTTGATTTCATTGCTGAGCCTCGTAGTAATAAAGCTACTATTAGTATCTGCTGGCCAACGGATTCAAAACCAAGCACAGAAATTCAACCGAAATACAGTGAATCTCCACAACATTCTTGTCGGAAGTAAGTATTTCGTGTATAAGTTCAGCAAACTAAATTAAAATTAAATTTAAAGCTCATAATAAATGAAATCACTAGGTATTCTAAGTTATTTTAAGGTAGCCTAAGTTTATATTTTAATTATGATGTAGAGCGTGAAACTTTTGAAGGCGATTTTATTGGTGTTTATTTTTTAGTGTAAATTTATGCAGTAACAAATGAGGATGAAAAATAAAAGGCTAGGTACATAGTATAAAACAAAGTCGCTTTCTCTGTCCCTATGTCCTTATGTCCCTATATTATGCTTACATCTTCAAAAAACTACACAACGGATTTTGATGCGGTTTTTTAAATAGATAGAGTGATTGAAGAGGAAGGTTTTTATGTTTAATTCTACGCAGACGAAGTCGCGGGCAGAAGCTAGTAATTTATAAAATCATCCTTTTGTACTCATAAGTCAAAGAAGTTTACAGAATATACTTCTCTAATCTATACTTTTATACTATACTTTTTTTGTACAGTATATTTATATTTACTAGCTGTGCCGGCAAACTTAATTTCGCCATAGAATCAGTTTTTGTTATATATCTACGTAGGTACGTATGGTGGCGTAGAGATGGCGTTGCATACGAAATATTTCTTTTTTTTGTAAATTTTTAGTATTTTTAATTAGTTATTCTACTATTCGAGGTGGAGACACATGTAACAAATCAATGATCATAAAAAAAGATCCGGCCGTAAATAACCTGACTTTGTTTTATAATGTACAATTTAAAAAACTCGCATCCCGCCGTCGGTACGTTAGTGTATGTGTGTTCAATAAATAAGATGATTTGTATGGAGACAAAAATATGACTATTACATTTATCAAACCATAGTAAATTAAGCCATCAGCTAGTTAGACGTAGGTAGTCATAGGGCATTTGAAGTTTCAGGCGCGGAGGCGGCGGCGTGCGCGCGCGCGGCGTCGGGGCTGGCGCGGCGGCTGCGCGCGGCGCCGCTGCGCGTGCGCCTGCTGTCCTCGCGCGCCGTGCAGATGGCGCTGTTTGCGGACATTCTAACTTTCGTCGCCAACTACACCATCGTGCTGCTCCAATACAACCATGTTGTTTAGTAAAAAAAGTAATCCAGTAGATTCTCTTTGTGTGTCTACTTTTGTTACTGATTTCTCAATCTATACTAATATTATAAAGAGGAAAAATTTGATTGTTTGTTTGTTTGTTTGAATTGAATAGGCTCCGAAACTACTGGACCGATTTCAAAAAAAAATTTGCCGTTGCAAATCTAAATTATCACTGAGTGACATAGGCTACTTTTTACCGCGGGAAAATACCTTTTCCTACGGGAAAATTATTTTTTTATAAATGTGTGTGTATATCTATACATACAAAATTCAAAGTCCTGACTGACTGATTGACTGACTGACTTAACTATATATCAACGCACTTCCCAAACCACTGGACTTAGAGACTTGAAAGCTTGCACATATACAATGTACATCCACTAAGGAAGGATGCTTGCTTGCACGCTTGCTTGGCAAGCTTACTTGCATGCTCACTGCGTGCTTGCTTGCACGCTTGCATGTCATGCTTTCATGCATTCTCGCTGAGTGCTTGCTTGCATGCTTGCTTTCCTGCTTTCATGCCTGCTTGCATGCCTGCTTGCATACTTACATGCTTCCATGCTTGCTTGAAAGCTTGCAGGTTCACTTGCTTGCTTGCATACTAACATGCTTGCATGCTTGCTTGCATGCCTGCTTGCATGCCTGCTTGCATACTTACATGCTTGCATGATTGCTTGAAAGCTTGCAGTTTCGCTTGCTTGCTTGCTTCTTTGAAATGCTCATGGTTCACGCGTGCGAAGCCGCGGGCAAAAGCTAGTATTAAATAATTAAGTTGGTGGGATTTATATGTGTTTTATGTGGCAGTAACGGAGGGTGGGATTTCATAAAAAACATATATATTTCACACAGGCTTGGTTATCTTGCACGTGAGTAGCGGAATAGCAAGGTAAATATTTTTTGTTCATTGTGGTAGCGCCTGCGACGATTTCTATGCATCTACATAATTACTAAACATTTGCTGTATCCAACTGATTATTATTGTTACTCATTGATTAATTCAAACACAATGTTTTTAATGTGTGGTTTAAAGTTCATTCATAACTTCAAACTTGCGAGACTATATACTTTCGCTAAAAAACCTTAACAGCGCGATGCAGGATTGTCTCTCGCACGAGACAGCGCCATCTGTTGTGATACAGGTGAACTAATGCCTTACAAACTATTTCTACCCTAATTGATTAAATGTGGATGTAAGTTATCTAAATAAGTAGGCACGTAAATGATTGATGGAAGAATCTATAAAATAATTTGTACGCTATCCAAACATTATGTTTTTATTAAAAGCTAACACTTTTTGTAAATTACTGCGTCGTACATTTTGATAAACGGATAAGCTTGTCAGTGTCATTCATTATATTATTCTTAGTTCCCTGTTAACTGTCAGCAATAGCATTCGTACTGTATCGAGCATAAAAATGATAATTAAAATAATTAATACTCTTGGAATTGTCGAAAATATCATGGGTGTTCATCGTAACTTTTCAATGTTAACTGAAAATATGAAACTTCTAAGTCGGTTACGCATTTTTACCGAAATTTGCGCCATACTTCTGGCATACGTGTACATTTTCTGCTACAACATTGAGTATATCTCAGCTTTAAATGCCGATACATTCTACTTTGTTTTCCTCGTCTATTACATATCCTTTGAGATGGTGAACTCTCTTGTAGCCATCATCTTGAGTTATTGCTACAGTCAGCATTTTGAAGAGTTCTTTTTAAACATCAGTGCCTTACACCAGTTGTGCAAAACGGACTCGTTGTATAAAAATCTTACAAAAAGGCAATACAAAAGGTTTCATGTCGACATGTGTATTTTTACAGTTGCTTTCATCTTCATGGTATTGTTATACGCCTACGATTCATTTGGAATAGTTGAAGTGTCAACATTTACGATAATACTTTTTACAACTGGGACAATTCATCAATTTCGTTTTTTTTCCGAAAACTTCATTTTTTTCCAATTCATTAATATTGTCATTGGCATTTTTAAATACATCAACGGCTCAGTGTCAGATGTTCTTGAGAAATTAGACGAAGAATATTATTATGCTGGAACAGACAATGATGCAGAATTATGTAAAATTCGGAGCGAGCTGGTGAAGTGGGGCGAAGGAAGTCGGCTCTTGGTGGTAGCAAGCAATTGTCTACGTGATTGCTTTGGGGCTCAGGTGAGACTGATGATTTCTACTATACTTTTACCTCATGACGCGAACACCGTTGTAAGGGATGCACGGGGCACTGGGCAAATAATTTGAACACTAGGTTTTGTGATATCGAGTGGGGGCAGCGTTAGCACACGCGCGGCGAGCATCACGTGACATAGGCGACTAAATAAAAACCTGCCCTCCGTCGGGCTTCTAACGCTACCCTCAGAACTCTCATTTATTCAATAATAATCTATCTACCCACAACCTTAAAACTAGGAAACAACAATGTGTATGTGTGTGTGTATACGCGTCGTCTACAATCTCCCCCGCGTGTCGTTTCGGCGACACTAATCTACCTGTGGTAAGCGTGCGACGCGTGTGGCAGGTCGGCGATACATCGCTGTACTTGTTTGTACGTCCACGACCCTCACTCGCCCATCTCTCCCAGGATGTGTCCGTATGATGCGGCCTTTCGGCCAACAATTTCGTGACGAGTTTGGGTCCACTATCACGACGAGATCACCCTGACGCAAGTCTTCGGCATCCTCAGTCCACTTCGATCGCGGCAAGAGAGACGGAAGTATCTCTCTCATCCATCTGCTCCAAAATAAATCGGCGAGGCGCTGAGCTATCCGCCATTGACGTCGCAGGTAGAGGTCCCCATCGCAAAACTCTCCCGGTATTGGTAGACCCGATGACGAGCCAATCAAAAAATGGTTAGGAGTCAAGGTTTCTTGGGTATCATGGTCTACAGAGACATGAGCCAAAGGTCGGCTGTTGACCATGGCCTCCACCTCCATCAGCAGTGTGGTGAGCGTCTCGTCGCGAGGCGCTCTTTCTTTGAGCACTATTGTAAGCGCGCTCTTAACGCAACGAATCAACCGCTCCCAGGCTCCTCCCATGTGAGGACTGGCCGGGGAAATAAAATGCCATTCGACACCATAATTAGTGGCATACTCAGATAAGTATTCGTGATTCAGCTCGTTAAAAGATTTCCTTAACTCGACTTCGGCTCCCCTTAGGTTGGTCCCGTTGTCAGAGTAAATTTTTGCCGGCCAACCGCGCCTCGCAGCCATGCGACGCAGGGCCATGATGAGTGAGTCAGTTGACAAAGTGAATACTATCTCTATGTGTACGGCGCGTACGGTGAGGCACGTAAAAAGAACGCCATATCGCTTCTCATGTCGACGACCAACTGTAACGTCCATGGGTCCAAAAAGGTCTACGCCACAGTGTGTAAAAGGTCTCTGATGATGAGACAAACGACCATCTGGCAAATCACCCATTCTTGGAGGCTGTGGCTTTACTCTGCGTAGCCTACAGAAGAGACAACGTGAAGCAACGGTTCGAACAGTGGGGCGCAGTTTAATTACCCAATATTTTTGCCTGAGCTCATTCACCACCATTTCATTAAAGGAGTGTGCTGCGCGTTCGTGAAAATGTTTAACAATTAGTCTGGTGACGTAATCGTTGCCATCCAAAATTATAGGTCTCTTAACACTCGCGCTGACTTCTCTTGCGGCGTCGATGCGCCCCCCAACTCTAAGCAGACCGTCGTTACCAAGAACGGGGGTTAGGGTGCGAAGTCGACTATTGGAGTCGATGTTTTTATTTTGCTTCAACTGATCCAGTTCAGTCTTAAAATAAAGTTCCTGTGAATATCGTAATAGCAATAATTCAGCCCTTTCCAGTAAACAATTGTTAATCGTAGATGTGCCGCTCAGTTTGCATTTTGCTACAAATAATAAAACCGAGGCTGTCGCGCGAAGTAATCTGAGCCAGGACGAAAAACGCGTGGGATCGGGCACGGGTAAGTTGGAGTTATTATTACTATTTTTAATCACCATATGTATATTTTTCAATTCTAATTGTTCCCTATTAATCTTTTGTATGTTTACAGGTTCGCGCGGCCATTGATCATCGGACGAAGAAAGGAAGTCAGGTCCCGCATACCACTCGCAGGCGTTTTCTAGTCGGTAATTATTATTTTTAGTGGCAACGTCCTCTATGTTCAGCTCAGATGGAACGTAATGCCATTCTTTAGCGCTGCTTAATGAATCTATTTCACCGAGCCGGTTTGCTACAAAGGTGTTATAGTTTCGGTGGTCATTGCGTATCCATAACAAAACAGTAGTGGAGTCCGTCCAATAGAAAGTTCTGTCAATTTGTAACCTGTGTTCTTTTTTCAGTGTGTCCGCGAGACGGCATGCAAGCACAGCTGATTGCAATTCTAAGCGAGGTATAGACACACATTTTACCGGCGCTAAACGACTTTTACTCATCACGAAGGACACGCTAATATCATCCTTATTTTCATCACTATAAGATCGCCAATAGGCTACCGCGGCATATGCAGCCGGGGAAGCGTCGCAAAAAATATGTAGGTCAAGTTTATTTGTAAGCGAATTGTTTTGATTCTGAATAAAATACCATCTCGGAATGCGTAATTCATTTATACAACTTATTTGACTAATCCATTCCTTAAACACAACAAACATTTCGTCAGTCAAACCCTGATCCCAATCAATTCCTCGCTTCCAGGTGGATTGCAGAAGTATTTTTGCTTTCATAGTAAAAGGAGCCAACAATCCGTAAATATCAAAAATCGTCATGACCATGCGCAAGAGATCTCTTTTCGTTGGCTTTTGCTGGCCCTTTAATACGCCCTCGCTTATATTTTTAAATGATAAGTTAAAACCTAAACAATCTGTGCTCGGGTACCACAACAAACCGAGTGTTCGTTCAAACAACTCGTTTCCCTGGAAGTCCAAGCCTACGCACGCTGCACTTAAGGTACTTTTTGGAGCGGCTTCGCATACAACGGGGCTATTCGATGTCCAGTTCGTGATATCGAAACCACCTTGCGCGTGTATGTACGTTATGTCCCTCATTGACTTGATAGCCGCATCCTCAGTAGCGAAAGAGTCAACATAATCGTCACAATAATGATTACTTATTATAGCGTGCACTGAATCGGACATTGTTTGTTTAAAACGTTCGGTGTTAAGGTTTTTTACGTATTGTGCGATAAAGGGTGAGCAATTAGCGCCAAATATTAAGGAAGTCATAACAAAATGTTTTATTTTGCCGTCTACTTTCCACAAAAAACGAAGTGCATGTTGGTCTTCGGATCTTACATTTATGCGCAAGAACATATCGCGTATATCCGCAGAAATACCTATTTTATTTTCACGAAACCTAAGCATAATACCTATCAGAGATTCAAGCAAATCTGGACCTTGTAACAAGTAACTATTCAAACAAAGGCCGTTAGTGGTAGCTGCGGCGTCGAAAACCAATCTAAGTTTTTTTTTATTTGGGTTATCAACGCCGAAGTGGGGAAGGTACCATACCCGTGGTCCCGACTCATTCGGCTCAATTTCGCGAGCGTAATTATTTAAGAATAGGTGATCGATTCTTTCTTGGTATCGCTGAGCGAAGCCTGGGTCACGTGACATTTTACGCTCAATAGATCTCAAACGTGACAGTGCATTAGGCAGCGAATCTGGCATGTTGGCGCTGCACTTCCACGGGAGACCCACCTCCCAGTGACCATCAACTAGCTGCGCAGTACTTTTCAGTATTTCGATAGCCTTAAATTCAAGTCGATTCGGTCGCGCTGGTGCAGCGGTGACCCCCAGCGCATCGAGCTCGAATGATTTGCGAACAAGCTCATTCAGGCTACGATCACCGAGGTTATCGTCACTTGTTACCGTGGGTGTCACGTGACACACAGTATGCGTACACAAGTTAGCGGCGGCCGAGCCAGCGCCGGACCGGTTCTTATCAGGAGCATAGGGGGAAGATAACGTAGACATAACGCCGTGTACACACCAACCCAATGGAGTTAATGTAGCAAATGGTTCGTTTTTGTTACCAGTTAACAATTGCAAAGGTTTAATTAAATCATAATTATCTTGACCAATCAAGACTTTTGGTTTGAAATTCACTCCTGGAATATAATTCAATGTAATGCTATTTAAATGCTCGTAGTGGGAAGTATTAACTTTCAACATGTTTTGTTCGGGCAAATTTAATTCACTTATTTTTTGAGCACTAAATTCAAAAACGTTGTGACTATCTAAACCACTTATGCTACAACTTACAGTCTCTGATGTACAAACTATTTCGTTGTTTTCCCAGGCACCGCACATACGCAATTGTCTCTTTTGTCCTTTTAGACCTATCGAGTCCGCGATGTCACTCCCGATTAAAGAAATGGTCGCACCGTCGTCCAATAACGCGTACGTTGTGACCGCGCCCTTAGGGCCACGTAACACTACCGGCACGATTTTTAACATTACGATTGAATTAGACACTGCGATCGTGTTGTTTACACTTTCACTATGATCGTGTGTAGGGTCGCGGACGTCGCGGTCGCCGCTGTGGTCGTCGCTGTCATCGCTGGGGACGTCGTCGGTCCCTCCGGAGGCGGTGTGCACCTGCTGGGGCGGCGCGGCGGCCGGCGCGGGCCAGTGCAGCAGCTCGTGGTGCGGGAGCCCGCACTGATCGATCTCGCAGTTGGCGGCGGGGCATTCGTCTTTGTTATGTTTGTGTATGAGGCATTTATGGCACAAACGTCTCCCTTTAATGAAACGCCAACGGTCCCTTCGCATAGCTTTCTTGAACCTAGAACACTTAGGTAGTTCGTGATAATTATCGTGGCAAAATGCACATTTTTTGTCACCACCCGTTGCTGTAGCCGTAGTCTTATGAGATGACTGTGATTGTGCCAATATAATATGCCTATTTTCTTGGAATTTTCGTTCTTCGGGTTTTTTATAGGTATAGATATGACTTATACCTGCCATTGATGCCTTTGTGGCTTCATCGTATAAGAAATCAGAAAATATTTCGAGCTTAGGTTTATTTTCATCTCGGTGGGTATAAGAATAATCGGCCCACTTGGTAATAAGCGCAGTCGGGCACTTTGTTATAACCGCATTCATTAGCTCGGGACTACGTAAATAATCTATTTGTTTTATTGCTCGAGCGGCGGCTACGTAGTTTTTTATTTTTATAGAAAAGTTGACGAGCTCGTTATAATACGCTGGCGGCAACGGTGGTAGCTTTCTCAGTTGTGCAGTAATCCTTTGTATGATAGTTTCGGGCCTGCCGTAACGCAACTCCAAGGCGTCTATTATGGTTTTTGCCGACGTGTTACCAATGAGAAGTGACGATACCGTTTCTTTTGCTTCCCCGCGTAAACAATGACGTAATCGGCAGATATTCTCTGTATCACTGTATTTACATAGTTCAGAGGACTCAGTGTAAGCGTTTTTAAATGACAACCATTCTATTGGGTCACCGTAAAATAGTGGTAGCTCCTTATTAGATCTAGCGCGTAATAGAATCTGTTGATCGTCGATTGTAGCGGTGGTGATGGCTTTCTTTAGTGCGTCAGCAAGTTGTTGGATGTCGCTAGGCGCGGCCGCCGCGGCGGCCGGCGCCCCGTGGTACAGCTCACTAGGTGGCTGCTTCATGGCATCTTCGCGGCTACGGTTCATCCATTCGTCCACTTTTTGCATGTTGCGAGATCTAGCACTTACACTCCCGTTTTGCGAACGTTCTAGTCGGAGCACGGCGATCTCCGCAGCTAACTTTTTTTTGTTTAGCTCAATTTGTATGCGTGCGTCAGCTTCTGCTGCTTCCAATTCTAGCTGTTTCTGGCGGGCAATGAATTCAAGCTCGCTGCGATTGGAGTGTTTGCTGTCAGTTGATGCCGGAGCTTTAGGCAAGAGCTGCTGCGGAGCCTCGGTCTTGACGCTGCAATTGTCAGATGTACCTCCTCGTACACGAACATCAATGCTTTTTGCGGACATGGCTTCATCTGAATAGGCTTGAGCGTCAAGCAACTTTTTCGTGCCTTCTTGGATTGCACTTTTCATGATTGCTCGCTCTGACGTGGTGGCAAGTTTACACTTAGATGCTGGCGGAGTGTTAAACATGGCGGCCGACCGTTGTAGCAGCTATATCACAAAACTTTTTCCGTATTAATTCGGTTCGTAGGACCACTTTGTAAGGGATGCACGGGGCACTGGGCAAATAATTTGAACACTAGGTTTTGTGATATCGAGTGGGGGCAGCGTTAGCACACGCGCGGCGAGCATCACGTGACATAGGCGACTAAATAAAAACCTGCCCTCCGTCGGGCTTCTAACGCTACCCTCAGAACTCTCATTTATTCAATAATAATCTATCTACCCACAACCTTAAAACTAGGAAACAACAATGTGTATGTGTGTGTGTATACGCGTCGTCTACAACCGTGATTATACGTCAATTGACGGGATTCATGTTCCACAACGTACCTATCTATGATTGCGTTTTAAGGTGGCGACTGACTAGTAACCTTTGCTTGTAATGTATCGTTCACGGCGATCGTGTTACATTACAGTTGCATTACAGCTACGCGGCGAACGCTCGCCTTGAGCGCTCTGTTCGTTTGTGCTCCATTCTGTTTTAAAATGCCGGACCTGTACTGACTTGTAATACACTCAAAGGGATTCGCGTAAAAACCGACAGCTGAGTGGAGCACGCGGTGCTCGCGTCGAGCGGCTCGGCTTGTTGCACTGACTGCTGTAATGCTCGGGTTGTATCATGTTACATTACACCGAAATGTTACAAGTCAGTCGCCACCTGCGGCGGGCAGCGTTTTTGACGTTGCTCACGGCGGGCAAGAACGACCGCTCCCTAAAGCGATGCAAATGTACATTGCACCTTGTAACGTTGGTCAGTACCCAGTTTAAGGCTCCCGATCATATACGAACACAGCATATATAGACGCTGCAGGCGACAGACCGTTGCCCGCCGAGAGCGACGGGAAAGGAAAAACGAGGCGTTGAGAAATATTGCATGGAGAATTCTTATATCGTGTCGTATCCTTTAAGTCGGTCTGATTAAATAAGATAAACATACCTATGTCTCATAAAATAAATATTGTTGCAGGTCGCGGTTTCATTGTGTTCGGTCACAATTTATTACATCATGCTTCTGTACGAGAGCGTCAGTTATTTAAACACCGTGGTAAGAAAATTAAAGGAAAAAGATAACTTTTTGAAATCGGTTTAATTATTTTATACAGTTATTTTTCATTTTCAATGTAAGTTTAGGTGTTGGAGTCAGTAATATACATATACTAGGACACTACTGTGTTTTCACATCCACTTTTGAATTTAGGGTCATTTGTGAGACACATGGCATTGGCGTCGGAGTTCAAAAATTATTTATATTTACAATGAGCTTTTCGGTGAAGGAAAACATTTTGAGAAAACGTGCACCTGCGAAGCAATATTCAATGGTGTTTGTGAAGTTCCAATGCTCACTGTGCCCGCGTGGGACTTTAGTCCAAGCCCTCTTATTATGTAATAACTATAAGTATTACGAATAAACGAGTATGAGTATGAGTATGAGGCCTGTGCCCAGCAGGCAGTGGGACACCTATACCAACATACCGCGATACCTCTGTACATAGACTGGAGATGAGACACACAAGTATTATTTATTTTAAAGAAAAAAATATTTCTAGCGAATGTATCCAGCATTCATCAGAGGTACTGTATGCTCACTGGTGAGCTACACATTGATAGAACTACTGGTCATAACCGCTGGCCAGCGGGCGCAGAACCAGGCAGAGAAGCTCAGCAGAAATCTGGCAAACCTCCACAACATACTGATAGGAAGTGAGTACGATACAAGTTAGTACAAGTAAGTATGTAGAATTAAAGTCTCATCCCATATTCCCGTCTGTGGTCGGGAGTCTTTGTGCAGCAGCACCAAGACCTATCTGGTTGTCATTGGCTTGGGCCTTTAGATCCCTCTCAACAGTTGACCACCAAGCAGACTGCTTCTTCCCTTGGGCTGTGTTTTGATGTTGAGCGCAGTTTTTACACTCTTTACAGAGTAGTTCTTCTCCCTTCTCATTACGCGGCCATACCAGCGGAGTCTCCTTTCTTTTAACTTATCAGTTACTAACCTTCCGCCTGCAGCTTTGCCCGCGATAAATTAATTTTCCCGTAGGAAAAGGTATTTTCCCGCGGTAAAAAGTAGCCTATGTCATTCAGTGATAATGTAGCTTTCTAACGGCAAAATAATTTTTGAAATCGGTCCAGTAGTTTCGGAGCCTATTCAATTCAAACAAACAAACAAACAATCAAATCTTTCCTCTTTATAATATTACTAGCCTTCCGTCCGCAGCTTCGCCCGCGGTAAATTAATTTTCCCGTAGGAAAAGGTATTTTCCCGCGGTAAAAAGTAGCCTACCTATGTCACTCAGTGATAATGTAGCTTTCTAACGGCAAAAGAATTATTGAAATCTGTCCAGTAGTTTCGGAGCCTATTCAATTCAAACAAACAAACAAACAAACAAATTTTTCCTCTTTATAATATTAGTATAGATTATTAGTATTAGTATAGATTGGGGCTACCTTAAAGTATGTGTATATATTTACACTGTGCCTCACATTAATCTGGATTACTTCACCATGTAAGGTTACTTTCCCTTAACACCCCTCATCATCATCATCATCATCATCAGCCTGAAGACGTCCACTGTTGAACAAAGGCTTCCCCCTTAGCACACCATGAACGAACTCGCCACCTGCATCCACCGTTTTCCTGCCACTTTCACGATGTAGTCGGTCTACCTAGTGGGAGATCTGCCAACTCTGGCATGAAATTTGGCCCTGTCTCGATTAAAAATTATCTATATTGAATGCGCCATCGATCGGGCCATTCCGCTGGCAATCGTATAGTAATAATAGATCAGCAGCGAAAGAAAAAGAGCGATGCAATACGCGTAAGCTAAGGCGAGATGGGTAGACAAGACCACTTTTATTACGCATAAACGGATAACTCACGTGTAAAAAGTCGAGTGATGCTCGACATGTTTCGGACTATTTCGTAGTCCTTTTTCCAAGAGCGCTCGCCCCGGCGGCAGCGACACGAACACTGCGCGCCAGCGCTCTGCTCGCGCGGCTGTTCGACGCAACTGATAGCGGCGCACAACTACCCTCGTTTTCATCGTCATTTTTATTATTGTCAATGTCGGGCAGCACACAACACTCAGTTATCAGTTTATGTGTAATGATGATTAAGTCTCACGGTAGTTTCATGTTGAAAAGACCACTTTTCTTACATGCAATCTCTGTCCCGGTTATAGCTTTACGAATTTTACTGTTTTAGTTTTCAGTATTGTTTAGAATTATACAATCTCTGTGTCAAGGTAGTCAGTGTGTCTAATAGTTCCAGGTGAGGAGGCAGCGGCGTGCGCGCGCGCGGCGGCGGAACTGGCGCGGCGGCTGCGCGCGGCGCCGCTGCGCGTGCGCCTGTTGTCCTCACTCATCGTACAGATGGCGCTGCTCGCGAACATTCTCGCGTTCGTCGCCAACTATACCATCTTGCTGCTGCAGTTTAACCACGTCGTGTAGTCTACTTAATTAAGTGTCATATTATTATTGTGAAAGCTGTTCACTAACTTTAACGTATTTAATGGCGTTACCTTATAAATACATTACATATATCATAACATAATAAACGGGGGTAAGGCCTTGGTCGTTCTCACCCGCCACCCGCGGCGGGCAGTGGCCCGTCGCCCGCAGCGTCTATACCTACTCGTTGCTGTATGCATATAATATCACGTCTTTATCCCTTACGGAGTAGGCAGAGCCTAAGGTAACAAAACCTTAAGGCCAGGTTTAGCATGATTAAAGGCGTACAGCTGGAAAGGGAAATCATAATTGTGATAGGGTGCTAGCCGCATCGCCTATGACATGATTCCTAAGACTTTCACCCATTCCCTCGATGAGTTTTTACCATCTGCGCGGGAAGAGAAGCAACTGGTAAATTCTATGTTTTTTCTTTACTCCCAGACCAGCATGGAAGTTGCTGTGGTCGTAAATAATCGAGATCGGTCGATCTCACCCACTGCGTTTTTGACGTTACATAATATGGCACGCGAGAACGATTTGTGAACTCAGCATACAGACGCCGCTGGCTGGGGGGCGGGAAAGAACGGCCGAGTCCTAAGATGTAAAGGACTGTGAGAACCCCGCTGTAAGTAAGAAAGGTTAAACGATTTAGTATTAAAGTAAGAATTACGGTGACAATAAAATTTATTAAAAAAATTACTGCTGTTTGATTATAATCAGTTCATTTGAGTACCTAAATGTGCGACACATATTAATTTAATTTTTTTACCACTTTCACATAAATTCCTTGACATTTAATTTTAAGTGATGTAATTTTATATTGAATGACTAAATAAACATAAACATAAACAACATTAGCCACACATACCTAGTGTCCAATAAAGGGTTTTTTTAGCTTACCAGATGATTATGCCTTTACGCTACAAATCTTTCTTTAAATCTAGTTAAAAACTATTGGCTAATTGTCTAATTGTCTAATAAATTAGACAGGAAGAAAATAAACCATTTATTTCGTCGCATCTAATGTTGAGTCAGCCAATCGGTTCCTTCGTGGGGCATGGGAGCACGTGGGCTGGATAGAGCCCCATGAAAGTCTGAGGGAGCCAACCAGACGACCCTCGCGCAGGCAGCTTTCGCGCCCAGACTAGCAATATTTAACAATTTCGCACGGTATATTATGAATGTATTATACATATAAAACTTCCTCTTGAATCACTCTATCTATTAAAACAACCGCATCAAAATCCGTTGCGTAGTTTTAAATATTTAAGCATACATAGGGATATAGGGACAGAGAAAGCGATTTTGTTTTATATATGTAGTTATGATACAGCACTAAAATGCTGCTTGCTTGATGAGGATAAAGATAAGAAGATTTAAAAGCTGCCTTTGAAATACTTTGTAGACAGAACGGTTCATAAAAATGATACAATACAGGCTTAGGCAAATATCACATTATAATTAAAACACACTAGAAAAAAATTACAATATCAAGCCATCTACAACACATGGTTGAACTGTAACAGTAGGATGGAATAGTTAGCGACGACTGTGAGTATGTCCGCGAGCAGCGCCATCTGCACGGGGCGTGAGGACAACAGGCGCACGCGCAGCGGCGCCGCGCGCAGCCGCCGCGCGAGCACTGCTACGGCGCGTGCACACTCCGTCGCCTCTGCGCCAGGAACTATACACAAATAAAAATAATTTTCATTACAGTGCAGTGTGATATAAGCTACGGCTATAGTACATTGTATGTCAAAAGACAGTTCATAGAAAAGGTGTTTCGATATGCGGCACTTCCAGTTGCCCTAGAAATTTGCAATTTTGGATGAATGTAGCTAACAGTGGCGTTAAAGCAGTTGGGCACTTTATTGTGCAGAATTAGAGGAAAAGGCTAGTTAAATTCCCTTCGGCTCGCCTTCTGATATACTTGACGCCACGCCACTGGTAGTAGTAGCTATTACAGTCTTATGGTAAAATTTACGGAATAAATAAAATTTTATGACTGTCGTCTACGTATGCCACCAATATAAAATCACCTCAGACTACCTACATTTCGCTTAGGTGCAGGGTTCTAACTCTCAATTTTTATACTCACTTGGCAAATTTACACGGAATTTTCGGTTTGCGAGTTCGAATCGCACCTGGTCGGTTTTTATTTAATGTATAGTGTTAGTTATTACTTTTCACTGGATTATGTTGCACTACCTTTCCTTTTTTTAAGGCAACGTAAATGTTATAATTGTTAAAACTGCCAGTAATTAAAATCAAAAGTGAAATTGCAATGTGTTTAAAAGAAATCGAATATAAGCCAATAATCACATCATGTTTGCACTTCTATAGTTTTAATAAGTTTTCATTTGACTATTTTTGTAACGGCAACATTGTGCCGGTTAGGTGGTGGGGGAAAGGACTTGATGTCAGGCATTAAGTTGAGGTGGCAGATGAAAGGTGGCTTTGGTGAAATAAAGTTCTGTTACTGCCACTCCATTCTATTATTTAAATTTACCCTCACTTACAATACCTATACTTTCATGTAGCCCGTATAGTACTTACTTCCTACTACTATGTTGTGGAGATGTGCTAAATTTCTGTTCAGTGTTGTAGCCTGATTCTGCGCTCGCTGGCCAGCGGAGATAACCAGCATTTTTATCACCGTGTAGCTTATCAACGAACAAACTGTACTCCAGATTAACGGTTGAAAAAACTGCCGAAAAAAGTTAGCTTTTTAGAACATTTTAAATACCACAGAATATACAATCTTTTACTGAGTAATATCTATCATTAAAGCAGCTACAAGCATTTACGTCTTTAATGTAGCACGCAATCCGCAAGACAGTATTAGACCACTTTATTAAAATAATTATAAGTATGATTTTTTTAGATGTTCTTAGTCTTACCATAATTTTTAAATAACTGACGCTGTTGTAGAGAAGAATAATGTAGTAAATTGTGACCGAAATCAATGCAAATGTGATCTGAAAAATACATTGATCAAAATTATTTTTTCATTCATTTAACTAGACGTAATCACTCATTTGTCTAAAGTAACAGAGTTAACAAATGTATTGCTTTTCTTCTATTTCTTAAACGAGCAAGTTAGCTCAAAAGTGGTCTCCTCAAAAAACCTGCGAAGCTGTACTCTGTCACAGTATATATATAAGCTAAAGTATATATATATACTGTGACTCTGTCATGCTGAGCGGCAAGGGCTCTTATTTCTTTGGTGTTTTTGTGCCTCAATAATTTCTGATAAACGTGCGTAACGTTCATATTTTTTTTTTCCTTCTTTGCTTTCTATTTTTAACCAATTTTATTATTTATCTACCTGAGATCCGAAGCAATCATATAGACAATTGCTTGCGATCACCAGTTGCTGGCTTCCTTCACCCCACTTCACCAGCTCGCTCCGAATTTTCCGTAAATCGGGCTCGTTTTCTACTTCAAAATCTTCGCCTAACTTTTCAATAGCCTCCTTTACAGAGAAGTTGATGTATTTAAGAAAAAAGACAACTATCTCAATGAATTGTAAAAAACTTAAACTTTCGCAAAAGAAACGATATTGGTGAATCGTCCTAGTTATAAAATCTACTGTCGCAAGTACTGTTAATTCGACTTCTCCAATCCAATCGTAAACATATATAAATGTTATAAAAATGAACGCAACATTCAAAATAGTTACGTCAAAATAAAATCTCTTACATTGTTTTTTAGCTAAATCTTTATACAAGGGGTCGGCTTCGTATAGCTGTTGTACTTTAGTGATATTAAGAAAAAACTCATTAAAATTATTTCTAAAGCAATAACTCAATATGATAGCCACAAGAGAGTTAACTGTCTCAAAACACAAGTAGTAGAGCTCAAAAACGTAGTCAAAGGTTTCCGTGTCATGCACTGACAACAATGTGCATACATTGTAGAATAAATATGTAAATACAATAATTATAGCGCAAATTTCGGTTAAAATGCGCAACCGGACTACAGGTCTTATGCTTTCTTTTAACAATGAAAAGTTTCTATGAACACCCACGATATTTTCAATGATTTCAAGCGTATTTATTATTTTAATGACGGTCATTTTATGCGCAGTAAAACTAATTAAAATGGCGTTGTGGACAGCTCACATGAAAATACTTGTAAGTCTGATCTATAACATTATCCATTAACATCCTGTCGACGGAATAGTACACAATGTAAAAACTGTCGAGTGATGATAAAGTGATAGCAAAGCAAACTACATGACATACGATGTGTTAGGTATAAAGTATCTATCAAATTATTTTAATTAGGTTAAAAGCAAGTTGAGTAATTTTATTTAGAACGGACACAAATTTAATTTGTTATGTGTAACAAGCAAAGGTCTATACTTTCACTAATGTTCTATTTCTCCTGTCTGTTTGTTTTAGCCATCTACTTAAACTGTCTCTGACTTATTTCTTTCTTCTATTGGTTATCTGGTAGAGATCGTTTTGTTTCTGTATTGTTTTGTACTAATTTGTGGTGTTCAATAAAGAGTATTTGTATTGTTCTGAGACATTATAGCCTGGAGATGACGTCAATGACGATATTTCATTTTAAAAGAAATGAAATGCATAACAAAAAACTGCTTAGATACTTATTACCTCGGAAAATAATGATCAGTAAACATAATTTTAACTAGTAAGTGAAAATAGTAGTTAGAAATATTTATAATGCTTAATACACATTTTTACAACAACTTAATTGCATAAGGTTTAGTAATTACAAACTACGGTCCCGAACGACTTTTTGAATGAAAAAAACCACATTGAAATCGATCTATCCGTTTAAGAGCTACTATGCCACAGACAGACACACACACACACACACAAACACACACACACACACACACACACAGAGACATCGACGACACACCTATACTATAACCCACTTTTCACACGCACAAGCTTACCCAGAAACCACTCCTTGTAGACACGCAAAGATAAAGTACAGTTATAAATCTACACAACATGGTTGAACTGCAGCAGTAGGATGGTGTAATTGGCGACGAACGCGAGGATATCCGCAAGCAGCGCTGTCTGCACGGCGAGTGAGGACAGCAGGCGCACGCGCAGCGGCGCCGCGCGCAGCCGCAGCGCCAGCCCCGCTGTTGCGCGCGCGCATGCCGCCGCCTCCATGCCTGGAACTATACCAACTAGTTAGTTGTTGCCCGACTTCATCTGCATAGAATTCGTAACGCTATCCCGCAGGAATTACGCAATTTTCCGTGATAAAAGTAGCCTATGTGTTATTCCAAACTATAATTTGTCTATGTTCCAAATTTCATCCAGGTCTTTCCAGCCGTTCTGGCGTGAAAGAGTAACAAACATCCATCCATCCATACTTACAAACTTTCTCGTTTATATTAGTAGGATGGTAATTACTGGAGGGCACGAAGCCGATTGATGGTCGAGTAATGTTCATAGTCCGAGCGACGGCGAGACCGTCTACATAATACGAGTCTAGTAATTGCCGACGGCCGAGGTATTATGCAGTGTTTTTTAAACATTGTGAGGATATGAAAGAAAATGCTAAAAAGAAAAAAAATGTGTAAGCAAAATAATATAGGTAAAACCGAAGTAATAAATTTCATCTCAAAATCACTTTCTTTAATATTATGTATGCTATAAATATGCAGTAGGTCGCACTGGGCCGGCGTGGGAACTATAGCCCAAACCTGTTCATTAATGGTTTTTAAAGTTCTAAAGGCAGCTGTAGTTTTTGTGTTTATACAATTTAAATATTTCTATACACAAATAATAGAACATAATACTAAGGTAATAATAGCAAAGTGTCATATATTATAAAATTGTTCCCTTCTTATAAAAAAATGTATTTGAAAAAATCTTTTATTGAGTTGGCCAAAAACGCCTTTCACTTGTCAAAAAATTGACAATTTTATTCTGTTGTATTTTTTTCGCAATTCCTTTAAAAAACGTCGTTCGATACACGCGCGGAAATGTCATCCTTCAAGTAATGTACCTACTATATCATAGGTACCTACTCACTTGTTATTAGTGTGTTGTGAAGATGTGCCAGATTTCTGTTTAGTGCCTCGGCTTGGTTCTGCGCTCGCTGGCCAGCGCTCATTATTAGAATTTTCATCACTGTATAGCTTATTAGAGGGCACAGTGCATTCCACATATGCAGCGTAAAAGACTGTAAGAAGTATTTTTTTATTACAAAATTTCAAATATTATGTGAAACAGAAAACACGCTTGATGAGTCCGTGAGATCTTAAAATACCATTTGGATTTGTTTTGCTGTCTCCTTTAATCGGCCAATTCAAGTATCAAACCCATGAGAGTGAGTGAGACAGCCAGCTCTCGGGCTGTAATTGTTATACAAGATGGAAAAACGTACATTGGAAATTTTATAGCTAATTCTCTATTCATTTTCTTCTTCCACAAAGGAAACACTCTTTCATTCTTGAAAATAAACGAAACTGCAATCAGCAATATGCAATAAGTTTCTGACAGCTTTTTTGCTGACTGTACTTTTTGATGATTGTACTTGCATTGTCTTCCGCGCTACATTATGTGTACCAAATTTGTAGTCAATCGGACCAACCGTTGAAGAGTTTCCGCCCGCGGAGACGGTCCTGGCTGGGTCACCAAAACTCCACTACCAGATTACTTACTGGAGTCTGCAAAATTTCAGTTCAATCGGTTGAAGATATTTGCGTCAAAATTGAGCCGCAAGATTCCACCCGGACAAATATACTAACATACGTTGAAAGTTAATATAAAGCTAGTCAAAAATAGCTACAAATATTAAAAGACCGATTTCAACATAACCTTACTAAATACTCTTTCCTCTTACACAAAATACTCTTACCACTGTGTTTAAATAACTGACGCTGTAGTACAGGAGAATGATGTAGTAAATAGTGACCAAAAACCATGTAAATGTGATCTGAAAAAAAAAGAAAGAAATAAATAAATATCTTGGGACAAATTGGGTACCAGGCAACGGATAAATATACTTATATAATGTAGATAAATACACACAACATCCATGACTCAACATCCATCCATGAAAATAGACATGAACATTAGCTTTTTAACTTAGGCTCCACAGAAAAGCTGACGAAGTGATCTTTGTTTTTCGATGGTTCTTTGCGTCTAAATCATTTCAGCTATAAAAAAAAAATTACCGCAACACACCGAAGTTAAGCACTATCAAATGAATCAAGAAATTTTTATTCCTTGATTTTTATGTTTACTTTGTTTACGTGAGTTATCCGTCTATGTGTAATTAGTGTGGAGAAAGTTTACAAGAAGTATTACTTGTCAGGAACTGTTTGGCTTTTAAATTAAGATACTAGCATTTGTAGCTTTTACAACACAATACACACCAGGAATATTTATGGCTTAATTAATGCGTTTCATATTTGTTTGGTAAGCTGTTGTAAATACTTACTTCCTACCAAAACGCTGTGGAGATTTGATATGTTTCTGTAGAGTTTCTCTGCTTGATTTTGAAATCGTTGGCCAGCAATAACTACTAGCAGTTTCACCAGTATGTAACTAAGCAAAGTAAAAGCTATACTAGCAGCAGGGATGGAACTCGTAGATTTCTGGGAACAGACAATATTTTTTAAGAAAACTAGTCTTACATCCATATAATAAACCAACGCAAGCAGAGCCCTGCTCCAAAGCAAAATGTACGCAGTATGGGGTCACTTAATATTGGTTACTGATATATACAGACATAAAAAAGTTTTTAGTATTTGTTATAGCGGCAACAGAAATACATCATCTGTGAAAATTTCAACTGTCTAGCTACCATGGCTCTTGAGATACAGCCTGGTGACAGACGGACAGACAGCGAAGTCTTAGTAATAGGGTCCTATTTTTACCCTTTGGGCACGGAACCCTAAAAATGAATCTCTATTTCCCTTGCTCACGACATAACGCAAGAATGGCTGGACCATTTACGTTAATTTTGTATTCGTCATTGTTATGACAAGGTTCTTATACAATACTAGCTTCTGCCCGCGACTTCGTCTGCGTAGAATCATACAAAAAAACCTTCCTCTTGAATCACTCTATCTATTAAAAAAAACCGCATCAAAATCCGTTGTGTAGTTTTGAAGATATAAGCAAAGGGACATAGGGACATGGGGACAGAGAAAGCGACTTTGTTTTATACTATATGTAGTGAAGTAATGAAGTCGGTTAAAATGCTGGAACGGGGGCGAAGCCGCGGGCAATAGCTAGTTATTATAGTAATGAATTGGTACTTTCTAACCCGTATCACAATGGAGCTGATGACTTCATAAAGAAGAATCACGTAATAAATCGTAACAGAGCAGAAAGACAGCGTTATCTGGAAATAAAGTAGATTTAAAAACAATGACCGTGGCATACGTCTACTTGTAATCCCCCCCCCCCTCTCCTGTGCATGCCGTAGCTTGTAATATACAATGTGTATAATAATCATAAGGCGCGCTAAATCTTTACCCATATTTAAATCTATGTTGAAGGAGCATATGGGCGCCATCTATTAAACCATTTTTTAACTAATTGCCTTCACCCTAGTTGTAGTATTTTTCCACTATAAGAAAAGTGGCGCTGGCGTCTATCGCAGTACAAACATAATAATAACTTATTTACTATATTTTATTAATATTGACAGCATTTGAAGTTCTATAGCTTGCTTTAATTTTATTTAATTTTATGGAAGATGTTTCAATAGTTTATTAGCGTATTTATGCATTAAATAAATTAAAAGTTAACCACTAAACCGGAAACGCCTCATGGCTATGATAGCGGAAGTTGACAATTAAAGTTACTTAATTCTCCTTTTGTAATGAAAACTTGCTAAAATCATGTAATAAATCCTGCAGTTTGATCTAATAAATTAATTCTATAAATATAACAAATTTGAATTAAACAACACTTGTAATTAGTGGATTTTAAGTATTTCAAAACAATCTATTGACTTGGATTCGGCTCTCCGCCAATCAGAGGTAGGTATTGAGATGGCGGGAAACGTGGTGTGATTGTTTATTGTTTTTCGGGACGGCCGCCATTATTCTCGCTTCTAAAGAAAATAATCTGATTTGCGTGTACTGTGATACTTGTGCTAGTGTTTGTTTATTCCGGTGATGTCTGAGCCTCCGGACGATGGCTCCGCGCCGACAGCAGCGGTGGGATCACAGCCCCAAAACCTACAAAACCATAATAGTGTGACGCAGGGATTGATACATAATTCGGCATCAAATTTTACCATGGATCAGATACTGTCCATTGTCAGCACGCTGACAAAGGAAGCCACGGCGAGTGCTGTTGCGGCCGCTTTCACTAACTGCAAACCAAACAGAAAGCTGAATGATTTCTACTTGCCGCCTTTTGACCCCGATGAACGATCGCATGATATTCGCGACTGGTGTGCTCATGTCGATAATACTATTAAGGACCTTAACATTACACCGCATGAGGCTCGCATGAAAGCCATTTTACAGTTAAGAGGCCGAGCTAAAACATGGGCTGATACGTGGTCGCTTCACTCTACTTCGTGGGATGAAATTAAAGAAGATTTGGTAAAGCATTTCGGTTCGGAGTTTCGTTACGCAGATGATGTCCAGAAGTGGAGGAACTACACTTCGGATCAAGCCAGCAGCTACGCCGAGTACGCAACTACAGCGTGGACGTTATTCAAGAGGATAAGACCCGAAGCTTCAGATTCTGAGGTGGTAGAGGCCATCATAACAGGTATTTTTCCAGACTTTATTCGTGCCGACCTGTTGCGTAATACACCGAACGATTTACCTAGTTTGATAGTTACGTTAAAAACCTATCGTAAACGCAAGCTTGTTGGACCTTTGCCTATTGATTCGAAGAAAATGCGAAGTGACTCAAGTGCTAAACCTACGCAAAGTGCAGATTTAAGTAGAATAACTTGTTTTGCTTGTAATAAAACTGGACATTATTCTCGAGATTGCATGGATAAATCTAACAGTACTAACCAAAAGGTTCCAATCAGTTCAAAGCCACAATATACTGACTGTACCTACTGTCATAAAAAGGGGCACTCTGTAACTAATTGTTTTAAACGGCAAAGTGATGAAAAATATAAGTCTAACATGTCAGATAATATTAATAAGCGTATTGATTACTGTCAAGATGTCGGGAGGTGTGTTATTGATGTGTGTATCAATGATATTAGTTTCAAATGTTTATTTGATAGCGGAGCGGACTGTTCTTTGATGCAGGAGAAGGTGGCTATGTCAATACCTGGCAAACGGAGTGAGGTGAATGTTGCATTCCGTGGTGTTGGTCAGTCACCTGTGGTATCAAGGCAGAGTCTTATCACACCAGTAAAGGTTAATGACATTTTTGTTGAAATACAATTTTTCATTGTCAATGACAATGACATTCAGTACAATGTCATCATGGGGGCAGATGTTTTACAGGTTCCCGGACTGACTGTAACTTTGTCGGGAGATAAAATCTTTATTAAACGTGACGTTATTGTCAATACTGTTACTAAAGATCTGAATCACTTTGATACTGATATAGAGGATCCCCAACATCTTGCATCGTTAAAGCAAATAATTTCTGACTATGAACAATCTTTTACAACGGGGAATTCTGTATCCACTGTCAACACCGGTCAATTGCAAATTAAACTAAAAAATGCTGATAAGATTGTTCAACGTCGGCCATATCGCCTCGCACCCACTGAAAGAGAAAAGGTTAAAGAAATTATTAGGGACCTTAAAGATAATGGCATCATTCGAGACAGCTGCTCTCCATTCAGTAGTCCTATATTGCTTGTAAAAAAAAGAGATGGTACGGATCGTCTCTGTGTCGATTATAGAGAGCTCAATGCCAACACCGTTAGAGACCACTACCCCCTGCCACTAATATCAGACCAAATAGATAAGCTAGGTAAAGCTCGTTATTTTTCATGCTTAGATATGGCAGCCGGTTTTCATCAATTGCCCGTTGCAGAGAACTCCATTGAAAAGACTGCATTTGTAACGCCAGACGGACAGTATGAGTTTTTGCGGGTTCCCTTTGGCCTTTGCAATGCTCCGTCTGTATATCAGCGTGCTATTAATAAAGCTCTTGGTGACCTTAAAGATAACATTGCTTTAATCTATCTTGATGATGTTTGTGTCATTTCTGAGACCATAGAAGAGGGCTTACACAACTTAAAATTAGTTTTGGAAAAACTTACAAAAGCAGGGTTTTCTTTAAATGTCAATAAATGTTCATTTTTAAAGACATCAATTGAGTATTTGGGAAATATAATTGAAAATGGAACTGTCCGACCAAGCCCGCGCAAAATTCAAGCTTTAGTAGACTCCCCTGTACCAACATCTGTGAAAGAAGTGCGTCAGTTCAATGGCCTTGCTGGTTACTTTCGAAAATTTGTTCCTAATTTTTCGACAATAATGGCACCCCTTTACGAACTTACTAAAACTGGTGTAAATTGGACTTGGACTGATCGCCATGAGAAAGCAAGGAAAGAAATTATCTATAGATTAACGTCTTCTCCATTGCTAACTATATATGACCCAGATTTGCCCACGGAACTTCACACGGACGCCAGTGCAATCGGGTATGGCGCTGTGCTGATACAACGAAAAGACTGTAACCCGTATGTAGTGGCATATTTTAGCATGCGAACGACTGACGCCGAGAGTCGATATCACTCTTATGAACTGGAGACCTTGGCAGTAGTCAAAGCGATAAAGAACTTTCGCCATTTTCTTTATGGCCGTAAATTTAAAGTTGTAACGGACTGCAACTCGCTCAAGGCCTCCAGCCATAAGCGTGAATTATTACCTCGGGTTCACAGATGGTGGGCATACCTCCAAAGCTTTGATTTTGACATTGAGTACCGCAAAGGTGACAAACTAGCTCATGCAGACTATTTTAGTCGTAACCCGACGGTTACTGTTCCAGCGACAGTTTCATCTAACCATGACCAAAGCATGTCTCAATCTCAAAGTATAAATTTCGCTAGTCTTGATATGAACTGGCTTTTAGTTGAACAAAAGAGAGACCTAGAGTTACAAAAAATAGTCTCAGATTTAAAAGGTGATTCTATACCGAAAACGATTTCTGATACTTATGTCATTTCACCAGATAAGCTTCTTAGGCGCAAAGTGCAAATAGAAGGAAAGACACACAAACTCATAATAGTTCCTAGGTCATATAGGTGGAGCCTGATATCGCATTACCATGACAACCTTATGCATTTGAGTTGGGAAAAAGTTTTAGGCAAAATTAGAGAGCAGTACTGGTTTCCAAAGATGACTAAGACTATTCGGAAATTTGTAGAAAACTGCGTTAGCTGTCGTGTGAGAAAAGGTCCTTCTGGCTCGAGACAGATTTCATTACATCCAATAGATAAAATTCCAGTTCCATTTCACACTATTCATGCAGATATCACAGGGCGAATGAACGGCGTTAGAAACACTGCAGAGTACGCCTTTGTTTACATAGATGGGTTTACGAAATATGTTTACATGGTTTACACTAATGATCGTACTTCTGGCACGGCAATTAAATCGTTCCAAGATTTCATATCTGTATTTGGCACGCCAACTCGTTTAATCACTGATCAAGACAAAAGTATGACTTCCTCTGAATTTAAAGATTTTTGTGTTGCGAATGGTATTGAACATCATGTCGTTGCGAAGGGGGCCAGTCGAGCTAACGGCCAAGTGGAACGAGTCATGAAAGTTATTAAAGACAGTATGTCTGTGGTCGAGGCTACCAAACCGTGGCATACTGCTTTGCGAGACCTACAATTAGCTATTAACTGTTCTGTCTCAAAAGCAACAGGCAAAAGTCCCATGGAATTATTGATAGGTAGGAAATGCTCACCTCCTGGTATCAAATTGCTTGAAATAGATGACATTAAAATTTCCGATAATGTAAATGAAATGAGATTACAGTCAAAAGAAAGGATGGACGAGCGAGCAAGTCACGATAAAGCCAAATTTGACAAAGGAAAAGCCCAAATACATTCATTCAAACAGGGTGACTTTGTCTTGATGCGCCGTCATGAACGTCATACTACTAAATTAGGGCCTAAATACGAGGGACCGATGGAAGTCATTCAAGTACTTCCCAATGATAGGTATAAAGTAAAGCACATCAATCTTCGCGGTTGTTCTGAAAAAATTGCTAGCCATGACTCGTTACGTCCAGCGCCATTAGGCTTAACTGATCCCTTTGACGAAACTAATGATGCCGTATGGGATAGTAATGATGAAGATACAGGTGTAATGCCAAATGATGGCCATGACGATGGTACTAATGTTAATGATTCTAATGGTGACATTTACAATTAAGACCTGTTATGTATCAAAATAATGAGCATCCGTGTCTTTACCTTTTTGACACAACTCACTCAGGGTTCGTTGTCATAAGGAATTATTTTGTTGTGCTGACTAGATCCCGACGGGTGACGTCATTGTGATTCTGTTTAAATTTGTTTGAGTTTGCTTAAGTCTTTTATTTGGTTGTCATGTTTTATTTTAGTTTGATCGTCGTGACCTGGTCGTTTTCGATCTGTTTTACTTGATTGAATTAGTTTTGTAAGAAAAGTTGCAACTTTGTGGCACTTTTGTTATTGAGAATTTACCAGTTACATTAAAATTTTAGTTGAAGTGAAAAATTTCGTTTTATTTGTCTGTTTTAATGTTAATTATTTTCCAGATGGTGACAAATTACAGCGCTGGGAGCGCGCTGGTTGCAGAATGGCCGTATGGGCGCCATCTATTAAACCATTTTTTAACTAATTGCCTTCACCCTAGTTGTAGTATTTTTCCACTATAAGAAAAGTGGCGCTGGCGTCTATCGCAGTACAAACATAATAATAACTTATTTACTATATTTTATTAATATTGACAGCATTTGAAGTTCTATAGCTTGCTTTAATTTTATTTAATTTTATGGAAGATGTTTCAATAGTTTATTAGCGTATTTATGCATTAAATAAATTAAAAGTTAACCACTAAACCGGAAACGCCTCATGGCTATGATAGCGGAAGTTGACAATTAAAGTTACTTAATTCTCCTTTTGTAATGAAAACTTGCTAAAATCATGTAATAAATCCTGCAGTTTGATCTAATAAATTAATTCTATAAATATAACAAATTTGAATTAAACAACACTTGTAATTAGTGGATTTTAAGTATTTCAAAACAATCTATTGACTTGGATTCGGCTCTCCGCCAATCAGAGGTAGGTATTGAGATGGCGGGAAACGTGGTGTGATTGTTTATTGTTTTTCGGGACGGCCGCCATTATTCTCGCTTCTAAAGAAAATAATCTGATTTGCGTGTACTGTGATACTTGTGCTAGTGTTTGTTTATTCCGGTGATGTCTGAGCCTCCGGACGATGGCTCCGCGCCGACAAGCACTATCTGTCATCTTGTGCATGCATTTTGTAGCTGGCTTTATTCTCCATTTATTACAAATGTGTGTTTCGTGTATAATATAATTATGTATATTCTATACTTAGTGTATTAATATATATTCTAAATTGAACCACCTGCTCAGTTCTCCACCTAACGCACCTTTCTGTTCTCCAGTCCATTATGGTTGCCTGGTTGAGATCGCTCTGTAGATTTGTTACCTTGTAATATTTTGTATACCTTATTTTCTGTTTCGGTTGTTAGGTATGTGGAGTTCAATAAAGAGTTATTGTATTGGATATACCATCACCTGAGTTCCAAAGCAGCCACAAAGATGTTCGGTGGCAGCCAGCAAGAGGTGATGGGTTTCACTCCATTTTTCTAACTCGCCAGGCATCTTGTTCAGCATCTCAATTTTCTCGGCTTCATTATTTTCACTGTCTAACTTTTCTATGGCAACCGATACAGATTCGTTCAGAAATTGCAGAGGCACAAGCATGGGCGTACCCAGGTTCTGGGCCAGGGGGGGGCTAATCAGATTTTTTATAAGCTAGGTGCTTAAAAAAAATTAAATTAAAATAGATAAAATGCGTTTATTAATATTTATGTACAATAAAAGTACTAGATAAGATACATAATTAGTAGGGACGTCAACATTATCCAGGGGGGGGCAGCTGCCCCCCCCTGCCCCACCCTGCGTACGCCCATGGGCACAAGAATAATTTTAATGAATTGTATGAAAATAAAATTTGCATAATAATACCGGTAGTGAATAAAGATCCTGAACACAATAGTAGATTGTACACCGAGGGGATAAACCACTGTATTATGTCACGGGCGCGACATTGAATCCTGAGCGCAGCAAAGGACTCTAGATTTAACTCCCGAGCGTAGCGAGGGTGTTATGAGTTAATTCCTGAGCGTAGCGAGGGAATTAAGATTGAGTCCTGAGTGGAGCGAAGGATTTAAGTGCACCCAAGACATATACAGTTTTATCTCCGAGGAGTATACTCTACTTTTCTCACCTTTTGCGAGACAATAAAAACCAAGGTGACTAGAAAAATACATACATACCTACACATACACAAATCACGTATTTATCCCTTACGGGGTAGACAGAGGCTAAGGTAACAGGTACCTACAGGCCACATTTAGCAAGATTGTGGGCGTATAGGTGGAAAATGGAATCAAAAAACTAGAAAAATAATTTAATTAAAACAACAGTAAAACAAAATTAAAAGTAAAAATGTAAGTTTGAGAAATTAGTCCAGTTGTGTACCTAATGATACAGCAATATTTTTATTTGGAATCTTAGTAGTTCTATGCGTGTAATATTACACCGTCGGCAAACACTGGCAGCTTTTGTTTTATTTGAAATTTGTTTCATTCGTTCGAAATTCGAACGCCGCTTGCCGTGGCGTGGCCGTCTCGATTTTCGGAGCTGTGCGATTTTTACGAAATTGGACTTTAAGAGTATAGGAATAAGAACTATAAAATTGAGAATCATATTACTAACCTACGGGTTATAATGAATTTCAGTACAATATTACTACCCGGCGAAAGCCAAGGGCTATAATGACTTACTTTGAGTAAGGTTTACATGATATATAATTAGCCATTGTCGAGCAGGTGGTGTGAAAAATGTATTATTATGAGATTCTCTATCATAAAAAAATGGCAGGCTTGCAATATTGTAAATAAAATAATACCGACACTCAACAGTGCCAAATCAACATAAAACCTTTTAGCTTGTTTTCGTTTGGCTACTTGGTACAATACGTCATTATTGAGTAGACTTTGGATCATTTTGGTGTTAGTCACGAACTTTTTAAAATATTTGGATTTATTACAGGTCAAAAATAGAGCAACAAGTGAATTGATTACTTGTAAGGAAACGTATGAGACAACGAAAAGACATGATCCGTTTACGGCATTTTCGTTCCAACTCCCCACGATATCGTAAAGAAAAGACCGATATCCTAACAGTAGAACAAGCAAATATGCTAATATGTAGTTTCACTAAATATTTCGCCTTCCCTTTCATAATTGAATAGTTTCTGTAGATCCCCAATATATTCTCCACTGACGTGAGAATTTTTATAATATTGACTTGGATCATTATTCCGTCTACAACGTTAACTTGTTTACAACCTACTGGTCACTGCCTAACAACCTAACCAATATAAAAGTCGTGGCAATATGACTAATAACCATATTTTTCATTATCAATTACTTTGTGATGGCTCGGGACACTGGCGTATGGTGTTAAAAAAAATCAATTTCTTGTATCAATTTTTCGTATTGTATTTACTTACGGGGTAGACAGAGCCTAAGGTAACAAGACCTAAAGGCCACGTTTGGCATGATTGTAGGCGTATAGGTGGAAAAAAGAATCAAAATAGTGATGGGTTGCTAGCCATATCGCCTCGAACACGATTCCTTAGATTTCCGCCCATTCCCTCGATGGACTTTAACCATCTGCGCGGGAAGAGAAGCAACTGGTAAATTCTATGTTTTTTACTTCCAGACCAGCGTGGAAGAACTCGAGTAACTTAACTAGGGATTTTCAAGGCTAGAATAAATAGGTGGTTTCTGAAACAGTTAGTTACGACTTCAGGTGAGGTCATTCCTTCACAGCGGTGACACCATAGTGCTCCCGCAACGCCCACAGTTCATGACCAGGGAGGGAACGTGTGTGTTTTTAGATGGTAGGCCTCTCCCCACCTTCCACAGGGAAGGCAGCGGCGAGCTGGAGAGCCGGTCATACCCCCGTTGCTGCCCCGAGCGCGGGAATGCATAAGGCGCATTTTCTACACGTTAAAAAAAAAAGGTGAGGTCATTCCTAAAATAAAATAAAAGGATGGGGGGAGGGTTACCATGACGTCTGAATGCTATTCAATTCAGATTCAGTTTAGGTACGCTCGCTGTCAGATCCATACTAAAAATGACAGCTAAAATCTGAACTGAGTTGGAATTTAATCCCATTAAGACGTCATGGTAAGTCCTGTTATACTTTTTTCATTTCGGTGCCACATTATGTTCAAAAAACTACGCAGTCGTCGACATACGAAAGTCAGACAAAGATTTTGTCTTGTAGTTATGTCGTTGTTAGAACTCCTTTGTAAATTTAAATGAGTAGACATTAATGCTAAGAAAACGAAAGTTAAGGAAATTTCTGAACATTCGGGCAGCCGTTGAGTTCTTTAAGAAACAATGAGAAACTTCCAACATTCATGCTTCGACAAGCTCGTAACAACTGAAACAAGGCCTACTTCGAGTTTTGTTTCGGTCATCTTTGTCTAAGAGCTAATAATGAAATATATTATGACGTATGATATAATAGAAAGAAAGAAAGAGAAACATTTATTTACACAGATTCAATACACGTAGATATAAAACAAGGAGATATACAATATACTAAGGAATAGTACCGATATGGTGTAAAATGGACCCCACTCAGCATAATGTTGCGGCAAGCCGCAACGCTGGTTTTCAGTGGGACCCAGATAAAATTATAAAACTAAACATAAAAAACACATACACTGTGGCGACACGAACGCCAGTGGAAAGCACTTCATAAACAAGCTGACAAATACACGGAAGTATGTATGGCAACGCTCGATCAGTTCAATCGCATAGATAAATAAATATAGATATATTATATACACCGACATTCATATTATATTCTGAATCTCGGAAACGGCTCCAAGGATTTTCGTGAAATTTAGTATGCCGGCTGTTTGGGGGGTGCTGAATCTAATTAGGTTTAATTTTTATAAATCGTATAAAAAACCGTGCCCAGCTCGGTCATCCAGGAAGTAGTAATTTTACTATATACATACGCAAATCACGTCTATATCCCTTGCTGGGTAGACAGAGCCTGAGGCAACAAGAGCTAAAGGCCACGTTTAGCATGATTGAAGGCGTATAGGTGGAAAGGGGGAATCAAAATATTGATGGGATGCTAGCCGCATCGCCTATAACATGATTCCTATGAATTTCCTCCATTCCCTCAATGGGCTTTTACCATATGCGCGGGACGAGAAGCAACTGGTATATTCTATGTTTTTCCTTTGCTCCCAGACCAGCTAAGCTAATTTTACTAAGAATAAGGATTTTTAGAGCTCCTTATTTGAAAAAGAAAAAAAAACAGTACTATGGAATCACTTCGTAGGTAGTTCGTCTGACCGACCATCCGCCCATTTGTCTGTCAAGAACTAATTTCTCAGGAAGTGCAGGTATAAAGTTGAAATTAATACCAAATCCTTACGCCCTCCGGCTTTTGGAGCTGTGAAAAATTCTCTCTAAGTCAACTCAATCAAATTATATCTACAGTCGTTAGAAAAGATTACGGTTGATGAGGATTTCGTTTCCGCTTCCTCATAATGAAAAATTAAAAACTATACGCAAGAACTGCTGGCCCGAATTTTATCAAACGCCAGGAAACTGGCTTTCAAGTGGAAAAAAACCGCATCCAAATCTGAGAGTTACGATACCCCAGACAGATACACACACACGTACACACACACACACAGATATCGACGTCAAGCTTATAAAACGTCTCCACTCCAGTGAATGGAAATCAAGGTCATTGACAACTGAGACCCCCTTTACAACTCAAACATTAATTTCCTTGCGATGTCTCAAAGGACAAATCCAGGAACGATTAGCGCCAGCCATTAACGTAGTTTATTACTCTTAGGTACAGTCAACAGCAAATAAAGTGATAAATTATAGTCCCAAAATAATATAAACATTAAATGAAATCGAATGTTACTGACTATTTTAGTTCTTCTTCTTCTTATTTGTGGCGTATCAAGTCATAGCGACGACAAGTTCGCCAATGTCAAAGTAACAAAAATATAATTAAAAAATCTCGTGACAAAATGTCGGCAACGTTGTACGGTAATACGGTCAAAAACCCCTGTGGGGCTCTTAGCCAACGGTCAATGATATTCCTCAGAAACTGCCAGGTATGCAGAAAATGCCCAGGGTGCACCAAGTACTGCTCTTCCTCCTGGACGGATCCAAAAACGGGCCGCAGCTCTTGACCACACGTGGAGGTAACACACTCACACCCCGACTATTGTGGTTTTTAGAAGTAAACTAGCGACCCGCCCCGGCTTCGCACGGTATATTATGCATGTATTATACATACAAACCTTCCTCTTGAATCACTCTATCTATTAAAAAAAACCGCATCAAAATCCGTTCTGTCGTTTTGAAGATATAAACATACATACGGACACGGGGACAAAAAAAGCTACTTTATTTTATACTATGTAGTGACTATGTAGTGATGATGAACACAAAACGTGTCATAAGTAAGTGAACACATTTATTTCGACCCTTGAAAACTAAGTGATATGTTTCAAATTAAAGTGATTATCTTTAAAATACGGGGTGTCCCGGAGTACAAGTCAGATTACATTCGTGAGACAAACATGCGAAGCGACTATAACAACTCTCATGTCCGCCAAAGTTTGGAATAAGGTCTTATTACATCAGCTTGATTTTTGATTGTATTTAAAATAAATCCTTTTTAATCGAGCTTTCATTCAAACATTTCCGACAGTTCGAAATGTCATCTTTCTTTTGTCAGTTACTTGACGCATTCATAATTATGACTGTTTTATTTTGAAACATTGATTTTGTCACTTTATTTCTGTCTCGGTTTCTTTTATTTCTTCTATTTCTGTCTAACTTTCTTTTAAAACTGACACTTCGGTATGACTTATTACATCTGGCAAGTCATGCTGGAAAAGGTTCTGAAACGTAGATTTTGATCACTTACTTTTGACGTTAACTGTACACCCAGTAAACAGGGATTCGGTATTTACTAAAACTTCAGCATCGTATCGCAGGCTGTCACCTTCAACAATTTAGTCAAAGAAAGAGATAACAACTGTAAACCAAATTAGATTATTGATAAGGTGTGAAACTTTAAAATCGTGCAATATTTTAGTATAAGAAACGATGAATGCGATCTCGATCCCGAGTGGCATACAATTAGGCATATCATCATCTCAGCCATTACAAGTCCACTGCTGGACATAGGCCTCTCCATTAGAACTCCAATAAGACCGGTTGGAAGCGGCTTGCATCCAGCGCGATCCTCCGATTTTAATGAGGTCATCGGTCCACCTTGTGGGTGGATGGCCCACGCTGCGCTTGCCGGTGCGTGGTCTCCACTCGAGGACCTTTCGACCCCATCAGTCATCCGTCCTCCGTGCTATGTGCCCTGCCCACTGCCATTTCAACTTGCTAATCCGCTGGGCTATGTCGGTAACCTTGGTTCTTCTACGGATCTCCTCATTTCTGATTAGGCATATATATTTCAAGTTAAATAATTATTTCCACTGTTTACCTAATGATCCATTAATGGTGATCGAAAGGCCGGCTTCATTCAAGATGGATGTTGAGAGCTAACGCGATGCGTGATTCATTTGTTTACGCTTTGGATCACTGCAAATCGGAAACGAGGATCGTACAAAGCCTATAGCGCTGATAAGTAAACAAGAAAACATTTTTAGAACCGCTTTTGTTAATGGCACTTAATAGTTGCTGTCGCCAACACTAGCGACCATTTTATAATTTGTTTTTAGATTTAGAATTGTATTCTTTTAATATTTTTATTATTTTATTTGACAGTGATTTTAAACGTCATCGGTTGCGCGGCGCTAGTATTTTTCCACGAAAAACTTTACCACGAACGACTTTACCACGAAAACTTTATCACGAAAAACTTTACCACGAATAGACTTTACCACGAAAAACTTTTTCACGAAAACTTTCCCACTAAAGACTTTACCACGAAAACTTTATCACGAACAGACTTTACCACGAATAGACTTTACCACGAATAGACTTTACCACGAAAACTTTATCACGAACGGACTTTACCACGAATAGACTTTACCACGAAAACTTTATCACGAACGGACTTTACCACGAATAGACTTTACCACGAAAACTTTATCACGAACAGACTTTACCACGAATAGACTTTACCGGCTAATAACTTCTATACCCGTTGACCTACCCCCACCAAATTTCTGTGGTAGGTAGAGTTGAGGCAGAAATAATTACCCTGTTAATAAGGATCGTTAGCAATAAGCGGTTGCTGAGATATAAATTGTCAAAAAACGCTTTGCGCCTGCAATTTATATCATAACAGCGCCTCAGGAAGTGTCTCATCTTGCTCAGTTTTAACGCTAAACTTCTGGTTTTGGTGTCAGGAGGTAGGGCTAGTCTTTCGCCCATTTTCGTCTCTGAAGTACGGGGGAGTATCTCCACCCCATTTTGAGATACGATTTTTTTTTAAAAGACATTTAACACCTTTCGGCGTAATTTTCGATCACAAGGTCCTATGTCGAAGGTGATGTATGGGAACTTGTAGGTCGAAAATTCGGATTTTGTTCAGAAAAATCCCAGGAAGGTCGCAAACGCTAGGGGTGGCCTAGCCCTACTTTTGTGACCAATTTTTGGGACTTGAACTCTCCGAAAAAAAAAATCACCTGGTCGATTAAGTGGACCTGCCTTAAGGGGCAAACCAGCAGATCTTCCTTCTGCCTTCCCATTAAGGAGGAGAAGAGGAAACGGCGGATGGTAGCGACGGCTTTGTGGACGCCATGGAGGTGACGTCCATTCCAATGAAGAGGGCTCATTCGGCCAGCTTCCAGCGGGCACGCCGCCGCCCCGCCAGTTTCAAGCAGGCGCGCCGCCGCCCTTCAAGTTTAGAGCGGGCGCGCTGCCGGCCCGCCAGCTTCAAGCGGGCACGCCGCCGCCCTTCAAGTTTAGAGCGGGCGCGCTGCCGCCCCGCCAGCTTCAAGCGGGCGCGCCGCCGCCCTTCAAGTTTAGAGCGGGCGCGCTGCCGCCCCGCCAGCTTCAAGCGGGCGCGCCGCCGCCCTTCAAGTTTAGAGCGGGCGCGCTGCCGGCCCGCCAGCTTCAAGCGGGCGCGCCGCCGCCCTTCAAGTTTAGAGCGGGCGCGCTGCCGGCCCGCCAGCTTCAAGCGGGCGCGCCGCCGCCCTTCAAGTTTAGAGCGGGCGCGCTGCCGCCCCGCCAGCTTCAAGCGGGCGCGCCGCCGCCCTTCAAGTTTAAAGCGGGCGCGCTGCCGGCCCGCCAGCTTCAAGCGGGCGCGCCGCCGCCCTTCAAGTTTAGAGCGGGCGCGCTGCCGGCCCGCCAGCTTCAAGCGGGCGCGCCGCCGCCCTTCAAGTTTAGAGCGGGCGCGCTGTCGCCCCGCCAGCTTCAAGCGGGCGCGCCGCCGCCCTTCAAGTTTAGAGCGGGCGCGCTGTCGCCCCGCCAGCTTCAAGCGGGCGCGCCGCCGCCCTTCAAGTTTAGAGCGGGCGCGCTGCCGCCCCGCCAGCTTCAAGCAGGCGCGCCGCCACCCTTCAAGTTTAGAGCGGGCGCGCTGCCGCCCCGTCAGTTACAAGCGGGCGCGCCGCCGCCCTTCAAGGCTGACCTACTGAGCATGAGCACCTGGCGCAGAGCAATACATCTAACCGACCATTTTTGGCGACGCTGGGTCAGAGAAATACCTGTCTACTCTGGTACCGAGATCTGGCGATGGAGAAGCCCCGGCTCTGCTGGTGGGTGACCTGGTCCTCATTGCCGATGGCAACTTGCCTCGGGGTCCATGGCCCAGAGGGCGGGTGACAGCATTATTTCCTGGCCGAGACGGAATCGTCAGGGTGGCGGATGTGGTCACTTCTGCCGACGTGCTTCGTCAGCCTCTTAAGAAGTTAGTACGGATGCTGGTGTGACTAAAAAGGGGAGAAATGTGCCGCAGGCCTTTTTGTATTGTTTTATGTTTTTATACTTTTTTATTATTTTAGAATGTTTCAATTTTAGAATTCTTTTTGTTTTTATATTAAAATGTCAGTCTGATTATAATGTGCAGCAAAGATGGCTGTTTTCTTTTAACATTATTTTAGATTCAGTAAAGCCCTCAGCTTTAGCTAGGCTACCCCTAGCGTTTGCGACCTTTCTGGGATTTTTCTGAACAAAATCCGAATAGGACCTTGTGATCGAAAATTGCGCCGAAAGGTGTTAAATCGTCTTTAAAAAAGAAAATCGTATCTCAAAATGGGGTGGAGATACTCCCCCGCACTTCAGAGACGAAAATGGGCGAAAGACTAGCCCTACCTCCTGACACCAAAACCAGAATTTTAGCGTTAAAACTGAGCAAGATGAGACACTTCCTGAGGCGCTGTTATGATATAAATTGCAGGCGCAAAGCGTTTTTTGACAATTTATATCTCAGCAACCGCTTATTGCTAACGATCCTTATTAACAGGGTAATTACTTCTGCCTCAACTCTACCCACCACAGAAATTTGGTGGGGGTAGGTTAACGGGTATAGAAGTTATTAGCCGGTAAAGTCTATTCGTGGTAGTCTGTTCGTGATAAATTTTTCGTGGTAAAGTCTGTTCGTGATAAAGTTTTCGTGGTAAAGTCTATTCGTGGTAAAGTCTATTCGTGGTAAAGTCTATTCGTGATAAAGTTTTCGTGGTAAAGTCTTTAGTGGTAAAGTTTTCGTGATAAAGTTTTCGTGGTAAAGTTTATTCGTGGTAAAGTTTATTCGTGGTAAAGTTTTTCGTGGTAAAGTCGTTCGTGAAAAAGTTTTCGTGGAAAAGTTTTTCGTGGTTAAGTACTGACACCGGTTGCGCGCTTCTACCCGCCGCGCGCCGCACTACAGGGAACTGGCTGTCCATAAGAACTTTTGTTAAGTGAACACGATTTCTCTCTCACTATAATTGGCATTGTTCATTTTTTTTAAGCTGTGCTTTTAACACCTTTATTTGATAAAATGGACTATTTCAAGCAACTAATTTGAATATTATGCTTTTACGTAGCTTTGTTAATTTTAATAATAAATATTTTTTCGCTGTTTGATAATTCGTGAATTTAGACAGAATCCCAATCGCCTTCGTTCGGTTGGCTATAAAAAAACGGCTTTGTCTATGGTTTTGTAGGTTTGACAGTGGCACGTGACAGTTGCCGTAGCCAAACTTTTTTTTTTCATTTTTGAGGCAAACATTCGATGCTGGATTCTGTCTAAAAACCCGGTCGTTCGGTCAAACAAAGGTGCAAAGTACTTTTACAAAAATATCTGCAATCATAAAGTATTTTTGAAATCGGACAAGATAAATCGGATAATTGATGGTTTTCCTCGAAATGGTTTTCGAATTGGAGCATACTAAAAAAAATGAACAATGCCAATTAAGTGAAATCTAGAATCCACACCCTGAGATACTATTTAATTAACGTTGGCTTATTTATTCCAAATTTAGTTGTTTATAATTTATATTTCTTAAATTAAATATTGTTACGTAAAATAAGTGATTTAATTTCTCTCCACTTAAAACGCCAAGTGTTACAGAAGAAACATTGTTTTCGTCACAGTTGCATTGTATTTGTTTAAAAGTGTGTAGAAATCGACTCGTACCACAATTTGCATCATTATCTCCAGCATTTACGTCCCACACAGGCACAGGCCCAATTTACATACAATAGGTAAAGATAAAAGGGTGTTTAAAATGAGAACAATAAATTAAAAAGTTTGAACTCACCCCCCAATAAAACCATTTGGAAAAGAGTGGTACTCTTCAAACTACTAAACTGATTTTTACCAAACTTAACTGGCTTTCGAATGGAAAAAAGGACATCACAGACATCGACGTCAAACATATAACAACCCTCTTTTTGTGTCTGGGTATAAAAATACTAGGGGGGGGGGGGGGGTGCGCGTCGGTTTGCCTCCACGTGTGGTCAAGAGCTGCGGTTCCTTTTTGGATCCGTCCTGGGGGAAGAGCAGTGCTTGATCCGGTGCACCCTGGGCATCGGCTAATGATTTCCTGGCAGTTTCTGAGGGATATCATTGACCGTTGGCTAAGAGCCCGACAGGGGGGGAGGGGGGTCTTTGACCATTACCGTACAACGTTGCCGACATTTTGTCACAAGATTTTTTAATTATATTTTTGTTACTTTGACATTGGCGAAGTTGTCGTCGCTATAACGACTTGAAACGCCACAAATAAGAAGAAGAAGAAGAAAAATACTATGTTGAGTCACAGTTCAAATTAAAATAATGCTCTTTCAGGCGTTCCCTCGCCCTGAAAAATAAAGTTATCCTAGTTCTTTTTCCTCGCTAAACCAACACAGAATCCAATATTAACATACACTATATACAGACACGAAATTGGCTTCATAAACAAACGAGATCTGACTGCATATCCTGGTTGGTTGAAAGTGGAAAACTTTGAATGGATTCGTTCATAAAATGTCCACTGAACTTTTCTCGGTCCCAAGTGGCCCGTTTATGCAAACATCTGACCTAATATTAGCATAAAGTCCACACGATTCGAATCATGAATCTGATATGATCGCTGGAAAATATCCTTGAGGAGATACAGTTTTAGAAACAAATTTGGAATCGAAAGTATTAGATATACCCGTAGAAGACGAAAGTTTGTTATCGAAATGTGTAGGCGACGCACCTATTTAGGCAGCCACCTTTTTTATTAAAACATTATATTTTGGCACTGGCCACAAATAAAGTTAATTGCACGCAAACGCTAAAAGAAAACAAAAACAAAAGACAGTCGTGACATTGCTCTTGTCAGCGCTGCGTGTTGAATTTTTACTATAATTTAAATTGTTTTATTTATTACTTTATTAGACTAAGAAGTTTTTTTAAATTACCTATCAAAAAGTGTTCGACACGTTTCTAATATTTCGACGAGGAAAAATCAAGATCTTTACAAATTTTAAGTTCCTATTGTAGTTTGAATTCTATTGAGAGAAAATAGCTCCTATCTTACATCAATCCGAAATTACAAGGTATGATATGAGATCTTGGTTCTTCCCCATCGATTTGGTAGAATCGTTTGGTCTAAACAGAGTTTGTCCTGAAACCATCGACTTTTCAGGAAAATTATGAAAGTAACCTCACTTGGGCTACGATTTTTGAAAGCACCATTCGAAAGTGGTATAAATCTGTTTATTTTATACCTTCAAAACTACAGCTCTAATAAAATTTTTGACTAGGTCACAAGATTAATTCCTGCGTTTATCCTGTCTATTTGTTTCCGCCACCTACTTACACTGTCTCCAACTTATTTCTTTTATTGGTTGTCTGGTAGAGATCGCTATTAAGCGATAAGAGCGCCTATTATCTACTTTGTTCTTTGTTTCTGTATTGTTTTTGTACTGATTTGTGGTGTTCAATAAAGAATATTTGTATTGTATCAATGAGAGCCATAAGTATCTTTTACGCTACTCGTATTTAAAATTCAGCTCAATTTTTCACCACTTTCGAGTGGTTTTTTCACACAAGTTCTTTCAAAAATCGGCCCCCTTTTATATATGGTATGGAAAATGCGCCTTATGCATCCGCCCGGTACGGGTTTACCGGGGGTATGTGGGGCTCTCCCGCGACGGCAGGCATACCCAATAAAAACCACACGGATTTCTTATTCAGTCGTATGTGAGGCGTTACGGGAGCACTAGGTGTCCCTCTTCGCGGCACCTGTGCAATTGAGGTTTGGGAAGTCCCCCCGTCTTGAAAAAGACGGCTCACGTTCCCGGCGCCTACGGGCCGGGGTTACACGGTAGACAGAGCCTAAGGTGACAAGAGCTAAAGGCCACGTTTAGCATGGTTGTGGGCGTATAGGTGGAAAGGGGAATCAAATGGCTCCCACACAAATATTTCGCGACTCAAAGGGATTGCTCATTGATTGCGTGCGTAACCCAAACTAAACTTGTGTTTAAGTTCAAACATATTCAATCGCCGAGGGAGGAAACTTGCCGAATGTTACATAACAGTTCTCGCTTTCACTAAGTTTAATTTGAACTGTGCCAATTTGAATTAATGTCACACTAGCTGTGGCCCGCGTCTACGCAGAACTTGCTTCTCGCTATCCCGCGGGAATTAAATTTTCCGGGATAAAAACTAGACAGTTTACAGATGTAAACCAAAGTTCTTCCATGCTAGTCTGGGAGTGAAGAATAAACAGAATTTACCAGTTGCTTCTCTTCCCGCGCATATGTTAAAAGCCCGTCGAGGGAATGGGTGAGTCTTAGGAATCATGTTATAGGCGATGCGGATAGCAACCCATCACTATTTTGATTTCCCTTTACAGCTATACGCCCTTAATCATGCTAAACGTGGCCTTAAGGTTTTGTTACCTTAGGCTCTGTCTAACCCGTAAGGGATAAAGACGTGATTTGTGTGTGTGTGTACCTACTACATGAATAAACAGTCGCCATGAGGCCAACCAAAAGCAAAAGAATTGTCGTTACAAGTGATAATTCTGTTTACATCACAAACTCGGCATGAATCTACGCCGAATCGCTTCTTAGTTAACTATGCGTTGCATCTCGAATTGTCAATTTGTCATCGATAATTCTCGAGGTAGTGAAATCGGTCAGTTAGAGGCAACAATTTTAGCTTTTTTAGACTATTTCTGGCTGGAAGGGGTGGTGCTCTATCGCTTTAGGGAAGCTAAAGTCCCTAAATAGTGGTATAGTTTCTTGAGTTTTATATTGTTTATAAATATAATAATAAATTTCGGCAACGTTGTACGGTAGAACACGGTCCAAAAGACCCCTCCCCCCCTGTCGGGCTCTTAGCCAATGGATAATGATATCCCTCAGATTCGCCAGAAAATCATTAACCGATACCCAGAGTGCACCGGGCCAAGCACTGTTCTTCCTCCGCACGGATCCAAAAACGAACCTCAGCTCTTGACCACACGCGGAGGTAACCTGACTAGCACCGAATTGATAATTAAATGGGGCTGTCTAAGGCGTTCAGAAATATTATCTGAACACCTCCGCATTGTCAATTCCGATACACTCCAATGTTTCTGTCGAAGTAACGTGCGAGACCTCTTGAAAATTACGAACGTGTTACAACCACTTAAATTTTTAAAGACCGTGTTCCAATCACTCTCAAGAGGGCAATAAAACCGTGGAAACGTAACAGAAGCTATAGAAATTCACTTCGAACGACACCTGTCCTAGAGGAGCTGTTTTACGAGCCAGAATATTTGCTGATGGGAAATGAATAGGCGGGTTTATTATTCTGTAGACGCGAGGGACAAGCGAATATATTTGGGTTGACGGCGGGATTTTGTGTTCTAAGCAAAGTTATGGCTATGTAGAAGCTGTCCTTGGTTCTTCAATGTTTTTAGAATTCAAACACTTTACAACGGACATTATCAACAGGAATGCAACCCGTCACTATTTTGATTCCCCTTTCCATCTATACCCCTACAATCATGCTAAACGTGTTTAGGTATTGTTATCTTAGGCTCTGACTACCCCGTAAGGGATAAAGACGTGATTTATGTGTGTGTGTGCATCAAGGAGTCTTCAAATTGATATTATTGTACTTTGGTTACATCATGAAAGCAAAGGAATCGTCGATTATGAACATTAAACTGTCACCGCGACGGTAGAGAACGTGGTTTATTGGAATTTGCTCAATTGAAGCAAATATTTGATGAAATTTGATCTAAAGGCACCCTACGAAAGTTTCAAGCGAGATCGTAGTGTAGTGTGGTAACATAAGTCGGCCTTATGGATAAGGCAACTACGCTGATTGGTGCCGGACAGGGCTTTGTCCAAACACTCTCATACTACACACATACAACACACACACACGCACACACACACACACATACACACGCACACAAATTATTTCTGATTTTTATGTTAAGCCCTTATTGTTATAACTGTCTCTAGTCTCCGCGACACAGGCCCTGAGTCTAAGTGCGGAGGCTGCCGAACAAACATGTTGTAACCTTTTGCATATTATAAATAAAGACTTTTTTACTTTTTTTTTTTACTTACAATTACAGCTGGTTCGCAAGCCAGGCAGGCAGCCATAGATGTAGCGTACAATGAAAATCACTTTCTTCCGCAAATGGTGGTTTATTTTGGAAAACAAATAGAAATGCGGCATGCACGTCTTAGCTCTTACACGTCTATCTTTCTTCCCGGTCGTTTCATTCAGTCTATCTTTTACAATGAACAAAAAATATTTACCTTACTATTCCGCTACTCAAGTGCAAGATAACCAAGCCTTTGTGAAATATATATGTTTTTCATGCAATCCCTCCACTACTGCCACATAAAACACATCAATCCCACAAACTTAATTATCCCTTACACCACACAAACGCCGACGCGTTTCGATCCCTCTACGGGATCATTATCAAAGTTAAAAATGTTTGTTCATTTCCCTATTTGTATGTTAACTTTTAGTTCTTATTTTCTTACACCGTCGTGTTGCCTCCACGGGAACTACAACTCAATCCCTCTAATAATGAGAGGCCTGTACCCAGCAATGTTGTTTTGTTAGGACGTCATAAATCATTAAGTTCTTGGTAAATCCTACCAAGTTGAAATGTTCCCACATTTGTGTTGACAAAGAAGCGCATTTCATCAATGTAAAACTGCCGTGGTCCTAAATAGATCGGACACACCACGACTATATACGAGCGACTTTAATAGTAATAACATTGCTACCCTGGGGCTCAAGTGTCGTATAAGCCAATTTTGACAAAAATGAGATTTGAATGCAGTCTTGCTCAGTTTTTTTCTCTCTATCGACGTGTGTATTTAATCCTACTAATATTATAAATGTGAAAGTTTGTGAGTATGTTTGGATGTTTGTTACTCTTTCACGCCAGAACGGCTGGAATGATCTGGATGAAATTTGGAACAAACTTAGATTATCGTCTGGAATAACACATAGGCTACTTTTTATCCCGGAAAATTGCTTTATTCCTGCGGGATAGCGATAAATGAATTCTATGCTGACGAAGTTGCGGGTAACAGCCTAATATAATATAAACGTCAACAAAAATTAAATTTGGAGTAAAAAGAGCGCTTAATACATAATTTTTATAAAAAAGATGGATTGAAATTGAAAGAGATTGGAAGTATTTAATGCTCTATTCTTAATGTTACTTTTCATAGGACAGGAGACTCAGCAGGCAACCTGATTAAAACTATCTTAAAATAGCATCGCATTATATAAGTATGTTTATCCGTTGCCTGGTACCCATGGTGCATGTGTGTTATCCTGTATTCATCTTTTTCTTGTGTTTTATGTACAATAAAGAGTTATACATACATACATACATACATAGTACAAGCTTTGCTTAGTTTGGGGCTGGGTCAATTTTTGTAATTTGTCCCAAGATATTTATTTATTTATCTAACTAAGCAAAGGTAATGAAGGTTTGCTGCCAAAGCTTCGTTTTAGCTTGCCTCAAAACATCAGATTAACAAAAGAAAGATAATATTTTCGTTAATTTCAGAATACTTACTAAAACTACTGAATAATTCAAGTTGTATCTTTGAATTTCCGAAAAAATTCTGTGCGATTGAAACAGAGTTCTCATGTTTACTTTATCTCCGTTTCCTGGTTGGTAATTTCGCAAGGAATTACATTTTCGGTTCAGTGGGTCGCTCTCTTCCGTTATTAGAGATCCTTGGCGAGAACCCCTAGGTCTTTACTCCTTAGAATTTATAATAAGCAAACCAGAAACCATTTACGCATCTGTTCTTTAGGCTATTATTATTAAAGAGAGTAATGCCATTTTGAAATAATTCCTTCCGCGGAAACGCATTTAATTTATGACAAAATAGTCTTAGAATAGGTATTATATAGGTCTACGGACTGGCTGGTTTACGGAATGGTTGGTTCGTGTTTGTGCTCAAGTTTTATAAATCGAACAGTCGTTCGTTTTTATTCGGCTTTTGTTTTAGGACTTGAGGGCTACGGGAGATCTGCTAAAACCAGGAACTAAACCGTTTCCCTGTTATATTGTAACGTTTCATTTTATCAGAGTTGAATGAACAAAGTATTTGAAGTATTTAGGCCTTAAGCAAACTAAAGATTGTTTAGGACGCATCGTGATCCGTACTTTACGCCGTCCGATTTAGGTAGTGCTCCAAGAGCTGCTACACGATTTATAATGTTTTAAACTTCCGCGATTTTACTCATAACTACATCTGACTCATTTCAAAGTCAATTTCTACGGAACCACGAGTTAATGGCGTCTTATAACAAATTATTTAATCTAAACAAGCAGACAAGGCGTCGTCAGCCCCCAATCGTCTTCATTTGCACCAATTTAGCACAATCACAACTTAAGATGATATTTGAAATCGCTAGGTTAATGCTAAAAGTATTCTCTCCGTCCGCGCAGAATTCGCTTATCGCTATCCCGCGGGAACTATGTTGTTTTCTGGGATAAAAACTATCCTATGTCCGTCCCTGGGGCTTAAACTAACTGTATACCAAATTTCAAATTACAAGACCTAAAGGCCACGTTTTGCATAGGTAGGCCATTATTATTATTAGTGGTATTTTCACACATGTGCTTTCAAAAATCGGGCCCCTAGTCGTATTTATCACTACGCATTATGTGACCAAAGTACTGCAGCTTGCGCTTCTTGACAGCTTTCAAGATCTACGTCTTTGTTCACCATCTGCAAAACACTTTCATTCGATATTCTATCCGTACACGACCGCGGATTGATCGCGCGCGTCCGTATAGCGCATTGAGTTACTCGTAACACTATGCTATGAGCCAGTGCAGAAGAGAAAGTAAGATATTTCGCTGAGTTGCGTATATCCACAGCGTAACCACCGAAACGGTTGAATGAAAATTAATTGGCACTTTGATCTCTTGAAGATCACATTCGCGGATACACGTAATTAAGGGAACGTTTAATAAACATTAGGAACGGATAAATGGCTGAATAGACTTTGTTTTGTTTATTTAGGACCGATTTTTCAATCGTCAGATAGGCCTATTCGACGAATAACTCTATGGGTATCTGACAGGTAAGTGCATATCCGAGTAAACCATAAAATACAAACATAGAGGTAAATACGGTTACAACAAAATATGCAAAACTGTTTACAATCCAAAAGACGAAAGGGAAAAAGACGTGTATATATGTATATAGCCCTATAGTTGCGTGGGGTTTTTTAATACATACTTACATACATAAATCACGTCTTTATCCCTTACGAGGTAGACAGAGCCTGAGGTAACAAAACCTTTAGGCCACGTTTAGGCGTTTTTTTATATTTTAATTAATTTGTAATTAAAATTTCTTCTCTAAAAACAGCAAAAATGTTTTTCTGTCAGTCTTTTGTAATTGTGTCTACGTGTAAAATGTAGCAGCTGTAGGTATGCTTAAGGGTAGACCGTGGCTAGTGTCAGTCGCAGCTGATTCGCTTTCACATAGAATCGATCTGAGGTGGGTTGCCAGTTGTATTATTTCTTCAAAAAGGGTTATTTTTAAAATAAATCCGTACCTCTAAAGCAAGAAAAGGACCTCCATGAGATAACGCGTTGTCCGCCTGTCTGTCTGTCCGTCGACACGTACTGATTCGAGAAAATTAAAGAAAACATAAACTACCCTCCATAATAGATTCCTATTAGATTCCAAAGCTATTTCTTCAAGGGATTAGTTCGCCTTTGTACATCTATTTATCTCATTACCTGTAAAATGTATGTATTTTATGTACCACTAGTTCCTGCCCGCGACTTTGCCCGCGTATAATTAGACTTAAGAACTGATGTTGATAGTATATTCTGCAATAATTATTTACGTTGCGACTCTAGGCAGCTACAACCTTTGACATGTTTATCGGTATCCCGCGGGAACTATGTAATTTTTCGAGATAAAAAGTAGTATAACTGTTAATCTAGGGTACCAGCTATCTCCGTTCCAAATTTTATCCAAATCCGTCAAGTCGTTTCAGCGTGAAGAAGGAACAAACATACACACATCGTCACATCCATCCATCTATCCAATCCTCGCAAACTTTATATTACAAACCAACCTTCAAATATAGCTCTTAGAATGCCATTCGCCTTTGAGGTACCATCGGCTCATTCAAATATACATACATACATATACACAAATCACGTCTATATCCCTTAGAGCCTGAGGTAACAAGAAGGGCACTTTTAGCATGATTGTAGGCGTATAGGTGGAAAGGGGAATCAAATTTACAAGTTTTATTTAATTTAGATTAATTAATTTCAAAGATTTAGTAAATGACTGATATAGCTTTCTCCCTTACACGTGTCAAATGTGTGGTTCATATATAATATGTTATGTATTTCAGTACTTAGTATATTAATATATATTCTAAATTGCACCACCTGCTCAGATCTTTTCTGTTCCCCAGTCCATTATGGTTGCCTGGTAGAGATCGCTCTGTAGCGATAAAGCCGCCTATTGTTACCTTGTAATATTCTGTATACCTTTTTTTCTGTTTTGGTTGTTATATGTGGTGTTCAATAAAGAGGTATTGTATTGTATTGTGTCAGAAGTCGCACGCAAAATTCGGGGCCTCAGTAACGTTGTATTCTCAACCGCACACCTGTCATTTAAACTGACATTGGCCCAAGCCTTACGACCGCCATTAAGGGAGAATAGAACGTTGTATTCCCCGCTGGCACTCGGCCGAGCCTCTTGCGGCTGCTGAAGACGGCGCGTTAATCTCGAGCTAATTATCCTAGCTCGTCGGGCGCAGATCTTGTTTAACGTCCAGTATTGCTTCCGTAGCTCCCGCCATTTCACGGGCAATCTACAGCCATTGTCCGTCCACTGCTGGACGTAGGCCTCCTTCATATTGCGCCAACTTTCGCGATCCTGGGCTTCCCTCATCCAGCCACTGCCAGCTGTCCTAAGGTCATCCGTCCAACGCGTCGCAGGGCGTCCCACACTACGGGCAAAGATGCGTGGATATCGGCGATGGGACAGCAACAATTAATAGGTTACGTTTAATTTTTAACATCTGCTTTCATTTGCTCCCAGACCAGCATGGGCTGGTCTGGGAGCAAAGAAAAAACATAAAATATACCAGTTGCATCTCTTCCCGCACAGATTTTAAAAGCCCATCGAGGGAATGCTATAGGCACTGGTAAGCAACCCATCACTATTTTGATTCCCCTTTCCACCTATACGCCCACAATCATGCTAAACGTGGCCTTTAGATCCGTTTACCTAAGGCTCTGTCTACCCCGTAAGGGATAACGACGTGATTTGCGTGTTTGTTATTTAGCATCTCATCAATAATTTTTGGATTGAAAAGCTAAACGCTACATTGAACTAATGAGTCCATGAATCGCCAATCACAATGGGCTGACAATTGGCATCGGAATCAGCTAGCTGTCACATTCATACAAGAACTGTCAAAATGAACACGATGGCGATTGCGAGCGAGTTAGGTAATAAGCTTACAGTATTCTTAGTGTAGGTTTTCGGTCAAAAAGTACAAATACTATGCGAAACGTTTGTTGCCGTTTCGATCCGCAAGTGGCGCTGCCAATTATTCCATAGTAATTGAGACTTCTGCCCGCGACTTCGTCTGCTTAGAATTATACGTGTAAACCTTCCACTTGGCCCTTAGGCCACGTTTAGCATGGTTGTGGGCGTATAGGTGGAAAGGGGAATCAAAATAGTGACGGGTTGCCAGCCGCATCGCCCATAAAAGTCATGATTTCTATGCCCATTCCCTCGATGGGCTTTTACCATCTGTGCGGGAGGCAACTGGTTCATTCTATTTTCTTTACTCCCAAACTAGCATGGATGCTAAAGAAGTCCCCAACAAACCAGATAAAAGCATTCAACTTTGAATCCCGCCTCTGTTTATTTTAAAACTACTATAATGAACAATTTATGTATCAACTAAGTAAATCCATAAAGTATGCACTTAATTGAATAGTTAGTGAAATCCCAGTCTCAGAAACGCGAACTGACAATAAAACTTACAGTTCAGAACTTATTCAACTTTTGTTGCTCGTATTGTGTAAGTCGTATTGCCTTCGTTATTGCATCCGAATGACAGTTCTAGATAATTTTACACTAAAAGTACGCATGCATGTCGTATTTTATTTTATTACATTAGATTTATCAAATTTCTGCACGACACTGAAAATTGGAACAAAAAATTCCTAAAAGTAAAGCTATCAACGGAAATCGAACCCAGATCCCAGATTAACTTGAAAATAATATCAAAATGTTCTTAAAAAAACATTTTATTTGAATTTAATACACGCTTCAGTCCTTGTTGCATTTTACCGGGGCAGTGCCATATTTATTTTATAACTAGCTGCTGCCCGTGACTTCTACTGCAAAAAAATATTTTTTCGCTATCCCGTGAGAACTATGCAATTTTCCGGGATAAAAATAACCTATGTGTTAATCTAGGATATCAGCTAAATCCGTTTCAAATATTTTACGTGAAAGAGTAACAAACATCCCTCTATCCATCCATTCATCTATCCATCTATAGGTACATACAAACTTTCGCGTTTATAATATTACTAGCTTCTGCCCGCGACTTCATCTGCGTAGAATGAAACATAAAAACCTTCCTCTTGAATCACTCTATCTATTAAAAAAACCACATCAAAATCCGTTGTGTACTTTTGAAGATATAATTATACAATAGGGATATAGGGACATAGGGACAGAGAAAGCGACTTTGTTTTATACTATGTAGTGATTATTATTGTTACTATGACCATATAATTAATTTAAACTACTGAAATGATATACTGAAAGGAACTGATAGCAATGAAATATACGTAATTGTACCTATTTGTGCAGAAATGCAATTTATGTCTAACATTCTCAATAAGCAGCTATTCTGCGATGGGGAGGCAATATCTTTTACTTTAATATTCAATTTCTGTTTCGTTATTTTCATGTTGCTAAATACAAAAGATTCTAGTTTTGAGCACTGTATAATTAGTACACAATACGAGCATATTTAGTTAAATTATTTAAAAAGCTATTCCATTTGTTTGTAAATCGGAGCTATTTTTAACTTAACTTGTAAGTCACCATACAGTAATAAAATATTGGGGGTGCGAGTCGGGTTACCTCCGCGTGTGGTCAAGAGCTGCGGCTCGTTTTTGGATCCGTCCGAGGGGAAAAGCAGTGCTTGGTCCGGTGCACCCTGGGCATCGGTTAATGATTTCCTGGAAAATACTGAGGGATATCATTAACCCGACACCGGAGGGGTCTTTTGAGCGTGTTCTACCTTACAACATTGCCGACGTTTTTGTCACAAGATTTTTGAATGCTGTATATTTTACTTTGACATTGGCGAAATCATCGCATCGATCGATGGGGTCATATTAAAAAAAAGAATAAAATCTTGGAACTCGATTTTTACGTTCTAATGGTTCTATAGCTTGAAAGTTTTGATGAAAACACGCGAGTCTATTTAAAGACAGCTGTCATCTAATCATAGTTGCTTCACTACCCGCGCAGATCGTCAAAGCACATCGAGGGAATGAGCGAAAATGATTCTAGCGACCCACCTATTTTCATTTCCCTTTCCACCTATACGCCCACAATCATGCTAAACATAGCCTTTAAATCTTGTTACCCTAGGCCTTGTCTACCTCGTAAAGGACATAGACGTGATTTGTGTATGTATTAAATCACATGATTCCATAGATATGCATACATTATTTTAGAAGCTGATACGTGTCTGGATGAAACATTAGATTGCCAGTCAGTCAAATTGTCTATTCAAATAGCGAGTAAATGGTTTTACCCTTCAATATTGGTTTTATAAGCCTTTCGTGACTGGAATAAAAAGCAAATTGATTTTAGTTACTTTCGCTGTTTTATAACCCTTATAATCACGATTTTATTAGGACTTTTAAACGCCTGCGCGACGCAAAGAGCAATGTTTAGCAACGATTAGCAAATGGCCTACATTAAGAAACCAGTTTCTGTGCTTGTATTATAATGTTTACATTAGAGTATCAATATCGATACTCTAATTACATTCAAACTTCGAACATCTTAAATAACAAAATCTCGATGTCTGTTGTCTTAGAATATAAGAAAAAAAATGACAGTTCATTGGCGTCGTTTTATTTGTTTCGAATTTGCGAAGAACATGATATAATGGAAAACGTTTACTGTAGAAAACTTATGATTATGAACGTAGATAAAGTTATGTATGCGACTGTACATACTAAAGCTGTACATAGTAAATATTTGGGTTGATCTGGTCTACTTCGGACGAGTGACAATCAATTGCGTTGAAGTTGGCCATGGTTCTGTTACTTCCAGAACTCCTGAGAGCCAATCAACTCAATTCCCTGGTGCACATCGTATTGGTATACTCCAAGAGCAGACAGACGTAGTCTTAATATTTTTTGGATTATAAATATGGCTGAATATTTAACATTCTCTCTCATCTGACAGGTAGTGTCATTGAAAGGAGCTGAATTTTCTATTAAGTATACTATTACTAGCTTCTGCCCACGACTTTACGTAGAATTATACATATGAAGCTTCCTTTTGAATCACTCTATCTATTAAAAAAAAACGAATAAAATCCATTGCGTAGTTGTAAAGATCTAAGCATACATAGGGACATACAATAGGTACTATGTCACTATCACTACATAGTATAAAACAAAGTTCCTTTCTCTATCCCTATGTCCCTATGTATGTTTAAATCTTTAAAACTACGCAACGGATTTTAATGCGGTTTTTTTTAATAGATAGAGTGATTCAAGAGGAAGGTTTTTATGTATAATTCTACGCAGACGAAGTCGCGGGCAGAAACTAGTTTTATATATACTATGTACTTTGTTTTTATACTACCTACTAAAATTTCAGTTTTCAACAATATTCCGTGAATATCGCGTCGTATCTCAAATATACATTTTAAGACATCTAGCTAATTTAATAAACCCGATTAAATTATCTTTCTTGTTTATGGCTGCTACTTCACAGAGATTAAAAGTATTAAAAATGCAATTTGCCTCAAGAACATTTTCCATGCCAAGAAAATTGCACATTGTATTTAAAATTTCAAGAACTAATTTAACCCCACTACCCTTGAGCCAGTATTATCAGGGCCATCTTAATCTAGGCTGGGCCCTTGGGCACACAAGAATTTGGGGCCTTTTCGAAAGTAAAAAAAGCGAAATACAAAAACATTTTTTTGCTAAATTGTCGGTTCTTCGGGGCCCCCTGAGAATGGGGGCCTTGGGCCCGTGCCCTGTGTGCCCTTATGGTGAAGACGGTATTGAGTAGTATATCTACATTTACCTTATTCTTTCCTCGTTCATTTGGTCACTCGTTAAGTCATATACAGATGTAGTGAATAATCCTTTCCCATCGTGAACATACGATTATTTCCGAATGAAGCCGACGTGTCTGAGTCGGACTGAAAAGTAGCATGACAAATACCATACAAGTACGAACATTTCCGAGATAATGCGATGGAAAAGGATTTTGCATGACATCTTTGTATAATGACGTTATACAGCGTACTCTGGTCGGTCTCTGACGGCCTAATATCTATGTCACGAATAAATGTTTTCTTTCTTTCTTTCTTTCTTTAATGTTGTAAATGCGAATGTGAGTTCGTTTGTTACGCTTCCAAGCGTAACTTCTCAGCCGATTGTAATACAATTTGGTATGGAGCCAGTTTGAGACCCTGAGAAGGTTTTAGGATAATTGTCATCTCAATTGTATAGTTCAATAAATAAATAAACATTTAGTTGCCGCGGGCACGATAAACGAATCCTACACAGACAAAGTCATAAAGTAAGTATGGTAGAAGTTTTAACCCCTCAAAAACCTACCCTGAAAATGTCTGCGTGCTCTTTTACTATAGTATGAAATTGTTGATTTGAAC